>CM051271.1:37609109-37641609 GCA_027921565.1 Artemia sinica | reverse complement strand
TGACATCATGTGTGATCTAACTGTTTCTCGGAAACATTTCTGTTCGAAATCCAAAGACATTAATTAACTTTACGTTATCTGTCAGACATTAATTAACTGTTTCCGGGAACTCATAACATTTGGCTCGAACAACAAATATTGGAAACACGCGATCTCTCGGAAACTCATATCATTTGCATTGAACAACAAATATTGGAAACACGCGATCTGACTGTTCCCGGGAACTCATAACATTTGGCTCGAACAACAAATATTGGAAACACGCGATCTCTCGGAAACTCATATCATTTGCATTGAACAACAAATATTGGAAACACGCGATCTGACTGTTTCCCGGGAACTCGTAACATTTGGCTCGAACAACAAATATTGGAAACACGCGATCTCCCGGAAACTCATAACATCTGCATTGAACAACAACAACAACATTGACCTTGGCATTCGCTGAGAGCGTGCCCAAAACAACGACAATAACATTGACCCCATTAACCACGTGTTCTCCCTAATGACTCTATCGCGTGCCCAAAACAACAACAATAACATTGATCCCATTAACCACGTGTTCTCCCTAATGACTCTATGCCCAAATATGGTGTGCTGACAGTATTCTATGCCCATATATGGTGTGCTGTCACGGCTGGTACCCCCATCTCTACTACAGTCATCAGTAGTCGCTTTCATGACCAGTAGCACTTGAAGCCACAGTAGTAGTAGTAGTGACAGTAAATGCTTCACGTTAATAGTATTTTTTATAAAGCCTATTCTTTTTGCTCATAGAAATGATTATCCTACTTGTATGCAAGAAGGATATTTGATCTTTGATCTTCAACCAGAAAACATAAGTAAAACAGTCCCAAACTCGAATTTGAAAATAAGAAACGTACAGAAAAAGGGGAATCAGCAGAGGTACTGCTGATGACGATCACTATAAATGTGATCGAAATATCAAGTATATTTTTAATTGTTTTTTTTGACTGCGTATAATAAAAGGATTTATCCCTATTTCAACTGTTATTTACCCTGTATCTTTATTTATTTGATTTCTGATCGTTTTTCAAATAATGTCGGTAGATATGGCTCACCCTTCATGAAAAATACCCTCCCCTCATTGAAAACTCCTCCGTAGAAATTTCCTCCCATGTAAAATTTCTTCTGGTCAAATTCTTCGGAAAATTCCATCCTCTTTGCAAATCCCTCCGGCATAAAATCTAACTAAATCAAAAGAGTTTAAGTGAATCCAAGCTGTCATAGAACATATATAGAATTTTTTTGCGAATGGTATTAAGTTTAATTTTTCAGGTCAACTAGAGGAGATATAAAACTAAATTAAATGCTAGAATTTGTGTCCAGATTTTTAAAAGGGCTTATGTTGTTAAAAACTATCAAAAACAGGCCAAACTATAGATTATTAAAGTAAAACGGAAAAAAATTTAAACTATTATTTTCTTTTTCCCTGAAAAAGGCTATGTCAATATAAAACGAACAGAAATTAATTAAAAAACTTTTTCCACAAAATAAATTTTTCAAAGCTAAGTAAAGAACTCCTTAAACCAAAAATGAGCCAAGGCTAGAACATCAATAGCACTTTAATGAATTTTTATTTTAGTGTTTTCACTTTTGTAACTTTAAAAAAATAGAATATTATTAACATTACAAGGAATAAATACTAGCATATGTATATTAAACTGACAATGCACATTCATTTGTATTTTTTCAGTAAAGTGCAAATTATGTTCCTGCCTCAGGAAGGCATAAGGGTTTTGAGGCCTACTCCTGCTAATTTCTGCTCGTTTTGAGTTTGAATCGGTCATTTATTGTAATTTCTGTTCGTTTTGGGCTTCATTTATTCATCGATGCTAATTTGTGGTAGTTTTATGCTTGGTGGATTATTTGATTCTCTTTTTGCTCATTTTTGGATCATTGGAGTTCTTTACTTTTCTTTGAAAACTTATCTTGCGGAAAAGGTGTTTTTAATCAATTAAAATGAAAAGAGCATTTGAAAAAAAAACAAAAAAAAAACAGATTAACACCTAAGGAAGCTCACAAATTTTTCGTGATCCAATAACAGTCTATGTTTTTAGAATTCAATTTACCTAAGTCTTTTCTATAGTAATGGTTGCATTAGAAGCTATACCTAGTAAGTAGCCCAAAGTAGAAGAAATTGAACAGCCCAATTTTTGAAGAAACTGTCAAGTTGAAAAGATTTTTCATATAACACTATCTCGAAAATGTTAGTTTTTAATTAGATTCAACTGAACAGTTAAGTGTAATTACGAGAAGAAATTTTAAAAATACTTAAAAAAAGAGCCGAAAACCTATCAAAATGATGTCTAGTTGAAATATGAAACACACGATGAAAATTACTACTGCCCTCGACTGAAGGTTTACATCCCCCATCTTGAATAGAAAGGAAGACATTTATTGGCCTTTTTCCTTTTTTTTTTTTACAAAAAAAAGCAAAATCGAAACTGTGGAAACCCTTTACGTTCACCCATATAAAAGAAAACCAGATATTCATGACACTTATTTCTACCAGAGGGGGTGCATTAAAGTCAAAATCAATGGCCAATCTTATTTTCAAATTGCTTGAGCTATTTGCTTGAGTAAATTGCTTGAGGTAAAGAGCTGCATTAAACCAAAAAATGAGCAAAAATAGAATCAAACAATCTACCAAGCTGAAAACTATTACAAAACACCCCCAATAAATAGATGAAACCCAAAACGAATAGAATTTACGATAAATAACGAGTAAACTTAAAACGAGCAGAAGAAAAGATGAGTAAGGCTGACGCCCCCTCCCACTTCTAAAGACCAGAAACATAATTTCCACTTTGCTGAAAACAATCCTCATTGCAAGCTGAATGTTTCTATTTCTCGTAATACTGAAAAAAAAAAAAACATCGTCATAACCAAGATTACCGAAAAAAACAACAGATAAATGTGGATTAACAGTTTAACATTCTGGCCTGATATTTATTCCTTAAAGTTTTAATAATTGTGGATTAACAAAGTTAAAAAATTGAAACTATTAAAACAGTATATTTGTTTTCAGTAAAGTGCCAATTATGTTCTGGTCTTCAGAAGACATAGGGGCGTGAGCCCTACTCATCTTAGTTTGAGTTGTTATCTCTTCAAGAGTGTTAAATTTTCCCCTTTTTAAGTATTTATATTGCATTAAAAGAAGGCAAACATGAATGGTATTATTTAGTGAAAAATGTATTAATAAAACTTAAGTACAATAAAATTATAATCCTTGCCGACGCAGAGCAGAGCATGATATGGTAGATTACAAATTAGGTTAATGGAAAGCAATAGCAAGTAACCTAAAGATCGTTAAAAAAACAAAAAAAAAAAAACAGATCAAATCAGATCAACCAGACAATATTGCAAAGGATCGCAAGAAGGAAGCAGATATGTGCATAAATTAACAAGTACCCCCAAAAAGGGGAACTGAGTATAGAAAAGAGTGGCTCCCATGTATTATCTATTCGTTCGAATACAAGGGGTAGTAGTAAAACTTAGTAGGGGGCTCATTCGATTGGGAATGGAAAGCCCTATTGCCCTTCAAGAGTCGAAAATGGTTGGAGGGCAACCAGACCCCCCCACCCTCCACCGATGTACTTTTCTGCTACCTGGTCCTAAAAGGGATTATACGACGCCGTCATGGGTCAAACGTCATCGATTCTATTAAAAAATGATAGCTTCAAAATTGTGTTTCGCTGTTTATTAAAGTCCAGCTAAGAAAAGTTTAAAAATTTTTCTCGTGTTTGGTGTTTTCTTCATAAACATTCTTTTTTAACTCTTTTTCAAAGTCAAGTTTTAGATTTAATTGCGTATTTAATCTATTCGTATTTAATTGCGTATTTAATCTATTCGTTCGAATACAAGGGGTAGTAGTAAAACTTAGCAGGGGGCTCATTCGATTGGGAATGGAAAGCCCTATTGCCCTTCAAGAGTCGAAAATGGTTGGAGGACAACCAGAAACCCCCCCACCTCCCCCGATGTACTTTTCTGCTACCTGGTCCTAAAAGGGATTATACGACGCCGTCATGGGTCAAACGTCATCGATTCTATTAAAGAATGATAGCTTCAAAATTGTGTTTCGCTGTTTATTCAAGTCCAGCTAAGAAAAGTTTAAAAATTTTTCTCGTGTTTGGTGTTTTCTTCATAAACATTTTTTTAAACTCTTTTTCAAAGTCAAGTTTTAGATTTAATTGCGTATTTAATCTATTCGTATTTAATTGCGTATTTAATCTATTCGTTCGAATACAAGGGGTAGTAGTAAAACTTAGCAGGGGGCTCATTCGATTGGGAATGGAAAGCCCTATTGCCCTTCAAGAGTCGAAAATGGTTGGAGGACAACCAGACCCCCCCCCACCCTCCCCCGATGTACTTTTCTGCTACCTGGTCCTAAAAGGGATTATACGACGCCGTCATGGGTCAAACGTCATCGATTCTATTAAAGAATGATAGCTTCAAAATTGTGTTTTCGCTGTTTATTAAAGTCCAGCTAAGAAAAGTTTAAAACTTTTTCTCGTGTTTGGTGTTTTCTTCATAAGCATTTTTTTTTTAACTCTTTTTCAAAGTCAAGTTTTAGATTTAATTGCGTATTTAATGATCACTTATGAATTGCTTATAGATTTAATCGCGTATATCTAAGTCCAATTGTCATTGAATACCGGATTTTTTATTCAGTTATCCTTTCACCGTTACATCGAATGAGTCTTCTTTTATTTTAATGGTTGTTTTGATTTATTTTAGCGGCTGTTTTGGGGGTTTTTTCTGTGTTCTTCTATTTCTGCACTAAGGACAAATGATCAGTGATCTCGACCGAAATATTGGAACTATTTTTACATTTGAGATTTTTTTTTTTTTTTTAGTAAACCTACCACAATTGGTTACAAAAAGACTTAAAAAAACGAATAATAAATATATTTTTGTGCATTTTAATACACATTTACGAGTCAGACAAATATAAGGAAAAAACCTTTAAAAAACTCATCAAAATATATTTTTATGCATTTCATATTACGCTTCTATTACTCAAAAAAACATTGAACGGTGGGGGGAGGGGGCAACCCCTCCCCAGAATACAGCCTTGAGTGCATGGTGTACTTCGATTTGACTGATGATTGAAGGATAAACATATCGAACAGATGGGTGTATCACGACAATCAGCTGCTTTGTGACCACTTTTGTGAAAAGAATATCGACGTTTCGGAATGAACACGAATTCTTGAGTAAGAACTGATTTTCACTGATTTGATCTTGACGAGAATCGGAATAAACTTTAAAAGTGGAAGGCGAGCCGCAATTTAACGTTTGAAATAAGATCTTATCTGTCTTCACTCAGATCTCCAGGATGTCCCTTCACGGCACCAATAGTAGCTTCACACTTGCCTCAACTAACGGTTTAAGTTTTTTTTTTCAGCAATCTGATTAGCTGTGGCCTTTGATATGACCACAATGCACCATTCAGAAGTTAATCGCTTTAGTTCGGAGATCTCCTCCGATTCTTCGGGACATAAACTGTCAACGAAGGTTTTACGGTTACTTAGCGACGCAATGTTTTTGGGGCAATTTTAAGAGTAACGGCATATGTTGTCGCTGTAGCAGGTTTTTGAGGCTGCCGCGGAAAGGAGTCATTTATAGTTTTTTCAGCATGCCCTGAAAGTTTCAACTTAATACCCTTGGCCGCTATTGCTGATGCGCCCTTTTGACAATCAGCATGCTCATAGTGTGTTCTGATTTTGTTCAACATTCCATGAAAGAAACCAAAAAACAGATGTAGTTACAGTTGCAAGCAGTCACAGTCATCAGTAGTCGCTTTCATGACCAGTAGCACTTGAAGCCACAGTAGTAGTAGTAGTGACAGTAAATGCTTCACGTTAATAGTATTTTTATAAAGCCTATTCTTTTTGCTCATAGAAATGATTATCCTACTTGTATGCAAGAAGAATATTTGATCTTTGATCTTCAACCAGAAACATAAGTAATACAGTCCCAAACTCGAATTTGAAAATAAGAAACGTACAGAAAAAGGGGAATCAGCAGAGGTACTGCTGATGACGATCACTATAAATGTGATCGAAATATCAAGTATATTTTTTAATTGTTTTTTTTGACTGCGTATAATAAAAGGATTTATCCCTATTTCAACTGTTATTTACCCTGTATCTTTATTTATTTGATTTCTGATCGTTTTTCAAATAATATCGGTAGATATGGCTCACCCTTCACGAAAAATACCCTCCCCTCATTGAAAACTCCTCCGTAGAGAAATTTCCTCCCATGTAAAATTTCTTCTGGTCAAATTCCTCGGAAAATTCCATCCTCTTTGCAAATCCCTCCGGCATAAAATGTCTTGCGGACGATTCAGGATGAAGAATTCTCCTTAGCATAATTTTATTTGAAAATTTTATTAATTTCTAATCGCTTTCCCGATTATTCTGGAAATCCTCTCTTCCATGGAAATTTTCCCCGGAAATCCAAAAACACTTTAAATAACCTCCGGATAATTCCACGGAACAGCTGCACATGCAAAATTGAGTTGGCAAAGAGAAAGTGAGACAAATGAAAATAATTTTGTATAGGATTTCTGTCAAATCCCCCAGTTTAAAATTTTACCAGGAAATTTCACCCCCAAAAATTCTCCCAATGAAAACCCGCCCCTCAAGCAACCCCCCCTCAAAAAAATATCTGTAAACTTCCCAATAACAAATACTATGCGTAAACAATGGGCAAATTTCATAGCTTACAGTCCTCTCCCAATGGTGTGTGGGGGGGGGGAGGGTATTGCCATTCCTAAAAACATAGTTATTGGATGTTTCAACTATGCTGAGCAAAATGACTATCTTTTGACTTATTTTCGAGGGTTTTCAGCCTTTTTTGTGAAATCACCATAAATTTCTTTTCGCAATAAACTTTTACTTTTAAGACAAACCGGAATGGTAGTTACCATTCCTGAATCAGTGTTACATGAAATTTTTTTTCACTAGGTAGTTGTTTTTTTCAGAACGCGGGTTTTTAACTTTTGGTTACTATGGGCTGTGCTTCACTCTTTACTAGGTTGCAGCTACTGCTGCAACCATGATGCATGTAAAACATAAAAGAGCAATCAGCATATAGGCAATAGATTAGTTAATTCCGAAGACAAATTCAAGCAACTCAAAAACTTCTAGGTTAGATACAAAAAATTCCGAATTTGAACTAACCTTTTGTGTGTACGCAAAATAGATATTCCTTATATTGACCGCTACCTTTCGTAGGTTTTGAAACTGTTCGGTAGATTCCTAGTACATTACATAGAAACGCCTATAAAAGAAAGTTCTGGTAAAAAAATAGTGAGTTTTATGCTGGAGGAGGGTTAAGGCGGAGTGTCCTCAAAAAGCACCAGCTCCCAAGATGGGGTTAAATGTGGATTGAATTTGACAGGGGTGAGCTGAATAAGGGTTTAGTTGCATGTGGTGAGTTAAAGCAGGATTGAGTTGAATATTCATTTAGTTAAACGGGGGCTTCGTTAATTTGGGGGTGGGTTGAACAAGTATTGAATTAAATGGTTCTTGAACAGGACTGAGTTACATGGGAAACCTACATTTATATATACAGTTATATGGAAAATTTAAATTTGTAAATTTCATAATATGGGACGACTAAGGGGCTGTCCCACCCATCTAAGTAGGTTCCTGATTGATTTATTGGCTGTCTTTAAAAAATGCGACATAGAACTGTATATTTCAAGTTTTCCTGAGCTGTGTATTTTTATAAGTCTTAATGAAGACTTTATATCCTAAAGCTAATACACTTAAAATGAGTTCTTTCATTTTTGAAAATATTGTGATAAAGAGAAAAATGTTTCAAAGTATGTCTTGTTATCTCCAAAGCGCAAATTGGAGGAGTTAGAAAATCCAAAGGCTTTCTCAGAATTGTCACTTGATATCTTTTAGCGCGAAAATTATAGTTAAAACACAAACAATACTCGTTGCACAATCTTTGTTGAAACTCCAACAAAAAAAAAATGTTAAGTTTGATGTTCCTCACACTTTTTCGCTCATTACGTTTACTATCTTCACCCTAACCATGAATGGTTAGGCTGAGTAAAATTAGAATGAAGTCAAGATTTTGATAAAATAGAAAAGGTGAAATAAATATATTGAAAATGTTTAGAGTAAATAATATTAATATTCTAAAAATTATTCATATGTAAATATGATTTGTTCAGATAGTACGGCAAAATCCATTATAAATTATTGTGGTGCTCTAGGCAATTCTTTTATTATACAAGAATACATTTTGGCATTATTTGAAAGCATTGTGTGGAAGATGATTGTGCTTATGTGCACCCGGGCAGATGGAATTTCAATGGAGGTGCCAATGTCAATCATTCTTTGGTTCTCAATAGCTATGTATGAGAAATGTACAAATGAATAGAGATAAGAATAGAAGTTTCTATTCAACATCAATAATGACAAAAATTGCCAGCAAAAAACGAAAGATAAAATAAATTCCAGAAAATGAAGCAACAGCATCATAAGCAGGCAATAGTGCTTAAAAAAGGCTTTTCTTGGGTATTTCCATCCTCAGGACACTTTATGCGGTCTTAGAAACTTTGGAGGGTGCTCTTTCTGTTTGATATAGTAATTTCTAGCGCTTTTTTGAAGAGTCAAAAGGGATTTGAAAAAACCAGCCCCCTCCGATGCTTTAAGAGAGACCGGAGGGATTCGGAACTAAATCAAAAGACACTTATCTGCTTCCAAGTTTGCAAAAGGGTGTATCTGTAATATCCCAGGAACAGCCAAAGGTATTGGCGCTCATGATGCAAAAATGGCAGATCTGCAGTATCTTTAAAACGGTTAAGGGTTCCTAGTTGAAACTCTTAGGGTATGTTGAAGTAAATCAACAGACACTATGTGCATCTAGGTTGTCCAAATGGCATCTCTGAAATATCCCACGAATTGATAAGGGTATTAAGTTGAAACATACAGAAAATGTTGAAAGAGGTGTCGAACTAAATCAAAAGACGCTATGTGCATTCATTTTGTCAAAAGGACGTATTTACAATATTTCAAGAATGGCTAAGGACATTAAGTTAGAATTTTTGACGAAAGTTGCGAGGCATTTTAAGCTAAATCAAAAGAGGCAGTGCGCCTTCAGGTTTTGAATTTGACAAAATTCATTTTGTCAAAAGGACGTATTTGCAATATTTCAAGAATGGCTAAGGACATTAAGTTAGAATTTTTGACGAAAGTTGCGAGGCATTTTAAGCTAAATCAAAAGAGGCAGTGCGCCTTCAGGTTTTGAATTTGAAAAAATTCATTTTGTCAAAAGGACGTATTTGCAATATTTCTAGAATGGCTAAGGACATTAAGTTAGAATTTTTGACGAAATTTGCGAGGCATTTTTAAGCTAAATCAAAAGAGGCAGTGCGCCTTCGGGTTATTTAAAGGGTGTATCTGCAATAAACGTTAAGAATGTTAAGTTGAAGCTTCCAAGGGATGTTGAACTAAATCCTAAAACACTGTGTGCATCCAGGTTATTAGAACACGGTGTTGGTGAAACGGCTTGGGATATTAAGTTTAAACTTTCAGAAAGAAAGTGAAGAACGAATTTTAATTGAAATAAAACTATTAGATTCGGCGTATCAGAGAACCCTATCGTAGAGGTTTCAAGTCCCCATCTGCAAAAGTGTTCATTTTGTATTATTTGCCAGAAGAAAAGTCACGAATACGAGTAGAATGGCCTTATTGACTACAGAACGAACACCCTGCTGCTACCTACAACTTTTTTACATAATTTATGCATGGATTATTGATCCACTAACGGGTCAATGATACCGAGGGGAACTAGATTTCTGAGAAATTGATTTACATAATCGAGGGGAATTATTGATTCGCGAAGGGGAATTAAGAAACAAACATGGCTTCTTTGTTGTTTGGCTAGTCTAACCTGAGAAATTGATTTACATAATCGGCGGGGAATGTATTGATTCACGAAGGGGGAATTAAGAAACAAACATGGCTTCTTTGATCTTTAGGCGAACCTAACCTGAGAAATTGATTTACATAATCGGTGGGGGAGAATGTATTGATTTACGAAAGGGGGAATTAAGAAACAAACATGGCTTCTTTGATCTTTAGGCGAACCTAACCTGAGAAATTGATTTACATAATCGCTAGGGGAATGTATTGATTCACGAAAGGGGGAATTAAGAAACATTATGGCTTCTTTAATCTTAGGTCTGAGGGATAAACGTTCTTTAGGTCAGAGAGAAAAATTAATATTCTATTTTTAAATAGGGCTTCATTGATCTTTAGTGTCAGGAATTAGAAATGACATCACTTGTTATCTTGGAATTATGCGGGAGTCTAAAGAGATAGAAATTCTATTTTTAAATACGGCTTCACTGAGCTTTAAGTCGGAGAGATAAATTGATATTCTGACAAAACCTTAATAGTGTAGATAGGAACATTTATGAGATGAAGAGATTAACGTAAAAAAGGGTTTCCTAGAAATTTGAAATGTGTCAGCGCAGAGATGCCAAAAACAAAAGGAACACGCTGAAATTACGTTTAGGGATTATTTGGGCGAAACCGTGTTAGACAGGTTATGGAATTATTTCAGCGAAACAGTTAGAGACATTTTAAAAGATGATTTAAAAGATGATTTTAGAAGAGGTTTTGAGTGTGGTCGTTATAATACACAAGTTCCATTTGAACAGTGTTGTGAGGTCCCCTACCACAGCCCCAAAGGGTTCCGATCCCCCCACCCCAAACCCGAAGGACCCCCCGGTCCTCAAAGGTTCTCCGGATTCCCAAAGGGCCCCCGGCGCCCCAAAGGGGCTCCTGAGCCACCATTTTAATACTTTTTTAAGGCTTTATTATATCTTTCAGAACAAATTATTATTTTAGGGAATTATTTCGGCGAAACAGTTAGAGACGTTTTAAAAGACGATTTTTGAAGAGATTTTAGAAGAGGATTTGAGGATGAAACTCTGAGGTCGTTATAATACACAAGTTACATTTGAACAGCGTCGTGAGGTCCTCTACCCCAACCCCAAAGGGTTCCGATCCCCCCACCCCAACCCCGAAGGAAGCGCCCGGTCCTCAAAGGTCCCCCAAGCTCCCAAAGGACCACCCGGCCCTCAAGGGTCCCACAGACCCTCAAAGGCTCTCCCCGAGCCCCCCGTCTTTCGTTGATGTGTGTTGTCTGAAACTTATGATTTGGGATATGTAAATTACTATTTCGGACTTTTCTGAGCTAGATTTCTTAGTCTTTCGTTGGTGTGTGTTGTCTGAACCTATGATTTGGGATGGATGGATTGCAATTTTTGACTTTTCTGAGCTAGGTTTCATAGCCTTTCATAGGTGTGTGCTGTCAGAAAATTATGATTTGGGATGTGTAGTTTGAAAGTTGGACTTTTCAGAGCTATGATTCTTAGTCTCTCATAGGCGTTTGTTGTCTGAAACTTCTAGTTTGGGATGAACAGTTTGCTATTTCAGGCTTTTCTGAGCTAAGGTTTCCTAGTATTTCGTAGGTGAATGTTGTCTGAAACTTATGATTTGGGATATGTAAATTACTATTTCGGGCTTTTCTAAGCTAGATTTCTTAGTCTTTCGTTGGTGTGTGTTGTCTGAAACCTATGATTTGGGATGGGTGGATTGCTATTTTTGACTTTTCTGAGCTGGATTTCTTAGCCGTTCATAGGTGTGTGTTGTCTGAAACTTATGATTTGGGATGGTTAATTTGCTATTTTTGACTTTTCTGAGCTAGGTTTCTTAGCCTTTCATATGTGTGTGCTGTCAGAAAATTATGATTTGGGATTTGTAGTTTGCTTTTTGGACTTTTCAGAGCTAGGATTCTTGGTCTCTCATAGGTGTTTGTTGTCTGAAGCCTATAGTTTGGGATGAGTAGTTTGCTATTTCAGGCTTTTTTCATAGCCAGATTTCTTAGTATTTCGTAGGTGTGTGTTGTCTGAAACCTATGATTTGGATTGTGTGGGTTGCTATTTTTTTTACTTTTCATAGCCAGATTTCTTAGTATTTCGTAGGTGTGTGTTGACTGAAACCTACGATTTGGGATGAGTGGTTTGCTTTTTGGACTTTTCAGAGCTGGATTTCTTAGCCGTTCATAGGTGAGTGTTGTCTGAAACCTATGATTTGGGATGGTTAATTTACTATTTTTGACTTTTCTGAGCTAGGTTTCTTAGCCTTTCATAGGTGTGTGTTGTCAGAAAATTATGATTTGGGATGTGTAGTTTGCTCTTTCATGCTTTTCTGAGCTAAGGTTTCCTAGTATTTCGTAGGTGAATGTTGTCTGAAACCAATAGTTTTGGGATGAGTAGTTTGCTATTTCAGGCTTTTATGAGCTAGGTTTCTTAGCCTTTCGTAGTGTGGTGTTGACTGAAACTTATGATTTGGGATATGTAATTTGCTATTTCCGACTTTTCATAACAAGATTTTTTAGTCTTTTGTAGGTGTGTGGTGTCTGAAACCTATGATTTGGGATGTGTGGGATTGCTATTTTTTTGACTTTTCTGAGCTGGATTTCTTAGCCTTTCGTAGGTGTGTGTTGACTGAAACCTATGATTTGGGATGGTTAATTTGCTATTTTTGACTTTTTCTGAGCTAGCTTTCTTAGCCTTTCATAGGTGTGTGCTTTCAGAAAATTATGATTTGGGAGGTGTAGTTTGCTTTTTGAACTTTTCAGAGCTAGGATTCTTAGTCACTCATAGGTGTTTATTGTCTGAAACTTCGAGTTTGGAATGAGTAGTTGGCTATTTCAGACTTTTCTGAGCTAAGGTTTCTTAGTATTTCGTAGGTGAATGTTGTCTGAAACTTATGATTTGGGATATGTAAATTACTATTTCGGGCTTTTCTGAGTTGGATTTCTTAGTCTTTCATAGGTGTGTGGTGTCTGAAACCTATGATTTGGGATGAGTGGTTTGCTTTTTGGACTTTTCTGAGCTGGATTTCTGAGCCTTTCGTAGGTGTGTTTTGACTGAAACCTATGATTTGGGATGTGTAGTTTGCTATTTTTGTCTTTTCTGAGATAGGTTTCTTAGCCTTTCATAGGTATGTGTTGTCAGAAAATTATGATTTGGGATGTGTAGTTTGCTATTTCAGGCTTTTCTGAGCTAAGGTTTTCCTAGTATTTCGTAGGTGAATGTGTCTGAAACCAATAGTTTGGGATGAGTAGTTTGCTATTTTTGACTTTTCTGAGCTAGGTTTCTTAGTCTTTCGTTGGTGTGTGTTGACTGAAACCTATGATTTGGGATATGTAGTTTGCTATTTTTGACTTTTCTGAGCTGGATTTATTAGCCTTTCATAGGTGTGTGTTGACTGAAAACCTATGATTGGGATGAATGGTTTGCTATTTTTGTCTTTTCTGAGCTAGATTTCTTAGCCTTCCATAGGTATGTGTTGTCAGAAAATTAAGATTTGGGATGTGTAGTTTGCTATTTGGACTTTTCAGAGCTATGATTCTTAGTCCATCATAGGCGTTTGTTGTCTGAAACTTCTAGTTTGGGATGAGTAGTTTGCTATTTCAGGCTTTTCTGAGCTAAGGTTTCTTAGTCTTTCATAGGTGAATGTTGTCTGAAACCTATGATTTGGGATATGTAAATTACTATTTCGGGCTTTTCTAAGCTAGATTTCTTAGTCTTTCGTTGGTGTGTGTTGTCTGAAACCTATGATTTGGGATGAGTGGATTGCTACTTTTGACTTTTCTGAGCTGGATTTCTTAGCCTTTCATAGGTGTTTGTTGTCTGAAACCTATAGTTTGGGATGACTAGTTTGCTATTTTTGACTTTTCTGAGCTAGGTTTCTTAGCCGTTCATAGGTGAGTGTTGTCTGAAACCTATGATTTGGGATATGTAAATTACTATTTCGGGCTTTTCTGAGTTGGATTTCTTAGTCCTTCATAGGTATGTGTTGTCTGAAACCTATGATTAGGGATGTGTGGGTTGCTATTTTTTGACTTTTCCGAGCTGGATTTCTTAACCGTTCATAGGTGAGTGCTGTCTGAAACTTATGATTTGGGATGGTTAATTTGGTATTTCCGGCTTTTATTAGCTAGGTTTCTTAGCCTTTCATAGGTGTGTGTTGTCAGAAAATTATGATTTGGGATGTGTAGTTTGCTATTTGGACTTTTCAGAGCTAGGATTCTTAGTCCATCATAGGTGTTTGTTGTCTGAAACCAATAGTTTGGGATGAGTAGTTTGCTATTTCAGGCTTTTCTGAGCTAGATTTCTTAGCCTTTCATTGGTGTGTGCTTTCAGAAAGTTATGATTTGGGATATGTAAATTACTATTTCGGGCTTTTCTGAGTTGGACACTTCTAAATTTTTCAGTATAAGATATGAAAAGTTATACTAAGATTGTGATTATTTTCCATGAAGATAAAAAGTTTCACTTTAATTCAAAATTTTCTTAAATTCAATTCCGACCTTTCTCAAAGAGATGAAAAAATTAAAGTTCTGTTCCAAATATTTTCTCGGAAGAAGAAAAGTTCAACTTCGATTCTGAATTTTCTCAATGAAAATGAAATAAGTTATTGATCAAATCTATCTTCCCAAAATAATATAAAAATTTCCACTTCAGTTCAGATTTTTTTCTCAAAGAGATGAAGAAATTTAAAGTTCTGTTCCAAATTTTTCATAGAAGATAGGAAAAGTTATACTTTGATCGTGAATATTCGAGTTCTATTCTGAATTTTACCAAAGAACAAAATTCAATTCTAATTTCCCCAATAAAAAATTTAAAGTTCAATTCTAATTTTTCGGTGGAAGATAGAAAAAGTAATATAATACGTGTGAATATTTTCCCGGAAGATAAAAAGTTCTAGATCAATTTAAAATTTTCTCAACGAAGTGAAGAAGAATTCAAGTTCTATTCTGAATTTTACCAAACAACACAATTCAATTCTAATTTCACCAGAGAAAATTCAAGAACTTCAGTTCCTTATTTCACAAAGACATAAAGAAATTTAAAGTTCAATTCTAAATTTTTTCGGTGGAAGATAGAAAAAGTAATACCATACTTGTGATTATTTTCATGGAAGATAAAAAGTTCTAGTTCAATTTAAAATTTTCTCAACGAAGTGAAGAAAGTTCAAGTTCTCTTCTGAATTTTCTCAATGAAAAAGAAATTAGTCATTGGTCATTTCTATTTTTCCAAATAATATAAAATTTTCCACTTTAGTTCAGATCTGGCTCGAAGAGATGAAAATTTAAAATACTGTTCCAATTTTTCACTGAAGATAAAAAAGTTTCAAGTTCTCTTCGGAATTTTACCAAAGAACACATTCAATTCTAATTTCTCCAGAGAAAATAAAAATCTTCCACTTCAGTTCCTTATTTCACAAAGACATAAAGAAATTTAAAGTTCAATTCTAAATTTTTCGGTGGAAGATAGAAAAAGTAATACCATACTTGTGAATATTTTCATGGAAGACAAAAAGTTCTAGTTCAATTTAAAATTTTCTCAACGAAGTGAAGGAAAGTTCAAGTTCTCTTCTGAATTTTCTCAATGAAAAAGAAATTAGTCATTGATCATTTCTATTTTTCCAAATAATATAAAAATTTTCCACTTTAGTTCAGATCTGGCTCGAAGAGATGAAAAATTTAAAATACTGTTCCAAATTTTTCACTGAAGATAAAAAAGTTCAAGTTCTCTTCGGAATTTTGCCAAAGAACACAATTCAATTCTAATTTCTCCAGAGAAAATAAAAATCTTCCACTTCAGTTCATTATTTCACAAAGACATAAAGAAATTTAAAGTTCAATTCTAAATTTTTCGCTGGAAGATAGAAAAAGTAATACCGTACTTGTGAATATTTTCCCGGAAGATAAAAAGTTCTAGTTCAATTTAAAATTTTCTCAACGAAGTGAAGAAAAGTTCAAGTTCTCTTCTGAACTTTACCAAAGAACACACTTCAATTCTAATTTCTCCAGAGAAAACAAAAAATCTTCCACTACAGTTCTTTTTTCAAAAAGACATAAAGAAATTTAAAGTTCAATTCTAATTATTCGGTGGAAGATAGAAAAAGTAATACCATACTTGTGAATATTTTCACGGAAGATAAAAAGTTCTAGTTCAATTTTAAATTTTCTCAACGAAGTGAAGAAAAGTTCAAGTTCTCTTCTGAACTTTACCAAAGAACACACTTCAATTCTAATTTCTCCAGAGAAAACAAAAATCTTCCACTTCAGTTCTTTATTTCACAAAGACATAAGAAATTTAAAGTTCAATTCTAAATTTTTCGGTGGAAGATAGAAAAAGTAATACCATACTTGTGAATATTTTCCCGGAAGATAAAAAGTTTTAGTTCAATTTAAAATTTTCTCAACGAAGTGAAGAAAAGTTCAAGTTCTCTTCTGAACTTTACCAAAGAACACAATTCAATGCTAATTTCTCCTGAGAAAATAAAAATATTCCACTTCAGTTTTAAGTTCCCCAAAGAAATAAAGAAATTTAAAGTTCTATTCTAAATTTTTAGATGGAAGATAGAAAAAGTAATACTATGACTGCAATTGTTTTCCATGAAGATCAAAAGTTTCACTTTATTTATAATTTTTTCTTAAATTCAGTTCTGATTTTTCTCAAAGAGATGAAAAATTTAAAGTTCTGTTCCAAATTTTTCATAGAAGATAGAAAAAGTTATACATTGATTGTGAATATTCAACATGAAGATAAGGAACTCCACTTTAATTCTGAGTTTTCTCGAAGAAGTGCAAATTGTTCAAGTTCTCTTCTGAATTTTCTTAAAGAAGAGAAAAAAGTTAACTCAATTCTGAATTTTACCAATGAAAATTGAAAAAAAAACCTTCCACTTCAGTTCTTAATTTCTCAAAGACATAAAAAATTTAAAGTTCAGTTCTAATTTTTCTGTAGAAGATAGGAAAAGTTATACTATGATTGTGATTATTTTCCAGTTGAAGATAAAAAGTTGCACTTTTAATTCTAATTTTCTTAAGTTCACTACCGATTTTTTGCAAAGAGATAAAAAATTTAAAGTTCTGTTCCAAATTTTTCATAGAAGATAGAAAAAGTTATACATTGATTTGAATATTCGACATGAAGATAAGGAGTATCACTTTAATTCTGAGTTTTCTCGAAGAAGTGCAAAACGTTCAAGTTCTCTTCTGAATTTTCTTAAAGAAGTGAAAAATAGACTAGATTAAGTTAGGTTATTTACAGTTCTGTTCCAAATTTTTCATAGAAGATAGAAAAAGTTATACATTGATTTGAATATTCGACATGAAGATAAGGAGTATCACTTTAATTCTGATTTTCTCGAAGAAGTGCAAAATGTTCAAGTTCTCTTCTGAATTTTCTTAAAGAAGTGAAAAAATAGACTAGATTAAGTTAGGTTAGATTAGGTTAGGTTAGGTTAGCCTACGTACGCTTCACTTAGGTTAGCTTAGGTTAGGTGAGAGACATGCAAAAAGTTAGGTGTATGATTAGGTTAGGTTAGATTAAGTTAGGTTAGGTTAAGTTAGGTTAGGCTAGGTTAGCCTACGTACGCGCGCGTGTGTTCTTTGGTAAAGTTCAGAAGAGAACTTGAACTTTTCTTCACTTCGTTGAGAAAATTTTAAATTGAACTAGAACTTTTTATCTTCCGGGAAAATGTTCACAAGTATGGTATTACTTTTTCTATCTTCCCGCGAAAAATTTAGAATTGAACTTTAAATTTCTCTATGTCTTTGTGAAATAATGAACTGAAGCGGAAGATTTTCATTTTCTCTGGAGAAATTAGAATTGAATTGTGTTCTTTGGTAAAATTCCGAAGAGAACTTGAACTTTTTTATCTTCAGTGAAAAATTTGGAACAGTATTTTAAATTTTTCATCTCTTCGAGCCAGATCTGAACTAAAGTGGAAAATTTTTATTATTATTTGGAAAAATAGAAATGATCAATGACTAATTTCTTTTTCATTGAGAAAATTCAGAAGAGAACTTGAACTTTCCTTCACTTCGTTGAGAAAATTTTGAATTGAACTAGAACTTTTTGTCTTCCATGAAAATATTCACAAGTATGGTATTACTTTTTCTATCTTCCACCGAAAAATTTAGAACTGAACTTTAAATTTCTTTATGTCTTTGTGAAATAAGGAACTGAAGTGGAAGATTTTTATTTTCTCTGGAGAAATTAGAATTGAATTGTGTTCTTTGTAAAATTCCGAAGAGAACTTGAACTTTTTTATCTTCAGTGAAAAATTTGGAACAGTATTTTAAATTTTTCATCTCTTCGAGCCAGATCTGAACTAAAGTGGAAAATTTTTATATTATTTGGAAAAATAGAAATGATCAATGACTAATTTCTTTTTCATTGAGAAAATTCAGAAGAGAACTTGAACTTTCCTTCACTTCGTTGAGAAAATTTTAAATTGAACTAGAACTTTTTATCTTCCATGAAAATAATCAAAAGTATGGTATTACTTTTTCTATCTTCCACCGAAAAATTTAGAATTGAACTTTAAATTTCTTTATGTCTTTGTGAAATAAGGAACTGAAGTGGAATATTTTTATTTTCTCTGGTGAAATTAGAATTGAATTGTGTTCTTTGGTAAAATTCAGAAGAGAACTTGAATTCTTCTTCACTTCGTTAAGAAAATTTTAAATTGAACTAGAACTTTTTATCTTCCGGGAAAATATTCACACGTATGGTATTACTTTTTCTATCTTCCACCGAAAAATTTAGAATTGAACTTTAAATTTTTTATTGGGGAAATTAGAATTGAATTGTGTTCTTTGGTAAAATTCAGAATAGAACTCGAATATTCACGATCAAAGTACAACTTTTCCTATCTTCTATGAAAAATTTGGAACAGAACTTTAAATTTCTTCATCTCTTTGAGAAAAAAATCTGAACTGAAGTAGAAATTTTTATATTATTTTGGGAAAATAGATTTGATCAATAACTTATTTCATTTTCATTGTGAAAATTCAGAATCGAAGTTGAACTTTTCTTCTTCCGGGAAAATATTTGGAACAGAACTTTAATTTTTTTCATCTCTTTTTGAAAGGTCGGAATTGAATCTAAGAAAATTTAGAATTAAAGTGAAACTTTTTATCTTCATGGAAAATAATCACAATCATAGTATAACTTTTCCTATCTTCTACGGAAAAATTTAGAAGTGTCGAACTCAGAAAAGCCCGAAATAGTAATTTACATATCCCAAATCATAATTTTCTGAAAGCACACACCAATGAAAGGCTAAGAAATCTAGCTCAGAAAAGCCTGAAATAGCAAACTACTCATCCCAAACTATTGGTTTCAGACAACAAACACCTATGATGGACTAAGAATCCTAGCTCTGAAAAGTCCAAATAGCAAACTACACATCCCACATCATAATTTTCTGACAACATACACCTATGAAAGGCTAAGAACCTAGCTAATAAAAGCCGGAAATAGCAAATTAACCATCCCAAATCATAAGTTTCAGACAGCACTCACCTATGAACGGCTAAGAAATCCAGCTCGGAAAAGTCAAAAATAGCAACCCACACATCCCTAATCATAGGTTTCAGACAACACATACCTATGAAAGACTAAGAAATCCAACTCAGAAAAGCCCGAAATAGTAATTTACATATCCCAAATCATAGGTTTCAGACAACAACACCTATGAAAGGCTAAGAAATCCAGCTCAGAAAAGTCAAAAGTAGCAATCCACTCATCCCAAATGATAGGTTTCAGACAACACACACCAACGAAAGACTAAGAAATCTAGCTTAGAAAAGCCTGAAATAGTAATTTACATATCCCAAATCATAGGTTTCAGACAACATTCACCTATGAAAGACTAAGAAACCTTAGCTCAGAAAAGCCTGAAATAGCAAACTACTCATCCCAAACTAGAAGTTTCAGACAACAAACGCCTATGATGGACTAAGAATCATAGCTCTGAAAAAGTCCAAATAGCAAACTACACATCCCAAATCTTAATTTTCTGACAACACATACCTATGAAAGGCTAAGAAATCTAGCTCAGAAAAGACAAAAATAGCAAACCATTCATCCCAATCATAGGTTTCAGTCAACACACCACCTATGAAAGGCTAATAAATCCAGCTCAGAAAAGTCAAAAATAGCAAACTACATATCCCAAATCATAGGTTTCAGTCAACACACACCAACGAAAGACTAAGAAACCTAGCTCAGAAAAGTCAAAAATAGCAAACTACTCATCCCAAACTATTGGTTTCAGACAACATTCACCTACGAAATACTAGAAAACCTTAGCTCAGAAAAGCCTGAAATAGCAAACTACACATCCCAAATCATAATTTTCTGAAAAACACATACCTATGAAAGGCTAAGAAACCTAGCTCAGAAAAGTCAAAAATAGCAAACTACACATCCCAAATCATAGGTTTCAGTCAACACACACCTACGAAAGGCTCAGAAATCCAGCTCAGAAAAGTCCAAAAAGCAAACCACTCACCCAAATCATAGGTTTCAGACACCACACACCTACGAAAGACTAAAGAAATCTGGTTATGAAAAGTCGGAAATAGCAAATTACATATCCCAAATTATAAGTTTCAGTCAACACACACCTACGAAAGGCTAAGAAAACCTAGCTCATAAAAGCCTGAAATAGCAAACTACTCATCCCAAACTATTGGTTTCAGACAACATTCACCTACGAAATACTAGGAAACCTTAGCTCAGAAAAGCATGAAATAGCAAACTACACATCCCAAATCATAATTTTCTGACAACACACACCTATGAAAGGCTAAGAAACCTATCTCAGAAAAGTCAAAAATAGCAAATTAACCATCCCAAATCATAGGTTTCAGACAACACTCACCTATGAACGGCTAAGAAATCCAGCTCTGAAAAGCCCAAAAAGCAAACCACTTATCCCAAATCGTAGGTTTCAGTCAACACATCCCTATGAAAGGGCTATGACATCCAGCTCAGAAAAGTCAAAAAATGGCAATCCACATAATCCAAATCATAGGTTTCAGACAACACACACCTACGAAAGACTAAGAATTCTGGCTATGAAAGGTCAAAAAATAGCAACCCACACAATCCAAATCATAGGTTTCAGACAACCCACACCTACGAAATACTAAGAAATCTGGCTATGAAAAGCCTGAAATAGCAAACTACTCATCCCAAACTATAGGCTTCAGACAACAAACACCTATGAGAGACTAAGAATCCTATCTCTGAAAAGTCCAAAAAGCAAACTACAAATCCCAAGTCATAATTTTCTGACAGCACACACATATGAAAGGCCAAGAAACCTAGCTCAGAAAAGTCAAAAATAGCAAATTAACCATCCCAAATCATAAGTTTCAGACAACAAACACCTATGAACGGCTAAGAAATCCAGCTCAGAAAAGTCAAAAATAGCAATCCACCCATCCCAAATCATAGGTTTCAGACAACACACACCAACGAAAGACTAAGAAATCTAGCTTAGAAAAGCCCGAAATAGTAATTTACATATCCCAAATCATAAGTTTCAGACAACATTCACCTACGAAATACTAGGAAACCTTAGCTCAGAAAAGCCTGAAATAGCAAACTATTCATCCCAAACTAGAAGTTTCAGACAACAAACGCCTATGAGAGACTAAGAATCATAGCTCTGAAAAGTCCAACTTTCAAACTACAAATCCCAAATCATAATTTTCTGACAGCACACACCTATGAAAGGCTATGAAACCTAGCTCAGAAAAGTCAAAAAATTGCAATCCATCCATCCCAAATCATAGGTTTCAGACAACACACACCAACGAAAGACTAAGAAATCTAGCTCAGAAAAGTCCGAAATAGTAATTTACATATCCCAAATCATAAGTTTCAGACAACACACATCAACGAAAGATGGGGCTCGGGGAGAGCCTTTGAGGGTCTGTGGGACCCTTGAGTTCCGGATGGTCCTTTGGGAGCTTGGGGGACCTTTGAGGACCGGGCGCTTCCTTCGGGGTTGGGGTGGGGGGATCGGAACCCTTTGGGGTTGGGGTAGAGGACCTCACGACACTGTTCAAATGTAACTTGTGTATTATAACGACCTCAGAGTTTCATCCTCAAATCCTCTTCTAAAATATCTTCAAAAATCATCTTTTAAAACGTCTCTAACTGTTTCGCCGAAATAATTCCCTAAAATAATAATTTGTTCTGAAAAGATATAATAAAGCCTTAAAAAAGTATTAAAATGGTGGCTCAGGAGCCTTTGGGGCGCCGGGGGCCCTTTGGGAATCCGGAGAACCTTTGAGGACCGGGGGGTTCCTTCGGGGTTGGGGTGGGGGGATCGGAACCCTTTGGGGTTGTGGTAGAGGACCTCACAACACTGTTCAAATGGAACTTGTGTATTATAACGACCACACTCAAAACCTCTTCTAAAATCATCTTTTAAATCATCTTTTAAAATGTCTCTAACTGTTTCGCCGAAATAATTCCATAACCTGTCTAAAACGGTTTCGCCCAAATATTCCCTAAACGTAATTTCAGCGTGTTCCTTTTGTTTTTGGCATCTCTGCGCTGACACATTTCAAATTTCTAGGAAACCCTTTCCTACGTTAATCTCTTCATCTCATAAATGTTCCTATCTACACTATTAAGGTTTTGTTAGAATATCAATTTATCTCTCCGACTTAAAGCTCAGTGAAGCCGTATTTAAAAATAGAATTTCTATCTCTTTAGACTTCCGCATAATTCCAAGATAACAAGTGATGTCATTTCTAATTCCTGACACTAAAGATCAATGAAGCCCTATTTAAAAATAGAATATTAATTTTTCTCTCTGACCTAAAGAACGTTTATCCCTCAGACCTAAGATTAAAGAAGCCATAATGTTTCTTAATTCCCCCTTTCGTGAATCAATACATTCCCCTAGCGATTATGTAAATCAATTTCTCAGGTTAGGTTCGCCTAAAGATCAAAGAAGCCATGTTTGTTTCTTAATTCCCCCCTTTGTAAATCAATACATTCTCCCCCACCGATTATGTAAATTCAATTTCTCAGGTTAGGTTCGCCTAAAGATCAAGAAGCCATGTTTGTTTCTTAATTCCCCCTTCGTGAATCAATACATTCCCCCGCCGATTATGTAAATCAATTTCTCAGGTTAGACTAGCCAAACAACAAAGAAGCCATGTTTGTTTCTTAATTCCCCTTCGCGAATCAATAATTCCCCTCGATTATGTAAATCAATTTCTCAGAAATCTAGTTCCCCTCGGTATCATTGACCCGTTAGTGGATCAATAATCCATGCATAAATTATGTAAAAAAGTTGTAGGTGGCAGCAGGGGTCTATCGTGGGAGTTTTAAAAAAAAGTGTCCGGATCGGGATTCGAAGGGGTATTGTAATCGTGGGGCTATAAGATAGCCTTCTACTACTAATACGTGTTATTTATTTTTTTCCCCAGGGGCAATCGTATCGAACCAAAGGCTCTAGAACATCAGGAGAGGGCTCGTTTGAACGGAAATTAAAATTTCTGGTGTCCCTTTTATTTGACCAAAAATATCAGACGGCTACTAGCCCCCTTCCAACGTGCCATTTTTTCCCAAAAAATTGTTCGATCAAAAGTTTGAGATGGCCATTTTGTTAGCACAATTGAAAGTTTCCAAAATTTTCGAACCATCGTTGTCGGTGTTCAAAACAAACAAGATGTCTAATAGAAGTGGGTATTCATTTGTCCTGATATTGACTGCTATGTTAATACTCTTGGTCCAAGACAACTGGTCAATAGAATGGACTATTACAAAGGTCGTTCATCAATGTCTGGCTATGGTCTTGGCAGTTGGTTTCCTAAGCTGTTTCGCTCTGCACTACCTCAGGCTAAAAAATATATTGTACTGGCTGCGACAGATTTTGCATCCTCTACACTATACGATTGGAGCTCTGGCAAGGATTTTAAAAAAAGTGTATCGGACAATCTTAGGTCCAGTGCGCGAACCCTTTGCGAACAATTGAAATCTCGACAAAATGGAAAAGGTTTGAAAAGGTTGAGAAACAGTGACCACTCATCAATATCTACACAGGTCAGAAACGAAAGACATTACCCCTGTCATAGAAAAGAAGGAAAAAGACGACACGTGCAGAAGAAGACAGAAGAAGAAGCCCCAGGAAGAAAATTGTTTGATCGAAACTGGATTTCTTTTCATATGACCGAACAATGGCATATCTACCGCATAATGATCCCAACCTTCAATCACTTCATCTTTAAATCTATTCAATGTAGAAAATGTTGATGTGAGTGTAAAACATATATACTATGAACAATTTTATCCTCAACAACCGTTCTCCGATAACATCCACTTTCAAATTTATTCCAATGAGGACTACTTTATGGACCTGTCTTCGACAATTATAGATTTACATATGATAGTCAAGAAATCTTACAATGGAATGCCAATTCGAGCTGATAGAATATCCTATGAAAATTGTATATTACAAAATTTATTTTGTCAAATCAGTGTCTACATAAACGGAACATTGGTGAGCACAAACAACAATCTCTCATACTATACAAGCTATATGCAGTTCATGTTTATGACACCCAAGTCATACAAGGAATTGAGAGGCACCTCCAATGGATATGAATATATTACTGATACTAATAGTACAGATGCACTTAAAAATGCTACAACTAGTGAATTATATCTAGTTGGAAAAATATATCATGAAATATTTAATATGCCCTAATGGCTACCACCAAATATTAAAGTGGATATGAAATTGACGCTTGCTCCATCCAATTTCATTTTACGAAAGGAACTTCCTGCCAATGATGATGTAACTCTCTCCCTCACCCCGGCAATACTACATGTACGAAAGCAGCAGGTTATGAGTTCTGTTGCTTTGGCAGTGGAAAAACTGAGAGCCAGTGGAATAACATTAAACTACTTGTTCCTCATACAATCACCAATCAAGGTCATATTGCCACAGGCTCGCGCACTTTCACCGACTCAACCTTTATCAAGGGCAAATTCCATCAAAATTGGCATTGGTATTTGTAAACAGCGCTAGTGCAATAGGATCGTGGATTGGCTGCCCACATAAATTTGAGATGTTTTGGCTTTCATCTCTTGTCTGCAAAGTAAATGGAATCCCACTCTACAATCTATCTTTTGATAAATCCTATAGGACATTGTATGAATTGACAATGCAAACCCTAGATCATGATTCGCAACTATTTGAAAATGGCATAACCGAAGAAATGTTCACTAAAACACATAGTATCATTGTACTAGAATTGTCTGGCACTCAAGATATGAGTATAGTACGAACGAGGAGTGTGCGTTTAGAGTGCACATTTGCCGACCCATTACCTGAGAGTATCGCACTAATCTCGTTAAATTAATTTGAAACCTATTGGGAAATAACTCCCGAAGGCAGTGTTCTACTAGACCTTGCACCATGAACACCAGTCAAATATAAAATGTATTTAATATGGACCTCTACATGTCCAAATACAGATTCTATTTTCTACCCTCAGAATTCCTTGGAAAAATTCAAGGTGCAAACAATACCTTAATCATTGTTAATAGCAGTCCGTCGACTGTGAATATCAGCCATTTGCTGTGCATCTTTCAAACAATGAAGACGATTGAATTTTTTGATCCTCTCGGCCTACCCTATACATTCTGCACTCCACACAACCACAACTATATTGAAAGCAGTGGGAAAAGTATTATTCAAAATCGGAAGATAGTGCAGGATCTGACGACTAAAAGTTGCGGTTTTCATGTGCTACTATATTTCATCTTCAGATGTCGTGGCTATATTTAAGAGCAATTTCTACACATTTACGTAGACAATCCACGTCTGAACGACTTTATGGTGGGAAATATCCTCTCAGACCTGTATAATATTGGTTTTAGTGCCCTACGAGTAAAGTGCTTTCAAAATGTATGTTAATTTATTTATTAATAAAAATGTGTATACAACAACAACAATGTCTTTATTCTTCACTTTAGATTTCTTCTTTGGTGCATAGGCAACTTTTGAGAACCACTAATGCTGGTGGATCATTTGAATTCACTGTATATTGATCTTGATTGGCTGCAAAGTCAGGGTTACATTTTCTACAGTGCAATGTAACTTCACTCTTATCGTATCTCTTTGTACAGTCAATGATACTATTTGCATTCATATTGTGAAATTCACGTGTTTCAATTTGTCTATTTGAAGCAATATCACACATACAGTGTTTTAAAGTGGTGAATCACATTCGGTAGCTGCCAAATAAAAAATCACTAGATTTATAGTCTTAATAGGCAGTGTCGTCATAACGATGACGTAGAAACCAAATTGTCTTGTTACCCCAGCAGTTGAATCGTAGACCTGATTCTGCCTCCCAAAATAATTTAAAACCCACAATGATACCCATCTCGTAGAAATAAACTAAAGTCACGTTTAGGGTTCTTTCCAATCATACCAGGATAAGTATTCTCCCACTGATCACATTCGTCATAGTGGCAATTAAAGCATAGTTGCCCTCTAGGGTGAGAGTCACAAATCTCTTCAAGACATGAATTACAGCCTTTAATTTGTACCGCATATCCTCTATGTAATTTACAGGGATCGCAGATTTTGCACTTTTCACAATATTCATCAATAATTGTACAATTCTTACATGATGACCAACTGCCAGGAGTGTACATACATAGTGGACATGTATAGAACATTTTTGTTTCCGATGTCAACTCTCTCAGAGCTAAAAAGAAACTGATCCACGTTCGATAAATTCAGAGGGGGATAGGAGAGAGACAGAGGAGTAACTCTGTGACGTTACATAACCTGTTTTGAAGGGAGAGTCATCTACGAAGAATCTATGGCAATGTTTTCAAAAGTATATCCACGATATTATTCGGCTTTGTTTCAATTAATATATCAATAAATTGAGTAAAAGCATTTGAGTGACGTCGTAAAAGCTTCATAAAATAGTCCCCATGGGGGAGAATCAGCTTTCATTATATTGTCAGGTGTTTCCTGAGAAAATATCTTCCGTTGAAGAGATAACTCGAGAAAATCGTCATCTAGAATCAAACATTTTTCCATAATCACAAGATTTGACTTAATTCTCTCTTTCTCAAATTTATTCATTTTTCAATCCTAGCACTCTCACTGCTGACTCTAGAAAAACCATGATTCGTTCTACCTCAAGAATATTCGATAACCTAAAAAATCTAACAAAAAGAAAGGGAACATTGTCGATTTCGAAACAATTTTATAGTGTGTATAATTACAATAATAATATATATTACACATACACAATTACCGATATAATTTATTGTCTTCTATATACTTCACTATTGCATTTAAAGCACTTTGAAGTCTATTCACATGTGTTACATCAACTTTTGCAGCGAAGCATAATTGGTCCTCCAATTTAAATTTACTCAAAGAAAACACGTATCTTGCATATACTTCATCCCATTCAAGACAAAGCCGTGATCCTCTCGTGATTTCTACCGCAATGTTTGTTGTTCTTGTATCATTGCTGCTGCTACCAATTCCAATATCAACTCCTAATAGTGTAAACATTTCACTCATTATTGCATATATATCTCAATCAATAAATAAACGAGTAAAGTCAATCTGTTCTCACTCCTTGAATTCTATTCTCGAACTAATATCAACAATACTGAAAATCCTTCCTTATATTAGTTGTGCTTGATAAGACCTCTTGGAGCTGTTGCGCGAATCCAATGTTGAAATTCTCAGAAGTCTGGTGATGTCACTCCCGTTAGTAATGCCACTCCCTGATTGGCCAAAAAAGAGGCATGCGATCTTGTATAGTTAGTATTCACTGAGTGTGTGGCTGTGATTTCACTCCCCCCCTGTATTCCATACTCGGCCCCCTACTGCCATATATTCCTCTTATCCCTTTAATACACCCATTTTACGGTGGCCGCGGCGTCTACCCCCTGTAAATAGCCCCCGCAGAAAACAACACCCTAGAAAGCCCCCCCCCCGCGGAAAATACCCCTCCCCGTGGAAAATACCCCCTAAAAATGCCCCCCCCCCCGGAAAATACTTCCCCGCGGAAAATTCCCCCCGGAAAATACAACCCCCTCCCCCAGAAAATACCTCCCCGCGGAAACCCAGAAAATACCCCCCCCCCCCCGTGGAAAATGAGGCTTTCCAAATTTCAGAATTTTGAAGAATTTGAGTTTTTTTTTTATTTCCGTAGGGAGAAGGAATTTTGGGTACTTATGTATTATCCGCCACTCACTCAAGTTTACACTGTATAAAATTCGAGAACACACCAGTTTTTTCGTTAGTTTCGTCGTTACTTTTAGAAATAAATTCGGGCTATAGATTTGCATATTAGGGGGGGGGGGGTTAAGCATAGCGGGTCTACATGCAAAATATGTTTAGTACAAGTATTTTGCATGTTTAGATAGATAGACGGAGAAGTGTATTTTAAAGCCAAATATACGGCCATGAACATAGTATAATAACATAAATGATCGCTATTCTTCTGTAATTTTTTAGTGGCTTTATACCTAGAAGGAATTATTTTCTGACTTCAAACTGTCCAAATACTTTACTCCCCCGGTAACCACCCCCCCCCTCCCCGTTACGCTGTGTAAAACTCGAGAACAAAACCGTTTTCTTTGTTAGTTTTCAAACAGTTCGTGGTAACGAACTGTAAGTAAGGAGCGACCCGGCTCAATGGTAACCGAAACTCTAGAAAATGGGATTTTGATACCAATAGATACATCAAAAGAATCATATTTTTTAACGCTGATTTCAAATATATAAGTTTCATCAAGTTTAGTCCTACCCATCAAAGGTTAAGCACCTGAGAAAATTTGGCTGATTTTCGAAAAAAGGGTGAAAGACCCCCTAAAAGCTATAGAATCTTAACAAAAATCCCACCATCTTATTCAGCGTATCAGAGAACCCTACTGTAGAGGTTTCAAGCTCCTATCTACAGAAATGTGGAATTTTGCATTTTTTTGCCAGAAGAAAGATCACGGATGCGTGTTTTTTTTTGTTTTATTTTTCCAGGGGTGATCGTATCGACCCAGTGGTCCTAGAATGTCGTATGAGGGCTCATTGGAACGGAAATTAAAAGTTCTAGCGCCCTTTTTAAGTGAAAAAAAAATGGAGGGAAACTAGGCCCCTTCCCATGCTCATTTTTTCCCAAAGTCACCCGATCGAAATTTTGTGATAGCCATTTTGTTCAGCATGGTCGAAAATAGGATAACTATGTCTTTTAGGATGACTTAATCCCCCGAAGGCCCCGGGGGGAGGGCTGAAAGTTATGAACTTTACCCAATGATAACATAGAGTATTGGTTATTGGGAAGTATACAGACGTTTTCAGGGGGATTTTTTCTGGTAGTGGGGGGTGGGGGGGAGTAGGTCGGGGTTTATGTGGGAGGATCTTTCCTTGAAGGAAGTTTTCATGGGGGAAGGGACATTGCTATGTAGGGGACGTCGGATTTACCAGCATTATTTAAAAAAAGATCAGAAATTAAGTAAAAAAAAAACAAGTTTTTCAACTGAAAGTAAGGAGCAACATCAAAACATGACTGGGTTCAAACCCTAGTCAATACCTCGCTCTTTAAGCCAAAGATTTTTTTAGCACTTTCATAGAAGCTATTTATTCTAATTAAGGGCCTTTGTGATTAAGCGGTCATTTTTAAAGAATTGGAACAAAATTCGAACTTTAGCTTAAAGAGCAAGGTATTGACTTGGGGGAGAACCCCCCTAATATACGTATTAAAAATATATGAATATAGTAGTTCGTTACGTAAGTTAATTCGTAAGTTACGTATATTTATTAATAATAAAACGTCCGTAAACAAAATTAAACAACTTTCGAGGAGGCCATTTAACCAAATAAAAGTAAAATTAATATACAAATTTTGATTTAATTATTCATGTATGGTTGGCCAAAATCAGAACCTGCATTAATTCAAAAAAGTTCAAAGATTAAATAAAAAAAAATTTTTTTAACTGAAAGTAAGGAAAGACGTTGAAACTTAAAACGAACAGAAATTATTCCGTATATGAAAGGGGCTGTCTCCTCCTCAACGCCTCGCTATTTACGCTAAAGTTTGACTTTCTCATGACTCTATTTTTTTTTAACAATAAAAAACTTTAGCGTAAAGAGCGAGGCGTTGAGGAGGGGACAGCCCCTTTCATATACGGAATAATTTCTGTCCGTTTTAAGTTCTAACGTCGTTCCTTACTTTCAGTTAAAAAAACTTGTTTTTTTTAATTTAATTTCAAATTAGCGCGAGACAAGTGACTGATTATATGGGGAATATATAATTTGGGCTATATACTTGCACATAAGGGGGGGGGTAAAGTATTTGGACAGTTTGAAGTCAGAAAACAATTCCACAACAGAATAATATCGAGGTATCTGAAAATTTTGTTTACTAAAAAAAAAAAAAAAAAAAAACAGGATAAAGTAAATGTAATGTTTCATTTAAGTGTTTTTTCCAAGTGTTAAGTCATTTTTTTCAATGATCGTTTTTCCAGGTATTAAGTACTATTATTAAGTTAATGAAGTGTTTCATTTAAGTGTTTTTATGATGACCGCTGATCAAAGTTTATGTTATCTGTGCCTTTCATTTATGTTATTTTACTATGTTCATGGCCGTATATTTGGCCTTAAAATACACTTCTCTGTATATCTGTCTTATATGCAGAATAATCGTACCAAACACATTTTGCATGCAGACCCGCTATACTTTACACCCCCCCCCCCCCCCCCATAATATGTACATCTATAACCCAAATTTATTTCTAAAGTAACGAAGAAACTAAAGAAAATACTGGTGTTTTATCGAATTTTACACAGCGTAAACTTGAGTGAGTTGCAAATAATACACAAGTATCAAAATTCCCTCCCCTACGGAAAAAAAAAAATAAAACTCAAATAAAATTCTTAGATTTGGGAAGCCTTATTTTCCACGGGGGGTATTTTCTGGGGGGGTATTTTCCGTGGGGGTATTTTCCGCGAGGGGGATATTTTCCATGGGAAGGTATTTTCCAGGGGTATTTTCCGGGGGGGGGTGTTTTCCGGGGGGAGGGAGGTATTTTCCTGGGGGTGATCGTCGAGGTGGGGGGGGGTAAACGTCTAGAACCCGTTTTTACAGCTTACCTGGAGTCAACCCAAAACGCAACCCAAAATGAAACCCAAAACGAATAGAAATTACAACAAATAACTGTGTCAAACTAAAAACAAGTAAAAATGAACATGAGTAGGGTTGACAACCCCATTCGTTCTCAAAACCAGAATATAGTTTTCACTTTACCGAAAATAAAATACGTAATAAATTATTTTACTTTTTGACTTTAATAAATAAAAAAAAAATATTAAGACTTTAAGGAATAAATATAAGAAAATGTATATTAAACTGACCATCCACGGTCATTGCAACACAGAGACCGAAACCCCATTTTACATGAAATTAGGTAAGGGGGTAGTTATATTGAACAATTCGGTTTAATAATATATTAAATAGTTCATAGAGTAACTATAATATATAAATACTCAATCAACGACGCCCCAATCAGAGATTGAGGTGCCTCTAGACAGGCAAAATGTACAATTAAGAAATTAGCTTTTATTTCTAATCGGGCCTTGTTGAAATATGATAATCCCCTTTTCCCCCATTTTTCACATTTCACGCATCGATATGGAGATAAAGTATCCAAAGGGTACAAGAAAAGATTTATAGGGGTGATTTCACCAGGTTTTGTAAGATAATTGCTTAACAATTACCATATATTTATGGTGAATTAATAAGGATTTATAGACAACCCCAGGCACGTAGATGGGATATTTTTTTGGGGGGGGGGAATCTTCAAAAAAATAAAAATTTGAACATCACGCCTACGGAAATGCAGAAAAATTTGATTATGTGAGGTCTGAGTCCGACGGTTCCCCTTAGTAGGTCCCCGGACAGCTCGCACCTCCCCTGCTAAGGATTTCGTCTCTAATAACTATTTTTACTCCTTTTTGTTCGTAGTGTCTTTATTTATGTTAGGCCGAATTATGCGATCACGCATTTGCAGAATTTAGAATGACCTTGGCTGGCTATCCTAAAGCAAATTTTTGATGGTAACTAAATAAAAGAAACAACTTTTTTCAACTGAAAGTAAGGAGCAACATTAAAACTTGAAACAAACAGAAATTATTCGGTATATGAGGGGGATACCCCCATTTTTAGTAGTTTATGAAAAACTTCTTAATCTAATTTAACGGCCTTTGTGTTTCAAGAGTCGTTCTTAAAGAATTGGGACATAAAGTAAAACTTTCGCGTAAAAAGCGAGGTAAGTATCTCTCCTCATATAGGGAATAATTTCTGTTTGTTTTAAATTTTAATTTAAAACTTACTTTTTATTTAATTTCTGATCGTTTTTCAAATAATACCGGGAAATTTGCCTCCCCCATCCATGGAAAGTTCCTCTCGCTTAAAATCACTCTTGTTCGAAAAATTCCACCCTGACAATTCCATCCTCACTAAAAAATTTCCCCTGGAAAATTTCTTGTTGGCAATT
>CM051271.1:37511609-37604109 GCA_027921565.1 Artemia sinica | reverse complement strand
ATACTTCCCGCAGCACCCGATGCAAATGTCATTATCACATCGGCAATTCTTCATGTCCGAAAACAACAGGTTATGAGCTCTGTTGCATTGGCAGTGGAAAAGCTAAGAGCCAATGGCAACAACATTAAACTTCTTGTCCCCCAAACGATCACCAATCAACGTCAAATTGCCACCGGGTCTCGTCGCTATACCGATTCATCATTTATCAATGGAGAAATCCCATCAAAACTCGCTTTGGCCTTTGTGAAGAGTGGCAGTGCCGTTGGATCCTGGACTGAATCTCCCCATGATTTTAATTTTTTCGGTCTATCTAGCCTTGTGTGCAAAGTGAATGGTATTCCACTGTACACTCTATCATTTGACAAAAAATCCTATAGATCTCTATATGAGTAGACCACGCAATCCCTAGATCATGACTCCCAGCTTTTTGAAAATGGAATAACCGATTCATTGTTTTCAAAAAATCATGGCGTAATTGTTTTGGACCTGTCGGGGACCCAGGATATGAGTATAGTGCGAACAGGGAATGTACGTTCAGAGTGTACATTTGCCGATGCTTTGACTGACAGTATCACGCTAATATCATTGAGTCAATTTGAAACCTATTATGAAATCACACCCGACGGCAGTGTTCTACTAGACCTAGCACCATGAACACAAACCAAATACTCCGCGTATTTCGTATGGATCTATACATGTCCCAGTACAAGTCCTATTGCATACCATCGGACTTCATTGAAACAATTCCAAGTGTTAACAATACCCTAATCATTGTTAATAGCAGTCTATCGACTTTGAAGACAGGCCATTGGCTATGCATCTTTCAAACAGCGAAGAATATTGAATTTTATGATCCTCTTGGCCTATCATATAAATTATACACTCCACACATCAGCAACTTTATTGAGCAGTGGGAAAAACTATCATTCAAAATTAAAGGAGAGTACAGGATTTAACGAATAAGACATGCGGCTTTCATGCTCTACTCTTTTTCATGTTCAGATGTTGTGGCTATACCTACAAGCAGTTTCTCGACATCTACGTTGACTTTCCTCGATTGAATGACTTTCTAGTGGAAAATATACTTACAAGCGTGTTTAATATTGATTTTAGTGCCCTACGAATAAAATGTTCTAAAAATGTATGTGAAATTGTTTATTAATAAAAATAATGTATGTACACGATAAAAACAACTTTTCCACTCTTTAGATTTCATCTTCTACTAGGTATAGGTATTTGTCGAGAACAACTAATGCAGGTAGATATATCTGAATTCACAGTTTACTGATCCTGATGTGCTGCAATGTCAGGGTCACATTTTCTACAGTAGAGTGTAACTTCACTCTTGTCATATCTCTTTGTATAGTCAATAATACTATTCTCATTCATTTTCTAGAATTCACATGTTTCAATTTGTTTATTTGAAACAATGTCACAAACAGTGTCCTCAAGTGGCGAATCACATTCCGTCACAGCCAAATAAAAATCAGTGGGTTTATGATCATAGTAGCCATTGTCTTCACAACGATGACGTAGAAACCAAATTCTTTTGTTGTTCCAACAGTTGAATTGCTGACCCGGCTCCTCCTCCCCAAAAAATCTAAAGCCACGACGATACCAGTCTCTTAGCAATAAACTAAAATCATCACGCTTAGGATTCATTCCAATCATACCAGGATATGTATTCTCCCACTGAATACATTTATCATAGTGACAATTGGAGCATAGGTGTCATCTAGGATGAGAGTCACACACTCCTTCAAGACAGGAATTACAACCTTTAGTTTGTACAGCATATCCCCTATGCAATTTACACGGGTTGCATAATCTGCACTTTTCATCATACTCATCCATCATTGTACAATTCTCACCGGATGACCAGCCGTCCAGTGTGTACATACATAGTGGACATTTATTTAACATTTTTTCATGTATTGACACTCTCACCGCCAAAATGAAACTGAGCTACCAACAACAAATTGAGTGGGATAGAGGGAGAGAGGAGTAAATCATCCTTGAACTCCATCTTTCTCATGAGAAAAAGTCCTAAATATCCAAGCTAGTGTTTAAAAGCATATCCACAATATCATTTTGCCGTGTCGTGACTAATATGTCAATAAATTGTGTAAATGCATTTGGACCACAACGTAAAAGCTTCATGCAATAGTCTAATGATGGAGAATCAGTTTTCATTATATTAACAAGCATTCCCTGAGAAAATATCTTCCTTTGAATAGACAGCTCTAGAAAATCATCATCTAGAATCAAACATTTTTCCATAAACACAAGATTCCCCATGATTCGCTCTTTCTCAAATCTATCCATTTTTAGAGTCCTAACCCTCTCACAGTCAACTTTAGACTAACCATGATTCTTTTTTCTACTCTAAAAAATATACGCTAACCTACTATAGAAAGAAAAATATCTTTGATTTAGAAACAGTTATATTGAGCATAATTACAACAATAATAATCACTGATTCAATTTGTGTTCATCAATATATTTCACTAGTGCATCTAATGCTGCCTGAAGTCTATTTATATGCACAATGTTCAGTTTCGCAGCAAAACATAATTGTTCCTCCATTTTAAATTTGCTCAATGATATCACGTATCTAGCATACATATCATCCCATTCAAGGCTTAGTCTACATCCTCGTGTTATTTCCACAGCTAGTTTAGGTACTCTTGTATCATTGCTGCTGCTACCTACTCCACCATCAAGCTCCAATAGTGTAAATGTTCCACTCATTTTCTCTACTAATATTGTCTCAAATAAACTATTATCTCTGAATTTAATTCTCTTACTAATATTAACTGCAATGAAAATCACTCCTTATATTTGAGTCCATTTACTAATCAAGTTATCGTATATGGAGTACTGTTAGTAGAAATATCTCTGATTGGCTCCAAAAAATGAGTGTTGCCTCATAACCCAGTCTGGTTGCATTATACAATCTCAACCATAGTTCCAAAACGTGTTTGATCGCTTTGCTTGGAAAGGAACATAATGTACGCAAATAGCATGGGTAGGAACATAAACCAAGCAAATAGCACGGAAAGGAACATAAGCCAAGCAAATCCATAAGACCATGCGAGGGGATACTCACTCTCTTTGAAAAGGTGTAGAGATCCCGTAGAATAACACAGTAAGGAACTTAAGCCAAGCAAATCCAAACGACATTGTGAGGGGATACTCACTCTCTTTGAAAAGGTGTAGAGCATTAAGCAAATAGCACCGTGATTCCTAGGGCTTTAAGCAAAAGTATAAGGTAACATACTACTGGAAACTTCCATATCCATCGGAAATTCTTCCCGTAGAAGATGCCCCCCCCCCCCACAGAAAATTTTCCCTCCCCCAAAACTGTCTTTATACTTCTCAATAACAAACACAATATGTAAACAATGGACAACTTTTATAACTTACAGCCATTTTCCCAGGGAGTGTGGGGGGGGGGTCTTATTATTCCCAGAGGCAAAGTTATTTGACCTTTCAAATATGCTAAACGAAATATATATATCCAAATTTTGATCGGATGACTTTGGGGAAAGAGGGATATTGGAGGGGGTCTCATTGCCCTCCAATCTTTTTGGTTACTTAAAAAAGGCACTCGAACTTTTAATTTTCATTTGAATGACCTCTCTTCTAGTATTCTAGGTTGAATCATTGGTTTGATACGATCACCCCATATAAAAACAGAAAAAATAAATAAATAAAAAATGAACTCTCATCCATGATCTTTCTTCTTGCAAAGAATCCAAAATTCTACATTTTGCAGATGGGCGCCTGAAATCTATGCAGTAGGGTTCTCTGATACGTTGAACCTGACGGTCCGTTTTTCATTAAGATTCCTTTTTGGGGGCGTGCCCCCCATTTTAAAAAATCAAGAAAATGTTCTCAAGCTCGTAGCTTTTGATGGGTAGCATTAAACTTAACTTAAATTTCATACATTTGGAATCCATAAGACGCTAATTCTTTTGATTTATCTAGTGTTATCACAAACCGTTTTAGAGTGTATTTTTTTTTGTTCATACATGCTTCTTTTTTTTATGTTTGACTTGATTTCTGCTCGTTTTGGGTTTCATTTACTCATTAATAATACTTTTTGGTCATTTATCTTTTTCAAAATTATATTCACAATCTTCAGTAGCCTATTTCTAACCTCAGAACCACCATATTTAAGAAACTCATTTACCACACTATCAGCACCCGAAGCCTTATTACTTTTCAATCCTTTTAGTACTGTTGCTAATTGTTCCTAACAAAACAAATTTTTCTTCATATCCAAGGTATCACAAACTTTTTCATTTTCCTCTATATCTTTTCCTGCAACTCTATCTCGGTTTAGCAAATTCTCAAAATGTTCTGCCCATCTCTCTTTAACCCTTTCCCTATCACTAATTATGGCCCCGTTCCTATCTTTATGTGGGACAAGTCCAGATTGACTACTCCCTCTCAATTTAGTAAGATATCAGTACAATATTTTACTATTATGCCGTCTAGCTGCATCTTCCAAATCATCAGCAATTTTATCCATGGCCTCCACTTCACACCTCCTTAGTTCATATTTTAATGCTTTCTCTACTTTCTTTACATTCCTTTTGTTTTCATATGATCTATCATTCATATAATTCTTGAACAAGTTCCTTCTCCTTTCTATTAAACATAAAGCTTTTTCATTAATATTCTTATCTGCAGTCCTAGGTTTCTTCCTAAGACACCTTCAACAACTTCGCAAATTATTTTTCTAAAACTATTCCAACCATCTTCTACATCGTCAAATTTTAAACTCTTAAGTTTAGTATTCAACTGTTCCTGGAAAGTTTCTCTCAAATTCTCATCCTGGAGTCTACCAACATCATAACTTCCCGGAAGGTAGTTACCCTTCCGAAATTTCAGCTTTAAATTAACCCTAACCGCTACTAGATGGCGATCTTTACTTTTAACACCAATAACAGCACCACTATATACCCTAGTAGCTTGTATTGATCCTGCCAGTATTCGTTTACTATAACACAATCAATAAGGTTTGCTCGTGTGGGGTTCCACAAGGGTAAATCCTGGGACCCCTCCTTTTCAACATTTTCATTGATTGAGTGAAGCATTACCTGTCAGAGGCTGGTTTCATCCTATTTGCAGATGACACTTTGATCTTTCTGGTAGCGCCTTCACCTGATGTTTTGCATAATAAAATTGATAATGCAGTTTATAAATTTCTGACTTTTTCTCAACAAAACCTGTTAACCCTAAACTTTTCTAAAACTCTTTTTCTGATATTTTCTAGACTTTCGTCAAGTGCTGGAAATGCTAAAATCACGGTTCGAAGAAATGTGATAAAAAAAAGTAACAACAACGAATTATTTGGGTTTTTAATTGATGAAAACCTGTCGAGGAAAAACATTCGAGTGTGACAACTGAAAAATTAAGCAGAGGCCTTGGGGTGATTTGAAGAATTAAAAATCTAGTCACAAAAGAGATTATAAAAATAATTTATTTTTCTATATTTTTTCCGTATATTAGCTACGGATACTCTATATGGGCAAGTTGTTTTGTAAAAGTTTCAAAAGAGTACACAGGTTTCAGAATAGAACTGTAAAATCATCATCGGAACTTTATGATTCTGACGAGGTTCCTGCTCATGAGTATTTTAAAAAAAAAAATTAACTATTGGACGTATCCCAAATTCGAGATTACCAAGTTGCGATTTTCTCGTACAAATATTTGGATCAGCTGCTCACCTCTGCTTTTGAAAATCTTTTAACTTTTAATAGAGACCGTCAAAATCATAATACAAGAAAAGCCGATAACTTAACTCATGAGTTTAGGAGCACCACTCGAGCATCTTTTGTGATTTGCCATTAGGGTCCCCATGTTTGGAATATATTGCCCGAGCGTCTGAAAAGTGCGCCTAGTCTTCCGGCTTTCAAGTCAAGGGCAAAGAAATTTCTTTTATCTCGTGAGTGAATTTGATGTGAAGGCGATTCCAGGTTATCATTCTATTCCAGGTATTTCCCCGATTTTCTTTGCTTTTAATTGTTTTGTTTTCTATCTTCTTCTTGTCTTTTTCTCTTTCTCGTTTTTCCTTTCTTCCTTCATCAGTTGAGTTTCTTGTGCGTTGAGTATCTCGGTATGAATGGGGTTTTAATTAGCTCAGAGTGATAATCTCTGTTGCCCTTCCAAGCTTATTGCCTTTCTTGGAAGGCGAAAGGCGAATAGTGTTTGTTTTCTTTTTTAATAAATATATATATATCGTCTATCTCATCTTTTAAGTTTGAATTATTGTAGGACTTTATTTCTGTTCATCTTAGTTTTAACATGTCTCATTACTTTTCTTTGATGTTTTTTCTTCTTTTAAGATAGTGAAATATGATGAGTTAGTTTATTTGAGCTAGTTTTGTAAATTTATTTTGCACAAACTGCGAAGCAATAACTTTAGTTCGTTTTAAGTTTCAACTTCGTAGAAGAAAGTATTTTGGCGACACAAACTTAATTACAGTATAATTTACTAATTTCCTTGTTTATAGTTGTTGGTTAAAGATAATTTCCTTTCGTTCTAATTACTTCCTAAATTTCATATACCGATGCTAGATTTAAACTTTGAAAGTAAATATGAGAAGAGTAAAATCCATGTCTTCAAAAATGGCCAAAATCAACTTTAAATAACATAATAGCAAGGAGCGAAAAATTAGTCAATAAATGGGAGAGGCGAACGGATATTAAGAAGAACAGTGGACTACTCGGAGCTATATTTTAGGAGAGATATGGCCAAGGATGTACCCAGGGGAAGGTACGGGGTCTGAAACCTCGCCTCGAAATTTTTCCGACTAGTAAAAATGTAATAAAAATACACTTAATCGAATCTTTTATGCACATTTAAAAGTTGTTTTTTTGTGTCACCTCCACCCTCCAGAAAAAAATCCCCCTCTGAACAAAAATCTTGAATATGCCCTTGGGTATGGTTCATTTCGTCGGAGTTAAAACCGTAAGCGATATATCAGGAGCCCTTGTAGGCGTTATTTCTACTATCATGTTTAAATTATTTTAAATTATTATTACTATCATTAATACTATCATTTTATATCTTTAAATAAAAAGTATGGATCTTGGTTTGATTGCTCAAATATCGCAAGTCCTTCTCCTTGCTATGGCAACGAAAGAGAGACGAGGAAGGCGAGAGAGAGAGAGAGAGAGAGAGAGAGAGAGAGAGAGAGAGAGAGAGAGAGAGAGAGAGAGAGAGAGAGAATAGAGAGAAAACAAGTAAATTATTTCTTTGTGAACTGATAAAAACCGATACTATCTTAATTTTTAGATAAATCAAATAATAAATTGTGTTGTGAAGATATATTTAATATAATAAAAAAATGTGCATAATTTAATTGTGTCTGAAGTAAGAATGGAACAGGCTATTGCTATATGAATTTGGAAGTGATTAAATTTTTCGGGAAATAGCTCACTAAATTTCCGAAAATATAGAATCCTCTCTGAATATTAATAAAATAAATTGCATGCCTTTTGTTCTCCTTTTTTTTTATCAACTAAGTTGTGGTGACTATTGATTGGTGCATAATGCACAATAGCACAAGGCTATTGATTGGTGCAGAAAAACATACCTTTCTTACTGACAAGCACATTTACATGTTTCTGATTGAAATGGCAATATGATATTTACAGAATGCTACTAATATTAATAGTAATTTGGAAGTGAAAAATGAGACGGGTTTGAAACGATCAATATCCTTTGGTAATATGATACCTTGAAGGATCACCCTATCTAGTCACTTCTAATCGTTTTCAGTTTGTAATGCCAAACTATTTAGAGATTGAATAAGAGACCCGAATAAATAAAGAAAACTAAAAGTCATCACCTAATTTCCTGGAAATCTTAGAAACTTCATTTAATGTCTCGTGCTCTGTGCTGGAGATAGAGATAATCAGTTTTGCCTAAACTTGCATCATCTGAAGCATGAATTTCGTTATTTTGATCAAATGGAGCAGATTTTTCTTTTATAGTTCAGGAAAGAGCAGTCCATAAAAATGATCTAGCTTTTCTGCGAGGAAAATGCTAAATTTCAGCTAGAAAGAATTCTCCTTTATGCAATTTGCCTTATTTAAGTGGTCCCTATGATGTCACGCGATTTGATTGACAAGCTCGCCGAAAAAAGGGACGTAAAATTTCACTATCTTTTCAGATAAATTTCACAATCAAACCACAAATTCATGACAGCTCTCGATGATGGCTAGTCCCCTGGATGAATTTGCTGATGGACTATATGTCTCTGTGAACCTCAGTCGACGCTGGTTTCTAAAGTATTCCTCTCTCTAGGGCTATAATGAAAGAAAGGACGATGTGGCTAGGATACATTCCGCGGCTGAAGAATGACATATTGCCAAAATAGTCTTTGTCGATCAGCCGTCTAGGGCCAACCGAAAAGGAGTTCGTCCCCGAGTCGGGTGGGAGGATTTCGTAAGGAAAGATTTAAGGGAAATGCGAAGTTCTTGGGAGGGAGTAAAGAGCGAGGCTTTGAATAGACTGGGATGAAGGAGGAGTGTATGTAGCTCTGCTGGCCTCAGACGGCTTAGGGCTGCAGTGAGTTGTATCACGTAGTAGTAGTATTCCGTTAAATTTTGTAGTACTGAGTTTTAACCAAGAAAAATTGCCTTGTGTTGTTGAACTGTCCAGCATATTTTCCCACCAAAGATCATGAATAATTTTTCACTAAAATCAAAAACAAAGTTTGGATTATGTAAAAAGTATTTTCAAGGCTTTTTAGATGGACGCAAGGTGCATTTCAAAAAGACAAATCGAATATCGCTAAAATATGCGAAAAGAACGGAATGAGCCAAACTGTGAAGACTAGTATCGCCATTTCGAAGAAGCACTTTAAAGTTCTCTCCATTGAAATTTTCTCATTCCATAGTTCACACATTGAGACATCCTATTCTTCCTTTAAAGCTTGGGTTAGCTTTAAAGTTGGTAAGCAATTTGTATTTGGGCTCATTATAGAAAATTTCAAATTAATTTAAGGCAGTTGCTTAGTAAAAATCTACACAATTGGCACTGCAGTCGTGTGTAATTTGGATTTTATCCATGAGTGTGACTCTATTGCAGACAGATCTAGGGGTGGAGTAAGGATTGTTTTAGGGGGGGGGGCGCAAAATGGGTTGATCTGATAAAAAATTTTAGGGGGGGGAGCAAAATAGGTTGATCCAATAAACTTGCGTTAGGAGCAAGTTTAATTAGCGCAAACTTGAGTTAATTAAGTAAATTACACTACTTTAGACTACGGTAGGGGGGGGGGGTGCCCCTCACCCTCTGGATCAGCCACTGGGCAGATCTGCCATAATCTGAGAAGAATTCCCCTTGCTGTTTGACAATGAATTTGTGAGGCCAATACTTTCTTTGCCTTTTAAGGATTTAAGTAAACAGTTCTTGGAAATATTAAGATTTCCATTTAAGTTTTTTTGGGTTTGCCGCACAATTTCGGAACTGATGTTCTGAAAAAGAGTGAATTTTATATCCTAAACAGGAAAAGAGTGACAGGAATGAAATAGAGGGACAGTGTTCGCACTATTTTGCAATTTTTGGCAACTTAGTGTATAAGCAGACCATTTTAATGTATTGGTAAAGTATCTGGACAGTGTGTAGTTACAAAACAATTCTTACCACATAATATACAGAATAATAGTACCTAACACATTTTGCATGCAGACCCGCTATACATTACCCCTCCCACTAATTTGCAAATATACAGCCCGAATTTGTTTCTAAAGTTTTATATTTTTACCTTACTTTGGTATATTTCATTTGGATTGGGCGTTAGAGAAACAAATTAGAAGAATATTAGGTAGGGTGTATATCATACAAGTACCTTTTTTTCAAATAAAACATGATAAGACCCATTTAAAACTTTTGAAGGAGTTTTTTGCACATGAACATAAATGCTCTTCAACCTGAGATATGAACACTTTAAAAAAATCAATATTATTGGATTACCTTTTAATAAAAAATATAATGCAAAAGAAAAAGAAAATACTTGAGCTAATAGTCAGTTGTTTTCCCATAAATCTTATCAAAAGTAGCAAAGAAGAGGGACCGATTAGACAATAAAGCCCAACTGTCGGTAAACTCTGAGTCATGTTCGTGAAAGCACTAGCAGCACATTACATTCATTGACTAGTTTTTAGTCCTATTGTCAATTAAATTTTGTCCCATCTGCGTATGTGTACACTTCTTTTGCTGTTTATCTTCTGTATCAGAATGCTTTTTGTTTGCCTATACTTCGCTCCTCTTTTGATAAGATTTGATCCTGTTTCTGCTTCTTTGCTGTTTATCTTCTGTATCTTCTTTATCTTCTGTACACTTCTTTTGCTGTTTATCTTCTGTATCAGAATGCTTTTTGTTTGCCTATACTTCGCTCCTCTTTTGATAAGATCCTGTTTGCCTATACTTTTTCATATATTTTTTACCTCACCAAATACTAAGAGGCCTTGTCTTCATTGACACCATTCATTCTGGCAGCAGCATTTTTTGCAGGTCAATCATTTTTGTACAGCGGCTATGATTAGTCAGCCAATATGATTGAGCAACCTTCAAAAATTTCGGAGGCTTTGATTGGCTGTCCAGTCAAAGCCAACCTTCTAATAAACAGGGGTTTCATTGGCTATGGGGAAAGGGGGATAAATGCCCCCTCCAGACCCCAGCTTGCCCCCTCCCTGCTGAAGTTTAGCTTCTGAAAATAATATTGTCAAAACTAAGATAAGCCTGCATAATTCAAGTATCAAGTCACTATCACTATCATAATGTCATAATGTAGAACTATAAAACTATCACAATTATAATGTCACTATTAAGTATGATAGAGACACTTTTCATTGTCAGTTTCAATTGATTTTGGAAATAAGACTCCAATCCCCCCAGGGTTCTAATGAAATTGCGCCACTGCTTCAGTTGCCTTTTGTTGAGTTAATATTTTTCAAATGAAAAATCTAATTTCAATTGAACATGGATTCGTGCTCCATGTTCTATTCGGCCCTTTTTTCTTTCTGTCACAGCTGTAGTGCCATCGGCCCACTGTATATGAATAATGTAACAGTCAGATCACGGCTTAGTGATGTTTGGCTACTACATCCTCGGCGCGTACAAACAGCTCCTCCCATTTAATCTGCCATCAGCGGTCCAGTATATATTGCCCTGGAACGCGTATTTTCGCAGAAACTTTCTCAAAATGCCTTTGAAACCAACTCGAGGCTTCGCAACCTACTTGTAATTCCTTAAATAATTTAATAATAATATTGCACTACTAATTAACAATTTTTATTTTAGATTCTTAAAATTTAGTGTTACAAAGGTGAAGCCATGTTCAGCATTCAAGAAAAATCTGATTTGTCTACCCATGAAAAAATCGAATTTCGCTTACGTCTATACTTGTTTAAATGTTATCCGGAGCACTTGTATCTCGGTCCGGCTTCGTATAAATGGTTGAGATAGGGAATGATCGTACTGCATTATCAAACAGTTCGTGATAACGAACTGTAAGTAAGGAGCAACCCAGCTCAGCAGTAACCGAAAGTCTAAAAAACTAAATTTTTATTCGAATAGATACATCAAAAGAATTGGATTTTTATGCTGATCTTATTTATATAAGTTTCATTAAGTTTAGTCCTACCCATCAAAAGTTAGGAGCCTAAGAAAATCTGCCTTATTTTTGAAAAAAGGGGGAAACATCCCCTAAAAGTCATAGAATCTTAATGAAAATCATACCATCAGATTCAGCGCATCAGAGAACACTACTGCGTGGAGGTTTCAAGCTCCTATATGCAAAAATGTGGAATTTTGTATTTTTTGCCAGAAGAAAGATCACGGGTGCGCGTTTATTTGCCAGAAGAAAGATCACGGGTGCGCGTTTATTTGTTATTTTTTTTTTTTTTTTTTTTTTCCCAGGGGTGATCGTATCGAACCAGTGGTCCTAGAATATTCATTAGGTTTAGTCCTACCCATCAAAAGTTACGAGCCTAAGAAAATTTGCCTAATTTTTGAAAAAAAGGGGAAAAAAATCCCCTAAAAGTCATAGAATCTTAATGACCCAGTGGTCCTAAAATATCGTGTGAGGGCTCATTTGAATGAAAATTAAAAGTTCTAGTGTCCTTTTTAAGTGACCAAAAAGATTGGAGGGCAACCTGGCCCCCTCCCCTGCCCCATTTTTCCCAAAATCACCCGATCAAAATTCTGAGATAGCCAGTTAGCTCAGCATGGTCGAAAAAATATAATAACCGTGTCTTTTAAGATAACATAATCCCCTGCAATCCCCGGGGGAAGGACTGCAAGTTATGAGCTTTGCCTAATGTTTACATATAATAGAATTGGTTATTGGGAAGTATGCAGACGTTTTCAGCGGGAATTTTTCTGGTAATGGGGGGGGGTCCAGGATTTCGCGGGAGGATCTATCCATGGAGGAAGTTTTCATGGGGAGGGACATTGCTATGAAGGAAACCCTGGATTTCCCAGCATTATTAAAAAAACGATCAGATATTAAATAAAAAAAACCAGTTGTTTCAGCTGAAAGTAAGGAGCAGCATAAAAACTTAAAGCGAACAGAAATTATTACGTATTTGAGGCGGTTTGCCCCCTAGTCAATACCTGGCTCTTTACGCTATAGTTTTTTAGTACCTTCATAAGAGCTATTTATTCTAATTAAACGGCCTTTAGGATTAAGGGGTGATTCTTAGAGAATGGGAACAAAATTCGAACTTTAGCGTAAAGAGCGAGGTATTGACTAGGGGGCTCACCCCCTAATATATGTAATAAAAATATACGAATATTGAAGCACGTTTCGTAAGTTAATACGTAAGTTACGTATATTTGTTACAAATAAAAATGTTCGTAAATTAATTTAAAAGTTCTATTAATTAAAAGTTTTGTTTAACTTCAAAAAATTGGATTGCAACTAGGCCCCCTCCTCCACCCCTTTCTCTCAAAATCGTCCCATCAAAATTTCGAAAAGCCATTTAGCCAAAAAATAATGTAAAATTAATCTTTATAATCTTCATAATCTTATAATCTTAATAATCTTTTTAATTATTCATGTACGGTGAGCCAAAATCAAAACCTGCATTAATTAAAAAATGTTCAGAAATTAAATAAAAAAAACAAGTTTTTTTAACTGAAAGTAAGGAGCGATATTAAAACTTAAGACGAACAGAAATTATTCCGTATATGAAAGGGGCTGTCCCCTCTCAACGTTTCGCTCTTTATGCTAAAGTTTGACTCTTTCTCACAACTCTAGTTTTTAAAATAATAAAAAACTTTAGCCTAAAGAGCAAGACGTTGAGGAGGGGACAGCCCCTTTCATATACGGAATAATTTCTGTTCGTTTTAAGTTTTAATGTCGCTCCTTACTTTCAGTTAAAAAGAAACTTGTTTTTTTTTATTTAATATTTATATACAGTGCATCAGTCGCAGCACTTACACTTTCCCCTAGAGGCACGTCAGTAGTAAGCTTGTATAAGATTTGAACGGCACAAGAAACGGTACAAGATAATAGTGTATACAATATGAACGATACATGAAACGGGACAAGAAAAAATACATTGAATTGCACATGAAAACCCATGCCTTTGACACTATATTTAGGCATGGACATTTTAAAAAGATGGCACGCTATAATGCATGTTATGAAACAATAGTCAAGGTTCTATTGCACAAGGAATGTGCGTCGTAAGTTCACGTGGACATTTTTTTTTAAAGCTGGCACGGTATAATGTGGTCCAACATGTTTTGGGAGTATGCTCGAAATTATATAACTCAAGCAGAGTGTTTTTCGAGCCAGCATTCATTTTTTAGGAGGCCAATCAGAGACATTGGTGCTTGCTCAATATACAAAATCTCGAGTGGTGATTGGTTAAAAATAAAAGGACTGGTTTTTTATTCATCCTTGAGATTCTGTATATAATGCCCATACCTTACGATTTAATTTTCATTATGATTTAACGTATCATAGATAATACACTGAATATTATTAACTTTAAATCAATGTATACTTCAATTTTCAATGTGAGTAGAGTTTACTAAATTTCTTAATTTATTTCCAAATAAAATCATTTTACCAGTAAATTCAAATTCAGGGGCATAGGCCCCCCTCCCCTCCAACAATACAAGCCTTACAATAGTATGAGTATACTCGCTAGAAAACGCAAAGTACGCTCTTTTTCTATTATGTAAACAAAAACCCTCCCCCACTGCTCTGTAGAAATAGTTATTTCGTTCAAAAATGTCCCTTTTCCAATTATCAAAAATCTTTTTCCGGTCTAACTAAAGGCATCTGTGTTTGTAATTAGAGAAAGGGTCCCTTTTGGAAGCAAAACTTCGCACGTGTCCTATCTGAAAACAAAAGCTTGGTGATTAAGAGGGGTTTTGTTTAATTCTAGCCAGAAACTCAGCATTGATAGGGAGCGAGATGGAACGATGCCACATTGACTGTGTCTATGAGCGGTGCATGCGCTGTTTATTTTTCTGTCTACTCGATAATTCATTGAGATAGTATAATGAATATTGCAAATTCAATAACAACGTAATGATTTTCACTATGTTGTTTGTGTGTGTGACTGTGTGTGTGCGTGTACAAGCATCAGAATAGACTTTAGGGGGTAATTTATATCATGGGAAGATGTTTTTGAAATCCCCTTTCCCCTAAACTCAAAATTTTCCAAAGTTTTATTTTAGAAGCTTTTTAAAAATATTTCTAAAGCGCTAAGACATAGAGCGCTACAAACATCAGAATCAACTTTAGAGGATAAATTATGTTATGGCAAGATGTTTTTGAAATCCCCCTTCCTCCCAAACTCAAAATTTTCCAAAATTTTACTTTAGAAGCTTTTTAAATATTTCTAAAGCGCTAAGACATGGAGCGCTACAAACATCAGAATTGACTTTAGGGGGTAATTTATATCATGGGAAGATGTTTTTGAAATCCCCCTTCCCCCCAAACTCAAAATTTTCCTAAATTTTACTTTAGAAGCTTTTTAAATATTTCTAAAGCGCTAAGACATAGAGCGCTACAAACATCAGAATTGGCTTTAGGTGGTAATTTATATCATGAGAAGATGTTTTTGAAATCCCCCTTCCCCCCAAACTCAAAATTTTCCAAGATTTTACTTTAGAAGCTTTTTAAATTTCTAAAGCGCTAAGACATAGAGCGCTACAAACATCAGAATCAACTTTAGAGGATAAATTATGTTATGGCAAGATATTTTTGAAATCCCCCTTCCCCCCAAACTCAAAATTTTCCAAAATTTTACTTTAGAAACTTTTTAAAAATATTTTTAAAGCGCTAAGACATAGAGCGCTACAAACATCAGAATCAACTTTAGAAGACAAATTATGTTATAACAAGATATTTTTGAAATCCCTCTTCCCCCCAAACTCAAATTTTCCAAAATTTTACTTTAGAAGTTTTTTTTAAATATTTCTAAAGCGCTAAGACATAGAGAGCTACAAACATCAGAATAAACTCTAGAGGGCAATTTATCTGTAAAAGAGAGGTTATTATTTCCTTACTAAATTTATATTCTTTTTTAAGGAGGAGGAGGTGGATTCATACAATTACTCTCCCCCAGAAAAGAGACCAAGATGGAACGCTACCACATCGATGCAAGCTGTACAGCCATCCATTACAAGTTCTCTGGACCAACCAGGACCCTCTCATGCCAGTGTCAGCTCTTCACAGACCACTATGCAACCTGGCAGAAAATTCAAGAGGGAATAGATGCTTTCTCATAATGCATCGGTCTTGTCTACTCAAGATCGTGAGGGGGCTCCCCTTCATGTTTTGCCAGGGGCTTCAGGCATACAAGTGCAGTCTGAATTTGTAAATGTAGGTATTTTACCTACCTTATACGTGATTATTTACTTAAAAAATGCTAGGAGGAATTGAGTTTTGTGGGTGGTGCAGAAAAATGGTACGTGTTAAATATTCCGGTAAACTTACGACTAGAAAAATGCTTCACTATAGATAAGGCTATCGTGTTTTTTTTGAACTTTCTGTGGGAGATGGGGGGTAAGTGTTTAGTTTAAGACCAAAAAAATTCTAGGAGGAATTGAGTTTTGTGGCTGGTGTGGGAATAAGCTTAACGGGTGTAAAGTGTTTAGTTTAAAAAATTCTAGGAGGAATTGAGTTTTGTGGCTGGTGTGGACAAATGGTACGTTTTAAATATTCGGGTAAACATACGACTAGAAATGAACATGATTTTTCAACTTTATGAAAAATAATGCTTATTTCACATAGAAAATAAACCTTTTTTCTATAGATTAATGAAATAGCAGCGCCATTGGGTCATGAAACATCAACATTTACTGGACCTGAACCAATTCTAGCACCACCAATGGAGTTCAGAGATGAACCTACATTAGTTCTAGACAATATGGAGTGGCATAGGGGTCTTCTTAATGATTGTTTTGGGGACATGGCCAGCCTAGACGATTTAACTTGTGACATTGACATGATGGAGGACCCAGAATGGCCAGATAGATTTATGCGCGAGCATTTAGGGGATGTTAGTAGTGCATCTGAACCGGGTCCTCATAAAGAAATTCCATCACAGGACAATACAGGCTGGCATGATCAGCTATCCCCAAACAGCCTGGAATACATACTAACAGGCCTAGGAGACTTCATGCTATCTCCGACCATTGCAATTGAACAGACTGGGGGTGGTGTTATTGACAATTCTATGTCACCCCCACCATTCCGTTTAATGATACACCTAGTGCTAGTAATGTCGGTGATCCCTTCAACTCTCTAGTGTCGGGGGATATAATAACAGATCCCTCGGCCATTACACATTTATATACTAATAAGATTCGAGCCATTCTTGAACAACAGTTGGGGGCGTGGGGGGGTGAGGGTCAGTTTAAAAGCATCAATAGCACTAAAAATATTTTTTTAAATGAAAATGCGAGCGAGCTGTATTCAAAATACTTGCACACAGAGATGTTAGCAATTTGCCCGCATTTATAAAAATTTGGGGAGGTTTTTCTAAATTGGGCTAATAGTATTCAAAGTAAGTGGGAAAATTATAACAAGGGGGGTAGTGGATCGGTGGTTTTATTTATTGAAAGTTTAAATGTTAATATTTGTAGATTTAAAAAAGGATTTTATTGTAAGAGGTGGTGGGGAGAGGGCTATAGTTTTAGAATATCATTCAGATTTAGAGGGGTGTCAGGGGGTACAACGAATCTGTTTCGATACGAGGCTACATTGTTTCAAGTATGCATTTTCAATTGCCGCATACAGACCTCTTCAAAAAGATGCATCTAGGAAAAAGTTGGATGAAATGGCAGTTAATGGTTGGGAGGTTGGGAGGTTGGGAGGAGTTAATGGTTGGGAGGTTGGGAGGTGGTTGGGAGGTTCTTCAAAGTAGATTTTAATTGTTTAAATGGTCAATTTCCCGTGACACTAAAAGGAATAGATATTTTCGAGCGGGCTAATGCACATTTAAAGATTGGTGTCACGGTGTTTACAGTATGAAACAGAATTTGAGGAGGGCCAGCGTTCTGATAAGAAGGGGGTATTATTTCCAGTGCGGGCTCCTTCAATTGAATCAGTGGAATATAGGGTGTGGCTTCTCTGCACCCCACCCACAGACCCCGAATCAATTAGTCATTTTAATCCAATTATGGATATTAGTAGGGTTTTGGGGGAGGGTAAAAAGGGGAATGTGTGTTATTACGGTCCCAACATGTCTCTCAAGATTTCGCTCTGATTTAAAGTTAAAGCATCACATGAAACACTGTAAACGTCATGGATACCAGGCTGTGGAGACGTTAAGCGGAGATAGAGCGATCTTACGTTTTAAAAATTTCCAAAACACGCTCCTGCAGAGCAATAAGATCGCTTTAGACTGCGAAGCGAAACTGACAGACGTGTGCGATCTGTTAAATTCAAATCGTGTTAAAATACATGAAGCCATAGGGGTCTCTTACGCTCACGCGCAACGAGATTCCAATAATACCATGCAAGTGCTGGATGCAGTTGAGATGTTGGGTGACGGTGAAGACTTCATGCGCTCGGCATTGGTCAGTCTAATCAAAACAGCAAACGGTGCAATTTCGCGCCTTCGTTACACAAACTATCCTATGCTCCTATCACCAGATGACCTAACGGCCATTAAAAATCGTAAAATGTGTTAGGTTTGCAAGGGAGAATTTGATGATGGTGTTGGGAATGGGGGGAGGAGGAAGGTGATCGACCATGATCATTTGTGGCAGGAAATTACATCGGGGGGAGTAACTTTAGGGGGGTAGCACATCAGTCATGCAATTTAAACGTTAGACAGCAATATTTCGTACCTGTTTTTATACACAATTCCAATTACGACTTAAAGTTTGTTCTACCAATGTTGGCCCGCATTGCCAAGGGTGGAGTTGTAGATGACGCATGGATAGATGGTTCTTTTTCATATAATATCATACCCAAATCATCGAAGAAGCTACTACTGCTATAATTCATGTGGAAAACTGTTGACAAGGGTAACACGTGACTGAATAAAATCCGTTTTTTAGACTCCTTCAGCTTCTTCCCCAAATCTTTAAGTCAATTGATTCAGGTACAGAAAAGTGACAATTTTTGATAGCTTCCCCCTCCTCAAACAGCGCTTCCCCGATGATGAAATGTATGATTTATTAACGTGTAAGGGTATATATCCATATGATTATTACAACTCTGGATCGAGGCTAGATGAGGTGTCACTACCGCCCATTGAAGCTTTTTACAATTCTCTTACTGAGAGTGAGTGTACCACTAGCGACTACGAATTTGCTAAGAGGGTTTGGGCAAAGGGCGGATGTAAAAATGGGTGGGATTATTGTAAACTATACTTGGTCAGTGACGTACTCACTCTTCTGGACATTGTTTGCAAAAATACGGATAAAATCTATGAGGAATTTGGGTTGGATTTAGGTTATTATTTTTCCACTCCTCATCTGGTGATGGACTTGATACTTAAAATCAGCAAAGAAGAAATAGGTCTGATCGCCGATGTGGATCAGCATCTGTTTGTAGAGAGATCAATGAGGGGTGGGTATGTTTTTCACGGGGATCGTATCATGAAAACTGATCCGACCGGACAGCACACCGATGAAAAGTCGGATGCAGTTTTTTTTATATGAATTCTCTTTACCCATCGGCAATGTCTCACTACTGTTTGCCGTGTGGCAATTATAAATGGCTTGAAAATCCGTATGCTTCGAATTTCTCCGACATTGCTAGTGTTGAGGAGAATGGGGCACAGGGATGGTTTTTTGAAATTGACGGTGAAATACCCATGGAAATCCATGACTCGGTAAAAAACTTTGTTTTTCCGTGCATAAATAGACCGGTGGGTTGGGACTCTCTGAGCCCCTACAATTTATCTTTAGTAGAGGATGGGAGTATGCACTGGGTACCTTCAAAACAAAAACTAATTGCCGACCTCAACCCGAAACAGAATATCGTTGTTTATCACGTGCTATTGAAATGGATGGTGTCCAATGGTTTCAAGGTCACAAAGATTCATAGAGCCGTCCAATTTGATCAAAAGCCTTACATGAGAACGTTTATTGACACCTTTGTCAGTAAGCGTTCACAAGCGAAAACGAAAGTTGAAAAAGAAGTCCATAAACTCATTTTGAACTCAGCTTTCAGTAAAATGTGCGAAAGCGCACGAAACAGAAGTCGATGTGACATTGTAACCAATCCCAAAGATTGTGCTCGAATCATTGCGGATCCAAACTTCACATCGTTCACAATCATAGACTCTGATATGGTGCTCCTACCCCGTAAGAAAAGAAACATTGTTTTAAATAAAAATATTGCAGGCGGGAGTTCAATAACTGAAATATCTAAGAAACCCATGTTGTCATTTTATTATAATGTATGCAAGGTACAGTGGCCGATTGAGGGACAAGTTCAAGTGTATTACGGGGACACTGATTCACTCCTGTTAAAAGTCAAAACCGAAAATCTATTGAATGATTTGGAAAATGGCGAGTACATTAGCTCACGAATTGACTACACTAATTGGGACGAATCCCTCTATCCAGAGCTAGTGAAACGCCAGGCCCCAAATCAATTGTTAATGCTAAAATCTGAAACGGGTAGCGATCTGATATCCAGTGGTGTGTTTCCTGGTCCGAAGATATACTGTGTGGAAACGCAAAAACAAGGATATCAAACAAGTTTGCAAGGGGGTACCTACACACTTTGTAAAAAATAATTTCGACATGAGTGTGTATAGAAACTGTGTGGAACGTAGTTTAGTGCCAAGAGCGAAAGTCATGGCGATTCGCTCTTTACAATTTAAAAACTACACAGTTAGAGTTGAGAAAAAAAACGCCATGTCGGCCATATCGGACAAAGTCTATGTACTTGAGGATGGTGTGAAGGTACTACCACACGGTCATTATTTAATTTCAGACCGAGTTGAATGTATAGAGTACAGAAAACAACTCGGTCTAGAAAAATTAACTTAAATTCATTTAAAAAAGTATAAATTGGGTGGGAGGGTTTTTTTGGGTAATGGGGTGTTTTTTTTAAATTCTTTTTTTTCTATATCACAAACAATTTTCAATGTGTGTGCAAGGCAGATCATTTTCCACTATTTAATGCCCCGACCCGGGTCCGCCGCATTGGGCCCCCCGCTCCCCAGCCCACGGTGCTTCCCGGGGGGATCCGGGGTGGGGGGGGTGGGGGGGATCCCAAAATTTAAAATGTTGTAAATGAAAGTGTTTGATATTATTTCAAGTGCATCATTCATTAAATGTTGTATTTAATAGATAAACAAAATAAACAAAAATAAAAAAAGTGTATTTATTTAAGTGTTTTTCTAGTGCCTATGTAAATGTTGTATTTTTTTATTATAAATAAATTAAAAAAGAGTGTATTTTTTCATGTTTAATGTGCTTTTTTCAATGTAATATTTTTTAAGTGTTGTTACTTTTTTATGTTTAATAAAAGAAAATATGATTCTTTATTCGTCTTCTTCTCATTATTATTATTCTTGAACGGAGTAGTAGTAGGGAAATTATTTAGTCGTTAGACAGCCATAGTCTACAGTTAGTTGTCTGGGTGAACTGTTGAAGGGAACATGTATCAATTTAAAAGACCATTCAGATCGTTTCTGTGTGGGCCGTCAATGTCAGGCAAAAACAACACTCTTAACTAAAATAATTAAAAATTGCGATAAAATGTTTGTGGAAAAGCCGAAAAAAATCTACTACTGTCACAGTATTTGGCAGGAGTCATACGATAAAATAAAAGCAATTGTCACTACGGGATTGGTGCAGATACAATTTATAAAGGGACTTGATGTTTTCAGCATTATTGAACCAAACTCTTGGCTGATTATTGACGATCTGGCTGAATCTATTGAACAATGGTCCCAGGAAATGCTACAACTGTTACCTGTTCGCTCACATCATGAACAGATTTCCGTTACTCTGGTTCTACTCAATCTCTTTCATCAGAGCAAATGTATGCGAACACTTGCATTGAACTGCACCTACTACATAATTTACAGAGTTGTTCGTGATTCTAGCTCGCTAATAACTCTAAATAAACAGATATACCCTGGCGCCCCTAAATTTCTGCTCTCAGGATACAATCAGGCAACTAATAAACCCTACGGCTATATCCTATTGGATCTTAATCAAAATACACCCGAGGATCTGCGTGTAGTCACAGATATTTTCGACAATGAAATTACAGTATATCTCCCCGTGAACACTAAAAAGACCTATTAGTTGCTATCATGACACTGAAGAAACTACATGAAAATAGACATCTGTTTTCAGTTCTAAGCACTTCAAAACCCTCGCTTAGCAAAGCCATACTCAAACATGGTATTGACAATGATTTCATTAATCTAATATCTGAACTTTGTTTAAATTTGACCGAGGGTAATGTTCAACTGCCAGAAGTAGTTAAGCAACAGGCAAAGCAACATCGTTCCATTGTACGTACATTGGCCTATAAAAAGAAAGGAAAGAATTTTAAAAAGAAACGACTTCTTCAGGCGGGCGGTAGCTTTTTCACACCTTTACTGCCAATAATTGCAGGACTTGTAAACAGTTTTCTCTAGAGAGAGAGAGAATGGCAAAACCCTATAAATTGACTCCAATAGAACTCGCTCTCTCACCCTTGGAACACTTTGAGAACAATCTGAGTAAATTCCTTGACAACGAGAATATTGAGGATGATAAAAAACTGCTTTTAATTCAAGATGCACTTCGCCGAATAGACAAACATAAGCCCTATCTGTCGAAGGCCACTGGTATTGATCACAAAAAAAGAATCATCTCCTCAGGATTCTGCTGCTGCTGCTGGAACACAATTAAAGAAGAGGAATTGGATTCAATTGTATTGAAAATTGGAAATCTAATGCCCCACTCATATCGTGAACAAAGTAAACGACTCCTAACTTATCTCATGGAAAGTGGTCAAGATCATATTCAAGTTGATGGCAATGGGAAAGGGATTATAATTCAGGGCAAGAGCTATAATCTACTTGATTTAATCTATGATATGTTTACAAATCGTAAAGGACTATTATAATTTGACGCTCATCTATACAACTTTCTAGATACATTAAACTTCCCCAAAAGTCTTATTAGCAATAGACAAATTCTAAAAAAATTAAATGAACATGCATCATCATTATCATCATCAACAACACACATTAAAACATGAAGAAGAAGAAGAACATGATTTTAAATGAATGTTGGAAAATACTAGCAAACCTAGTGGAAACTTGACAATTATGGGGAGGAAAAAGCGAAAACGTATCATGTCACCATCACCATCCACAACTAGTATACAAAAGGGTAGCGGGCCTTACACAACGTGTTTACGTTCAAAATGGTTGAAGTTCTGAAAGGTGTTTATGAAAATATTGGTGAGGTGGGGAGTTTAAGTTCACCCACCACTCTTTCCAAAGTCACTGGTGTTCACACTAAAAGTGTACAAGACTATCTACAAAATGAATCAAGTTACACTCTGCATAGAAATCATAGACTTCGTGCTAATCAATATCGAAAAACTAAAGCCTTTTTCCCATTGCATATAATGCAAGCAGATCTCCTAACTCTAGATGAGATTCAACGACGTCACAATACACCGTACAAGTACATTCTACTTGCAATCAGTGTTTATAGTCGTTATGCATATGCAATTCCATTACGATCAAAGAGAGGTGTTGAAGTTGCTCAGGCCATTGAAAGTATTCTCGAACAGGATTCATATAAAAAAATTCAAACGGATCGTGGTAGTGAATTTGTTAATCCCCATGTTGCAAAAGTACTAGCGAAATATAATACACTGCTCTATCACAATCATAGTCCTATAAAGGCTGCATTGGCCGAACGATTGATAAGAACTATTTGGCTTTTAATTTCAAGATATTGTACATTGAAAAATACACCGGCTTTTATTCATGATTTAGATAAAATCATTTTGATTTATAATCAACGACCTCATCGATCATTGTCCAACTCAACCCCAACGGAAGTTCATCATTCTGATCATGATACACTTGACACCTTTCTTAAACAATATTCCAATGAAACGATTGTCAAGAAGAAAAATAGGTTCAATGTTGGTGATACTGTTTGAATTAATAGAACAACTAATGTTTTTTGAAAAGGGGAATTACTTGTTGTCCACAGAACTTTTTAAAGTGGCAAAAATCCTAGACACTAAACCCATAACTTACCGCCTGAACGATACCAAAGATGAAGAGATTCTCGGCGACTTTTATGACTATGAACTACAAAAACTTAAAAATAATAGTGAAATCTATCAAATTGAAAAGATATTAAAGACTCGTACTCGCAGGGGTAAGAAACAGTTACTTGTTCGGTGGCTAGGATACAACTCTGATTTTAATTCTTGGATCGGTGTTGAAGATATTGACAATACCAAATGATTTCTATGTAAATTTTATGTCTAATGTTTCCGATCCTCTCTACAACGACTTGAATACGACAAGTGATTTTTGGACAAAACTCTCTCCCCGCCATCATATTTGACGGTGCGTATGAAGTGGCTCTTGTAGACTGTATTCTCAAAAATACCTATGACATCCTGAAAAAGAATCGAGTGTATGATATAAAAGTTATACTATTCGATTGGACACTCTTTGTCGACTATGAATGGGTTGAAGCACTTAAATCTAGCGAATATCCACATGCCAAATTGAAATATATTGAATACGATAATATGACAGATTTGTGTCGTACAATCAATAGAAAAATCTCAAATCGTAGGAATGGTAAATTCCATTTTAATTATTCATTGGAACACGATAGGATTTACATTACCTCACCTGTTGACACTGAAATAATTATTCTCAATAATAATCTGAGAGACGTTCTTGGCTTTAAACAGAATATGATCAATGGGAAAAATCCTGGCACCGTTTACGGGATGGATCAAGTTATTTTTGCTGATTATCCACCTGGTTTCACCTCGGACTCTTGCATATTTCTCTATGCATCTTTTGTGGAAACATCTAGAGTCGGTAATTCAAATGTCCCCCTCCTACGTGTTCTTGAACGAAAAACATCTCATGAACTTGTTCATCACTATAATATAAAGCATCTTCAGTATGTTCCTGTGAATACTTCGTATTTGGAACTCTGTCAGTTAACACTAAGAAGTGAATTGGGTGATCCTCTAGCAATAACAAAAGGCTTAGCAGTGATTACATGTCATTTTCGACCCATTGTTGGCGACAGCACAATCACCTAAAATGAAGAATAGAAGAATTCCATTTGTCTGTCCCGATATCGATTGCTATGTTAGTGCTTTGAGTCCACGTCAAACAGGCAATGGATTGGACTACTACAAGGGGCGTACTACAATGTCTGGCTATGGTCTTGGTAGCTGGTTTGCTAGGCTATTTCGTTCTGCACTACCCCTTGCCAGAAAATATCTTGTACCTGCTGCATCAAATTTTACTGCCTCAACACTACAGGACTGGGGGTCGGGCAAGCATTTCAAGGAGAGTGTTAAGGAAAATATTAGATCTTCAGCAAGAGCCGTTGGTGAGCAATTAAAACCTCGGAAAAATGGGGAGGGATTGAAAAGGATGCGTGCGCGTCATTCACTCATCAGTCTCCACCCAGGCGGGAAGCGAAGGACATCAACAAGGACTTTGAGGAACAAAACAAGGAAGACCAATAAGCAGCAGAAGAAGAAGAAAAAAGAAAAAGATTGTTAGATCAAAGAAGAACTTCTTCTCTTAAGATGACTTATCTCCCCCACAAGGAATAATATCCATCAAATCAGTTCCTCATTGAATCTATTCAATGCTGAAAATTTTGATGTCAGTGTCAAGTATGGCTACTATGAACAATTTCATCCCCAACAACCCCTCTCGGAAAATATACACTTTCAAATATTTTCCAATGAAGACTATTTCATTGATTTGTCATCAACATTTATTGATTTAAATGTTGTGGCGAAGAAAAAGTCAGATAATACAACTCTAACTGATGGCGATGGTCTCTCCTACGAGAACTGTATTCTACACAATCTGTTCAAAACAAATTAATGTATTTATTAATGGAACATTGGTGAGCACTAGCAATAATTTATCCAACTATGCAAGCTACATACAATTTATGATGATGACACCAAAGGCATACAAGGAGTTGAGAGGACAATCATTGAGCTCTGAATATCGATCAGGTGTTGATACTGATGGCGAGTTGACTACTGCAGTGACCCAGGAGTATCATCTGGTTGGAAAATTAAATCATGAGATATTCAATATATCCCAATGGCTACCCCCCAATGTCAAGATTGACATAAAGTTGCAGCTGGCCCCATCGAATTTCATTTTTGAGAAAAACACTTCCTGCAGCGCCCGATGCAAATGTCATTATCACATCGGCAATTCTCCACGTCCGAAAACAACAGGTTAAGAGCTCTGTTGCATTGGGAGTGGAAAAGCTAAGAGCCAATGGTAACAACATTAAACTTCTTGTCCCCCATACGATCACCAATCAACGTCACATTGCCACCGGCTCTCAGAGCTATAGCGAGTCATCATTATCAATGGAGAAATCCCATCAAAATTGGCTTTGGCCTTTGTGAAGAGTGGCAGTGCCGTTGGATCCTGGACTGAATCCCCCATGATTTTAATTTTTTTGGTCTATCTAGCCTTGTGTGCAAAGTGAATGGTATTCCACTGTACACTCTATCATTTGACAAAAAATTCTATAGAACTCTTTACGAATTGACCATGCAATCCCTAGATCATGACTCTCAACTATTTGAAAATGGAATAACCGATTCAATGTTTTCAAAAAAAATCATGGGGTAATTGTTTTGGACTTGTCGGGGACTAAGGATATGAGCATAGTACGAACAGGGAATGTACGTTTAGAGTGTACATTTGCCGATGCTTTGACTGAGAGTATTACGCTAATATCACTGAGTCAATTTGAAACCTATTGGGAAATCACACCCGACGGCAGTGTTCTACTAGACCTAGCACCATGAACACAAACCAAATAATCAACGTATTTAGTATGGATCCATACATGTCCCAGTACAAGTCCTATTGTATACCTTCGGACTTCATTGAAAAAATTCCAAGTGTTAACAATACCCTAAATTATTGTTAATAGCAGTCCATCGACATTGAAGACTGGCCATTGGCTATGCATCTTTCAAACAGCGAAGAATATTGAATTTTTTTATCCTCTTGGCCTATCGTATAAATTCTACACGCCATACATCAGCAACTTTATTGAAAGCAGTGGGAAAACCATTATTCAAAATCAACGAAGAGTACAGGATTTAACGACTAAGACATGTGGCTTTCATGCACTACTCTTTTTCATGTTCAGATGTCGTGGCTACACCTACAAGCAGTTTCTCTACATCTACGTTGACTTACCTCGATTGAACGACTTTCTAGTGGAAAATATACTTACAAGCGTATTTAATATTGATTTTAGTAACCTACGAATAAAATGTTCTAAAAATGTATGTGAAATTGTTTATTAATAAATGATAAAAATTTATATACATGATATAAACGACTTTTCTACTCTTTAGATTTCATCTTCTACTAGGTATAGGTATTTGTCGACAATAACTAGTGCAGGTAGATTATCTTAATTCACAGTGTACTGATCCTGATGTACTGCAATGTCAGGGTCACATTTTCTACAGTAGAGTGTAACTTCACTCTTGTCATATATCTCTTTGTATAGTCAATGATACTATTCTCATTCATTCTATAGAATTCACATGTTTCAATTTGCTTATTTGAAGCAATTTCACAAACAGTGTCCTCAAGTGTCGAATCACATTGCGTCACAGCCAAATAAAAATCAGTGGGCTTATAATCATAACACCCATTGTCTTCACAACGATGACGTAGAAACCACTCTTTTGTTGTTTCAACAGTTGAATCGCTGACCCGGCTCCTCCTCCCAGAACACTCTAAAACCACGACGATACCAATCTCGTAGCAATAAACTAAAATAACGCTTAGGATTCTTTCCAATCATACCGGGATATGTATTTTCCCACTGATTACATTTATCATAGTGACAATTGGAGCATAGGTGCCCTCTAGGATGAGAGTCACACACACCTCTTCAAGACAGGAATTACAATCTGTAATTTGTACAGCATATCCTCTATGCAATTTACACGGGTTGCATAATCTAAACTTTTCATCATACTCATCAATCATTGTGCAATTCTCACATGATGACCAGCTGCCCAGTGTGTACATACATAGCGGAATGTATGGAACATTTTTTTTTCATGTGTTGACACTCTCACTGCCACAATGAAACTGAGCTAGCAACAACAAAAAATTGTCTGGGATAGAGAGAGAGAGAGGAGTAAATCATCCTTGAATGCTATCTTTCTCATGAAAAAAATTCCTAAATTTCTAAACTAATGTTTAAAAGCATATCCACAATATCATTTTGCCCTGTCGTGATCAATATATCAATAAATTGTGTAAATGCATTTGGACCACGATGTAGAAGCTTCATACAATAGTCTAATGATGGAGAATCAGTTTTTCATTATATCGACAAGCATTCCCCAAGAAAATATCTTCCTTTGAATAGACAGCTCTAGAAAATCGTCATCTAGAATCAAACGTTTTTCCATAAGCACTAGATTCCTCATAATCCGCTCTTTCTCAAATCTATCCATTTTTTTGGAGTCCTAACACTCTCACAACCAACTTCAGACTAACCAGAATTTTTTTTTCTACTCTAAAAAATATACGCTAGTCTCTACTATAGAAAGAAAAATACCTTTGATTTAGAAACAATTTTATTGAGCATAATTACAACAATAATATTCACTGATGCATTTTGTTCTCATCAATATATTTCGATAGGACATCTAATGCTGACCGAAGTTTATTTATATGGAGAATATTCACTTTTCCAGCAAAACATAGTTGCTCCTCCTGCTTAAATTTGCTTAATGATATCACGTATCTAGCATACATATCGTCCTATTCAAGGCATAGTCTACAGCCTCCGGTTATTTCCACAGCCACATTTGGTACTCGTATATCATTACTGCTGCCGGCCCCATCATTAATCTCCAATAATGTAAATGCACCACTCATTTTTCCCTACTAATATCTTCTCAAACAAACTATTCTCTCTGAATTCAGTTCTCTTACTAATATGAATTGTAATGAAAACCATTCCTTTTATTCAAATCCCAATCACCAATCAAGTTATCGTATATTGAGCAACCATCGCTGTCTCTGATTGGCTCCTAAAAAATGTCTACGTCAAACGGTATATTCATTGTGCAATTCTTATCAATAACAAAAAACCAGTTTCGTGTACGCTTCATATTGCACCAGCAGTAGAATACCATATATTTAAAATATAAGATTCTTTCCTTCTAAAGATGATTCGGGCAGAAAATTAAACGTTCCCTAATTGAGTTCAAATACCGCGTCCAGGAGTCTAAATTCATAATCAGCAAAAAGAGAAATTGCATTTCTAGCTTCAGTCAGACAACGGCGCTAGTCGTTCGAATTTCGCTAAGATAATTAGTAGCAAAAACAAAATGCTAAGCACGATATTTCTAAGGAAGTTTAAATGGCAAAAAAACTGTGTGAACTCCTGAATCATCTGAAAAATCTTAAAGAGATTATTGGACGAAGATTTGCGTCCTTGGGTCACTTGAGCCAATGGCAGGCAGTCCCTAGAGCGCAGGACGAAAGAACTGCGTTTGGGAGTGGGGGTAAATGTGTTTTTTAATTTGAATATGTATTCAGGCTCCAAGCGATTGGTACCGCAAATAATCTCGGACACCATTTTATTGTCATTGAAGTGACCCGTTGCTGTACAACTAAGCATGTAAGTTCAATAAATCTATTGTCTTTTAATATGTGTTTGTTTCTCTTATATGTCTGAGTCTAGTCCGATAATAGGTAACTAGTTCGCCAGTCTCCATGGTAAATGCTCCAAAGGAATCTGATCTCCAGATAGCCCGAGAAGAAGAGGCCACGCTTTTTCATTCCTACAAGCATCAAAAGTTGTCATCGCCACAGCTTAGAAAGAGTTTCTAACCCCTGCTAGCCTATAAGAATTCGTATCTCTTAAGCAAGATCTAATTGCGCCGTGGAAACAAAGCTTTGAGACGTCAAAATTTATAGTTCAATAATATATAGTTATATTCCACCCCTGTTTCTTTTCCTTTCAGATAAATGACCTATTTTCGTTTCTTTAATTACATTTGTGACCCTTTTGGAAGAATACAAGTAAGGTATTTTCTACAAACTGTGTAGTATTTTCCTTAACCCAGGCAGGGTAGGAATAGAGCTACAAGGCGCCGTCATTATTATATTGACAGGGAGGGTTATTACCTCCAAGGAGAGAGTAGAAATTTTCTACCCGTAACCCAAGGCGGGTACGTTTGGCTTTAGAAAGTGGCCATTTGACCACTCGATCGCGTTACCATACCCTGAGACAGGGTATACTGTAAATAGGGTAGTACCAAACCCAATATTTGCAGAACCGTTGGGGTAAGAGCGGGAATCTCACTAACATTAAGGCCGACAAGGGGTTCTCCCATTCGAGTAAGTGGCATAGCAATCTTTTTGCGTCATTCGAGTAAGTGGCATAGCAATCTTTTTGCGTCATTCGAGTAAGTGGCAAAGCAATCTTTTGTGTCATTTTTTGCCTTTAAAAATGGTGACCCCGCCCATACACCCCAATAAATGGTGCCGGCGGTAGCTAGCACTACGAACATTGGCGGCAGCGGCATAAGCACACATCCTAGGAAGCTTAGCAAAAGTCGCCGAAGGAAGCAAAAAAAAAAGAAGAGTTGTTACCCAGCTGTGACTGGAACTCTGCATAAGGCGAGAAATTCGGCGAAAGAAACCGTTAATCACAGAAAAATGGAGGCAGGGGGATAGGTCTTAAAAGGGTCTCCTTTACCTACACAGATGACCTTCATCTGAATAATGGTGATAAAAAAAAAAAATTCAAATTCTGAATTAGCTCCGCAAAATGAGCGAACAAGAAAATTTGAATTTTAAACCATGGCTGCTTTAGAGCCATGTAGATGTAAAACAAGCCAGTGTTCATGTTTGTTTACAAAGAATGTAAGCCCACAGATGACCTTCACGTGAATAATGGTGTTAGAAAAAATTCAAATTCTGAAGTAGCTCCGCAAAATGAGTGAACAAGAAAATTTGAATTTTGAACCATGGCTGCTTTAGAGCCATGTAGATGTAAAAACAAGCCAGTGTACATGCTTGTTTACAAAGAATAATTAAAAATACATGAATATATTTTTTTTTGGGTCGAGTGTCATTTGTATTGCTGGGGGTCGACTCCCCTCGCACACGTTAGGTCCCCTAGTGGATAAATATCCGCGTAATTTGTGCTTATTAATTTTATGGGTTATTTGTAATGATGGCAAATATCAGACTTAACTTAATGCTTTTCTTATAAACAGATACCCTTCAACACAATTAAGAAAGGTCGTCAAAAGTCTGTCTATTGTTTTTAAAAACTGCTTATTTGAAAATGTCAATTTTTTTTTATGTTGTTCTATTTATTTAAGAGCGAGAGAGGATGAGCATATGTAGGTTTTATTTTTGTAGCTAGACATAAGACATACCTTAGTACTTCAGTTTAATTTAAATCTACGTTCAATGTTTTGTTACAACAAGCATCCTTGATTGCTATACTTCGCGCACCTTAGACTAAATTAGTCTATGTTACTAAGGATTTGATTAAGTTTTAGATGTCTTATTTTTGTTAGTGTTATTTCTATGCCCTTTCAAAGGATAATAGAAAGGTTGGAACAGAAAACAACCAAAGGTAGAAAGCTCGTGGTCTACTGAAAACGACAACTGGCGTCGGACCACGTCTTGTGGGAAGCCTGGGGAGGAACTCAAGGCCCATCATTGTTTTTTTGTAATTTTTTTAACGACCGTAGGAAGGGATATTTCTCAGTCCTTCAAGTGTAAGAAATTAGTATTCTTATGCCAATCAGGGCCAGTCAAAGCAATACTTAAAGGTTGAATAGAAACTTCAGTGAGCTAGGTTTTCGTTTTTGGATCTGAATGCTTTGAAAGAGAAACAGAGAGTTTACTTTCTTATAGCTCCGAGAAAAAAAAAGCGTTTTAATTTCATTATATTATATCTATGACGTATGCTGTCCTACAGCTGTGTTAAACATTACTTTCATATAGAAACAAAGGCATTTACGTCTTTAGCTCCTTGGCGAAAAATTTAATTCCATTAGTTTATATCTATGACATATACAATAACAGAGAGATCACTGTTCTATAGTTCTGTGACAAAAATGTCCTTTAATTTCATTGGTTTATCTATGGCATATATTGTGCTCTAATTTTTGTGAAATATTTTCGCAAGTCAGTCACGTTATATCTTACCTATACTGACTCAGGTCTCCCTTGGATTTTCCATGAAAAATCGACCCATGTCCTAACCAAGATGGATATTATCAAAAAAAAAAAGAAATTTACAGTACAGAAGCGTCTAATTATATGAAATATTTTATCTTAGTGCAGATTATAATTATTTTAGGCCTACCAGTGTAATTATGCGCCGCAAGTTTGCTTATTCATGTGTTTCTTACTCGAGAAATATAATGTTTCTTACTCGAGTAATATATGTACCAATAGCCAACTATTGGTAACTATAACCAAACAACCTATGGTACGTTTATATGTAGAATTTCACGGCGGATGTGAAATTATATCTCAATAATAATATGTAAAATTTTTAAAACCATTTAATCAGTTAAGATATATGGATTGAAACCCTGTGTATGTCCAATGGCGACTAAGTAAAACCCACAAGGAATTCCCTATTAATGTGAAGGTGTTTCTCGCTTAACGGATTCTAATAAGACTTTAATATAATATTTATTTATTTAGTGCTGAAGGATTTGCTCAAACAATAGCCTTCTAAAAAAGATATTGATGTCAGTTCTTCATTATGCTTATATTCTTTGCCAAGCATCAACTGGAATCTACGCGGGCAAGCTTGGAAATCCTGCATCTAATGACCTTATTCGGAAGGCGAATACGAGGCCCACCAATGTTGACTTGCAATTACGGAAAAATCCTGAGACTAAGAACCTCGGCATTTCAGCCGTTAAACCCGGAGCCCCATGAGAACGTCTAAGCCAAGAAATAGGGAAGACATCAGAAAACTAGTGGGTATAGAGGTCTCCACTAGTCCTTGTTATGTCTTGTTCCCTCATTGTAGTATCGTTTGCGTAAAACCGTGCGGTTATGACGCTGCACATGCGTTTCTTATACAGCGCGCGGACTTGCGTGAACAATGCAGGCATGAAAAAATATTGTAAAAACAGACCTCAAACTTAATAATGTAGGGTAAATTATGTTTATTTAATATCGATATTTTCGTTATCAAAACAAATTTGAAGAAATTTCTGTTTTAGATTTTCAATGTGAGTACCAATATTAGTGTATTTATTTAATTCTGTCTCATAGCTAAGAAATTATAACCCAATTAATGCGTGAATCATTGTATGTGTATTTACTTAAAAGAACATGTGATTCTGCCGCGTTGTTTTTATTACAGGAAGGTAAATGGACACTTTGGTCATCGAGTATTACAATAAGCTGCCCAGTACAGATACGACCCAGTAGCATCTATTTTCATCATATCTCAACCAACGAAGAGTACTCACCATAACTCCAGGCAAGTTTCATCCAAACTTCGTCTACGAAAACAACAGTTACCTTCGATCGTCGTTTCTTCGACTATGAACCATATTATGTATCAGGTAACACTATATTTGAACCTCAGTATCAAGTGCTTTAACGAACTATATAATCGCATAAACGCTGAGAAACCCATCGGCTAGGACAAGATATAAATACGTAGATATCGCTGTTGATACTCACTATGGACCCCATAATAATTTGACAGTATAGTGATGATACTTGAAGCTAAACGATATTAAACAATATTTAAAGTTAAATGATACTTAAAGACATTTTGAAGATATTTGAAGATGAAATTAAAGACAATTTGAAGTTTAATTCTGAGAACTCCATCAATCAGCACATGATAAACGATATTCGAAGTTAAAAGATACTTAAAGACATTTGAAGATATTTGAAGATGAAATTAAAGACAATTTGAAGTTTAATTCTGAGAACTCCATCAATCAGCACACGATAGACGATATTTGAAGTTAAATGACACTTAAAGACATTTGAGGATATTTGAAGACAAAATTAAAGAAAATTTGAAGTTTAACTCTGAGAACACCATCGAGCAGTACAAGATAAACGATATTTAACGATATTTAAAGTTAGCTGATAGTTGAAGAGGTTTCGAAGTTGAATTTAAAGACAATATATTAAGAGAGTCACTATAATATGACGGCAACCCGTTTCAAAAGGCACAAATGAACAATTTTACTGGAGAATACATTCTCTATGTGCCTCAAAAATCCTAAAAATGATATGCTAAGAAGAAAAACACCAACACCTTTAGTGGGAAGAATCATTTCCCAGTTGACTATTAGAACGATATTTAACGGTCATTTCCCAGTTGACTATTAGGGAAAACATACCGTGTAAAGACAACTAGACTCGAACTGTTCCATGAAGAAACCATAACGTACATGCTTCGAAAATTTTGCCACGACAAAAGGAGTGAAGGACAGTAATTTACAACAGAAGGGTGTAGTACACTAAGGACACGAAAGGTGATGAATAGATGTGAAGCTACATGTGTTACTTCCTAACAGCTTTGACAATGCAAAAATCTAAATAGTGAAAGTGTTTTAATGTCATCTGTGAATATGTTGAACCAAATATTGTATGTTATAAATCATTTATGTATGTACCACAAGTAGAATTAGGTGTAATATATTATGTTATTCATTTAACGTTGTGTAGATAGTATGTAGTACGTCATATAGACAGCAAAATCAAAAAAAAAAAAAGAGAACTAATGTAAAAGTAGAATAGTCCCAACCTTATTGGAAAAGTAAAAGTAATCAGTGTTAGATATAGGAAAAAAAAAAAAAAAAAATCTTTAGTATAGTAGCTAACCTAGAACCAAAAATAATCTTAGTCCGGTAGATGAATTTTAGATAGGGATGTAGAATAAAATAAGAAAAATAATTGAAAAATTTTAAGCACTCCTAATGAGCAGTTACTAATGACGGGACGTCATTATTTGATGGGAAGGGTGATGTGCACCAGCAGTAGAATACCATATATTTAAAATATAAGATTCTTTCCTTCTAAAGATGATTCGGGCAGAAATTAAACGTTCCCTAATTGAGTTCAAATACCGCGTCCAGGAGTCTAAATTCATAATCAGCAAAAAGAGAAATTGCATTTCTAGCTTCAGTCAGACAACGGCGCTAGTCGTTCGAATTTCGCTAAGATAATTAGTAGCAAAAACAAAATGCTAAGCACGATATTTCTAAGGAAGTTTAAATGGCAAAAAACTGTGTGAACTCCTGAATCATCTGAAAAATCTTAAAGAGATTATTGGACGAAGATTTGCGTCCTTGGGTCACTTGAGCCAATGGCAGGCAGTCCCTAGAGCGCAGGACGAAAGAACTGCGTTTGGGAGTGGGGGTAAATGTGTTTTTTAATTTGAATATGTATTCAGGCTCCAAGCGATTGGTACCGCAAATAATCTCGGACACCATTTTATTGTCATTGAAGTGACCCGTTGCTGTACAACTAAGCATGTAAGTTCAATAAATCTATTGTCTTTTAATATGTGTTTGTTTCTCTTATATGTCTGAGTCTAGTCCGATAATAGGTAACTAGTTCGCCAGTCTCCATGGTAAATGCTCCCAAAGGAATCTGATCTCCAGATAGCCCGAGAAGAAGAGGCCACGCTTTTTCATTCCTACAAGCATCAAAAGTTGTCATCGCCACAGCTTAGAAAGAGTTTCTAACCCCTGCTAGCCTATAAGAATTCGTATCTCTTAAGCAAGATCTAATTGCGCCGTGGAAACAAAGCTTTGAGACGTCAAAATTTATAGTTCAATAATTCTTAATTCCTCGTAACTTTTAATGGATTAAATTAAATGAAATAATTCAAAGATATTCAATATCAGCATTAAAATACAATTCGATTAATATGTATATTAGAGGAATTACGGCATCCGGTTCAAATGTAGGAAATAAGAAATAGGGAAATAAACCTATGCCATTCATATCTGATTTATTGAGAAAGCCGGTTTTGTTTTTGATTAATAAGAATACGTTTGATTCAAGGATTAATTTTTCTATCACAAACCATAACAAATATTATCCACAATATATTTTTCCATCGCTACAATATCTATTACACTATTATCTTGTCCCATTTCTTGTGCCGTTCAAATCTTATACAAGCTTACTACTCACGTCAAAATTTCTTGAAATTTCATATGTGTCGTTCTTTACATATACACCTCTAATGATTTCCATCTTAGGACTTATGTCTAATAATCCTTCTCTAACACTTACTTATGCAGACACATAACAAAATTTACTGACAATTGTGGAGCGTCTTGAACATACCTTGACTCGTTCAAAGCTAAACTAAATGCTTTGTACTTTGTACAGTCAGAGCTTTGACTCGTTTGAGGGGAGCAACCCCATTCTTAATGGATTTTTATTAAACGGCCCTTGTGATTCAGAAGCCGTTCTTAAAGAATTGGCGCAAAAAGTCAAACTTTGATGACCAGTGACACATTCCAGACGAAAATACGAATTAGGGCAAATGGTCAAAGTTTTGCGTAAAGAGCAAGGAATTGAGGAGGGCAGCCCCTTCACAACGGCTCCCCTCTATTAAAATAATGCTGGTAAATCTGGCTCACCCTCCATAAAAAATTCCCACCTTCACGGGAAAATCATCCTTGGAAGGCTCATCTCACGTGAAATACTACCCCCGTATAACTTCTTTTGGACAATTTCATCCTGGCCGAAAATACCCCACCCCCCCTCCATAGAATTCCATACAGAAGATTCAGCCTGAAAAATATTACTTAGCATACTTTCATCAGAGGCAACGCTGTAGCGTTGCCTATAGTAAAGGCCATACGGCTCCAATGTTTTATTATTATTTTTTTTTCCAGAGGCACTTCATACGGAAAGGGTCGTCGTAGAAGCTTCAAAGGGGACTCATTCGATTGGAAACCGAGAGTTCTAGTGTCCTTTTTAATAGCCGAAAAGGATTGGAGGGCAACTAGCCCCCCAACGCCCATCATTCCTCCAAACACGTCCAATCAAAATTTTGAGATAGCCATTTTGTTCAGCGTAGTTGATTTCCAGATAGAAAATATATTTTTGAGGAGGATACTTCCCACAACCATCAGGGCAAGAGTTTTAAGTTATGCCCTGGGGGCATATAAGGTTTTTATAGAAGGCGTTGTCGTAGAAACTTCAAAACAGGCTCATTCGATTGGAAATTCAAAGGGCTAGTGCCCTTTTTAATAGTCGAAAGTGATTGGAGGGCAACTAGCACCCCCCCCCCCTCACGCCCATCATTTCGCCAAACACATCCAATCAAAATTTTGAGATAGTCATTTTGTTCAGCGTAGTTGATTTCCAGAGAGAAAATATGTTTTTGAGGAGGTCAATCCCCCATAACCCTCAGGGCAAGGGTTTTAAGTTATGCCCTGGGGGCATATAAGGTTTTTATAGAAGGCGCTGTCGTAGAAACTTCAAAAAAGACTCATTCGACTAGAAATTCAAAGGGCTATTGCCCTTTTTAATAGTCGAAAGTGATTGGAGGGCAACTAGCCCCCCCCCCCTCCCTCACACCCACCATTCCCCCAAACACATCCAATCAAAAATTTTGAGATAGCCATTTTGTTCAGCGTAGTTGATTTCCAGATAGAAAATATGTTTTTGAGGAGGACACTCCCCCACAACCCTTAGGGCAAGGGTTTTAATTTATGCCCTGGAGGCATTTAAGGTTTTTGTAGAAGGCGTTGTCGTAGAAACTTCAAAAAACGCTCATTCGATTGGAAATTCAAAGGGCTAGTGTCCTTTTTAATAGTCGAAAGTAATTGGAGGGCAACTAGCCCCCCCCACGCCCATCATTCCCCCAAACACATCCGATCAAAATTTTGAGATTCAAAAAAGGCTCATTCGACTAGAAATTCAAAGGGCTATTGCCCTTTTTAATAGTCGAAAGTGATTGGAGGGCAACTAGCCCCCCTCACACCCATCATTCCCCCAAACACATCCAATCAAAATTTTGAAAGTCGAAATATATTTGAGGGCAACTAAACCCCCTCTCACGCCCACCTTTTTCCCCAGACACATCTAATCAAAATTTTGAGACAGCCATTTTATTAAACGTAGTTTTAAGTTCTGGAAATTAGGTCTTTGAGGACGACAACTCCCCCACAGCCCTCAGGGCAAGGGTTGTAATTTAAGGATTCTCCGAATCCTTCATGTTCTTTCTTATGGAAGGGATGCTCGTATAAACTTTAGAGAGGGCTCATTTGATTGGAAACTGAAAGTTCTTGTTCACTTTTTAAGAGTCAAAAGAGATTGGAGGGCAACTAGCCCCCCTCCTCCACGCCCTAAACGCATCAGAAAAAATTTTTCAGATAGACATTTTGTTAAAATAGTTCAAAGTTCTGATAACAAAAAACTTCGGTGTCGACACAGCCCACCAGGGACCGGGGGTAGGCGTTGCAAGTTATGCCCTGGGGGCATGTAAACAATCAAACAATCATTAAATAAACAATCAATGCAAACAAACATACCATAGATACCATAGATATTAATGTAAATTAATAAATAAATTTAGTTTTTTAAATTAATTTTCTTTTGTTACTAAGTTTTAGACAATAGAAAACTAAAGGTCATAAAGGCAATAAGGTTTCGATGTTTTATTGTTTTTTAGTGTGTGCACTACGATTAGTGAAAACAGGGCCACCAACAGGATGGTTGTGCACAGCCAGCCCCGTCCGCCCACCCTTTAGGATTAAACCCGACCCCCTAATATCCTCCCATTTGTAGCGCAAATGTGAGGATAGCCTTATATAGTGCTTGTTAATGGTTATCTCTTTTGTAAAGTTATTTAATTTTTTCTGTTACTAAGTTTTAGACAATAGAAAACAAAAGGTCAAAAAGACCATAAGGCTTTAATGCTTTATTGGTTCTTTTTCTAAAAACTCCTCATTTTGTTGTATACAGCCAGCCCTGCCCACCCACCCCTTAGCATTAAACCTGATCCCTGATATCCTCCCATTTCCTGTGCAAATGGGAGGATAGGTCTGTCCAACCCCGTAATATTCTCGCATTTGTAGCACAAATGGGAGGATAGCTTTATATACTGCTTGTGAATGGTTATCTCTTGTGTAAAGTTATTTTAGTTTTTTAGATTAATTTTCTTATGTTACTAAGTTTTAGACAATAGAAAAACTAAAGGTCATAAGGGCAATAAGGTTTCGATGTTTTATTTTTTTTTTTAGTTGTGCACTAAGATTAGTGAAAACAGGGCCACCAACGAGAAGGTTGTGCACAGCCAGCCCCGTCCGCTAACCTCTTAGCATTAAATCCGACCCTCTCCTCCCATTTGTAGCGCAAATGGGAGGATAGCGGTATATACTGCAACGATTATATAATTCTCTCTAGATACTAAAAGATTTTTTTTTTTCTTTTTGTAGATTTTGCTTCCATATAAAAGGATTTCCTCATTGCCATAAAAGCATTAAGGTTTCGATGTTTTATTTTTTTTTAGTGGTGCAATAAGATCAGAGAAAACAGGACCACTAGCTAGAAGGTTTTGCACAGCCAGTCCCGTCCACCCACCCCTTTGCACTAAACCCGACCCCCTCCTCCCATTTGTTGCGCAAATGGAAGGATAGCTCTATATACTGCTTGTTAATAGTTATCTCTTTTGTAAAGTTATTTTAGTTTATTTTAATTAATTGTTTTCTGTTACTAAGTTTTAGACAATAGAAAACCAAAGGTCATAAAGACCATAAGACTATAATTTTTTATTGGGTGTTTTTCTAAAAGCTCCTCATTTTGTTGTGCACAGCCAGCCGCCCAGCACAGCTGTGCACAGCACAGCTCGCCCACCCCTTAGCATTAAACCTGACCCCCTAATATCCTCCCATTTGCAGCGCAAATCGGAGGATAGGTTTATATACTGCAACGATTATATAATTCTTTCTAGATACTAAAAGAATTTTTTCTGTTTGTAGATTTTGCCTCCGTATAAAAGGATTTCCATAAAGGCAATAAGGTTTCGATGTTGTATTGTTTTTAGTTTGTAATAAGATCAGTAAAAAACAGGGCCACCAACTGGAAGGTTTTGCACAGCCAACCCCGTCCACACACACCTTAACACTAAACCCAACCCCCAATATCCTCCCATTTGTAGCGCAAATGTGAGGATAGCTCTATATAATGCTTGTTAATGGTTATCTCTTATGTAAAGTTATTTTAGTTTTTTTTTAATTATATTTTTTTCTGTTACTAAGTTTTAGACCATTGAAAACCAAAGGTCATAAAGGCCATTAGGCAAATAACCCCCCCCACGCCCTTTTTGCCCACCCCTTCCTTTGAACTAATTCTGTTTATACCTGAATGCCCAATGAGAGTTGAAGAATGTTTTGGTATTAACACACACCTATTAGGCATCTGCTCTCCTCCCTAACAAGGAAAGAAACAGAGAGTCTAAAGCAGTGGTGGATCCAGGGGAGGGGCGAGGGGGCGCCCTCCCCCCTAACGTAGTTTAAAGTAATGTAGTTTACTTAATAAACGCAAGATTGCGTTAATTAAAATTGCTATTTTTTCAATCCATTCATTGTTGTCAATCGCTGTCCACAAGTTATGCAAGCTGTCTATTGTTCATAGGCTATATAAGGTTTTTATCAAAGAGGTAATCCCATAGACTTTGAAAAAAGCCTCATTCGATTTCAATTGAAAGTTCTGGATCCGTTTTTTAAAGTCAAGAATAATCGGACAGTAAGCAACTCCCCCCCCCCATGCCATAAAAACTTGAAACTTTTTGCAATCAAAAACGAACAAAAATTAGTTTAAAAAACTTTCCGAAAAATAAGTTTTTCAAAGAAAAGTAAAGGCCATTTTAAACTTAAGCTCAGGAGATACAAATACCTGTTAAAATTCAAACTCAAAACGACCAGAAATTACTATTAAAGAATAAACGAAACCCAAAACGAACAGAAATTAGATAAACAATCATAGCAAAAACACACAACAAGTAATAATATAAATGAATTAAAACGAGCGAGTAATGCTTAGATTGAATATGAAAATCAAGCTTAAAACGAAAAAAAAAAAATAGTTTGCTATTAAAGTATAAATGAAACTTAAAACGAACAGAAATTAAATAAACAATCAATGCGAACAAACATACAATATATATTAATGTAAATGAATAAATAAATATTAAAACAAGTGAAACTTAAATTGAATATGCAAATCAAGTTTGAATCGAATAAAAATAACTACAAACAAGAGTTTGGGTATCGCCTCACTACAGAACCCTAAAACCTACTGCGTCATTGGCGCTTTACTGAAAACGAATTATATTACAAATGTTTCTTTTGTACTTAATATTGAAGATAAATATTAAAATTACAGTAAAATTTTGAACTGATAAGCTTTCAGCAATTAATATCATTATACAAAAAACATTCAGTTTAATTTATTAGTTCTTTCCAAGATTGGTCAAGACAAATATAGTTTCACTACAAACAAAATTTGGATACTGTCCCCTTCTTTAACTGTAAAAACCTAAAGCCTTCTGCGTCATTGGCGCTTCACTGAAAACGAATTACTCGTATATTACAAATTTATTCTTTTCCAGTTCTTACAGCGTTGAAAATGAAAATAAAAATCACAGTGAAAAAAAAAAAATCTTGAACTGATGGATCTTTCAACAATTAATATCATTATATATCTAATATTGAATTTGATTTTGTTTATACTTTCATTTATTCTTTAATAGTAATTTCTGGTCGTTTTGAGTTTGAATTTTAACAGGTATTTGTATCTCCTAAGCGTAAGTTTAAAATGGCCTTTACTTTTCTTTGAAAAACTTATTTTTCGGAAAGTTTTTTTAATTAATCAATTGAAAAAGACTTCCAGTTCTAGTCATTTTTCCGGTCAGTCCGGAAATCCTCCTTCTGTGGAAATTATTTCCTCAAAATCCGAGTGCCCTGAAAATTTCCCCCGGACAATTTACCTGGAACATCTCCACATGCGAAATTGAGTAGGCAAAGAGAAAGGGGGACAAATAAAAAGAACCTCGTGTAGGAATTCTGTCAAATCCTCCCAGCATAAAATCTCCCCTGAAAGGTTCACCCCCTGAAAAGTTAGCGGAAAATTTTCCGTCGAAAATACCCGAAGCCAAAAATTCACCCCCCCCCTCCACCTGGGAAAATGTATGCATACTTTCCAATAACGAATACTATACGTAAGCAATGGACATTTTTTAATTAAAGACCTTTCCCCAGGGGTTGTCAGGGGGGGGGGTCATGTTATCTCCAAAGACATAGTTATTGGGCTTCTCAACTATGCTGAACAAAATGGCTGACTCAAAATTTAGATTGGACACTTTTGAGGAAAAAAGGGGATGGGATGGGGACTAGCTGCCCTCCAATCTTTTTGGTCACTTAAAAAGGGAAATTGAACTTCTAACTTTCGTTTGAATGAGCCCTTTCCCGATATTCTAGGACTATTGGCTCGGTACGATCCCCCCTGGGAAAAGAAAAAAAAAACAACAAGTAAACACGCACCCGTGATCTTTCTTCTGGCGAAAAAAAAAATCCATAGTTTTGTAGATGGGAGCTACATCTCCAATAGGACACATGGATACCCTGAATATGATGGTGTCATTTTCTTTAAAAGTTCTTGACTTTTAGGGGGTGTCTCCCCCCTTTTTCAAAAATCAGGAAAATTTTCTCAGGCTTGTAGCTTTTGATGGGTAGCCTAAACTTAATGAATCTTATATATTTGAAATCAGAATAATAAGCTAAATCTTTTGATATATCTATTGATATCAAAATTCCGTTTTTTTAGAGTTTCGGTTACTATTGAGCCGAGTCGCTCCTTGCTTACAGTTCGGTACTATGAACTGTTTGATAAGAAGCTTTTTTGAAAATTCAGAAAACTTTAACGTGAAGAGCGAGGTATTGAGGAGGGGGCAATCCGGTCATATACGGAATAACTTCTGTTCGTTTCAAGTTTCAATGTTGCTCCTTACTTTCAGTTGAAAAAATTTGTTTTTTATTTAATCGCAACAAAAAGCAGTATGCAGCTCGGAGCTGAACTCACTTTCCGTTGGCATACGGTATTTCAGCAAGCAAGTTTCCTTGTGAATATGAGAGCTAAATTGAATCAGCGCTTTTGAAGGTAACATTTTGAATCTTGTAAATTTGGCAACTAAATGGCTCATTTCAAACAAGTAAATACAGCTGGTAATCACACTGCTGATATGAAGAAATACCAGAGCATTGCCTAAATCAACAAACCATATCGGAAATACAAGCAATTCTATATCCACGTACATGCTCATCTTTTGTAATTCTTTCAAAAGAATTCAATTCCGGATCGGGGAACAAACATATATTTCTACAAAATTGGGTCTATTGATGGCAATATCCTGGGGTTGGAAGAATACCTTTAACACTCTGCTATACGTCTATTATCGGGTAGGCTAAAAAGACTACCAAACCTTAAATTGTATAGGTGGGCCAGGGGGCATGTTAAGCCATCTTTTTCAATAGCTTAGGTGGGGTCTAAATATGAAATTTATAACCAGGTGTCGGGTTGGACGTGATTTACGCAAGGATCTGACCTTTGTATATTGATTCTAATATTGGTTATCAATGCGTCCCTTTTGTCGTTTAAAACGGATGAAAGGCATGTTAAAGGGTATGCCTAAATTCTGTCAATATGAGAAGTCAAGCGTTAAGTACCCGAAACGAATTGGTTTTCAATTTGTGATCGCTCAAACGTTTAGAATAGAAGCGTCATCCCAGTAACTTTAAAAAAAATTAAAGCACGTTTTCTTCTTTGGAAAAAGCCAAAAGAGAAACACTTTCTAATTACCAAATAAACATTTGAAGTACTGCTTGCAAACACGTCATGGGGTCTTGCCACTGGAGACTAAGCAATTTCTAGATCTAACAGATCGAAATTTTCGTTTGAAACTTATGTCATGATATTAAAAGAAAAAAAAATCCACTGTCTAACTTCTTCAAGTAAAATATTTTGTTAGAATTTTATTGAGTTAGAACTTAATTCTACTTAATTTTTTAATGTATTTAATTTAATTAATTGTTTTTTATATAATATTTAGTTTTATTCTAACCAAAGTTAGAATTTTATAAAGATAGAATCCTATTTAAAAGATGTTATTTAAGTTCTCCTCTAGTTTTAAAAATCTTTTAAATTATGATTAGTCAGTAGGCCATAATGAATAGTTGTAGCAAATAAACAGATTTTACTCTGCATTAGAAAAAAATGGGTGAGGAAGCGCGTAAAATAATATCATTAATTTGGAATTATTTGAATTCGGGGGGTCCTTTACTCCTTAATTTTGTCCTTGTCAAGCATTATGAAGCACGTCCCCTCATTGATTTATGTAAAACTGGATTGTATCAAAACGAATCAAATAAGAAATACCTAAGATTTTTTAGACTTTCTTTTGTTCGGGGATCGACGTAATAACTGGCAAATTTTAGAGCTAGTGATAAACCAGGTCGACAGTCCCTACCTTAGACTTATAGAGTTGTAGAAAATAAGTAAAAGAAAAAGAAAAAAAATCTTATTTTATCACATTTTGATATTAATTTTAAAAACTTTTTTCCATAAGACAAGTTTTTCAAAGAAATTAAACAGCTCCATTAAGCCAAATATGAGCATAAATAAAGTCAAATAATCTTGCAAGCGTAAAACTACCCCAAATCACCATCGATAAATAGATGAAACTCAGCGAGCATAAATTGCTATAAATAAACGAGTCAAACTCAAAAATAGCAAAAATAAACATAAGTAGGTCTGACAACCCCCATGCCTTCTCAAGACCAGAAAATAATTTGCACTTTACTGAAAAAAATGAATTTGGATTGCCAGTTTAAAATATATACGGATATTTATTCCTTGAAGTTTTAAGAATATTTTATTTATTAAAGTCAAATATGTGAAAACCCTTAAACTGTATTTTGTTTTCAGTAAAGTACAAATTATGTTCTGGTCTTAAAAAGGCTTGGGGGGGGGGGGGTTGCTACCCTCCAATCACTCTGACTCTTAAAAAGGCCACTAGAACTTTTGATTACCAATCCAATGAGCCCTTCCAAATTTTGTACTATCATCCTTTCTATAAAACCTCATATGTCTCAAGGGCATGACTTACAACCTTTGCCGTAAGGGCTGTTGGGAGGTTTCACCCTCAAAGACATAATTTACGGACCTTTCAACTACACTATAGAAAATGACTATATCAAAGTTTTGTTTGGGTGTGTTTGGGGAAATGATGGTCATGATTGGGGGGGGGCATGGCTGCCCTTCAATTACTTTTGGATATTTATAAGGATACTAACCCTTTGAATTTTCAATCGAATGAGCCCCTTTTGAAGTTTCTACGACAATTTTCTATACAAACTGCCCTGGTCTAAACAAACCAAAACATAAATAAATAATACATTGTGCCCACATCACTCTTTACTTAGGCAGCACTATTGCGCTGCCTATGATATGCTTATAAGTATGATGACTTTGCAATAAGGCTATGTTTCGGGTGAATAGATCTGTTGAATCTATAGTAAAACAGATTTCAAGATGGACACTGTAGATCTAAGCCCAAAACTGCTTCAAAAATGTAAATCGACAATAAAGGATACAAATTATTTTGATTCAGCTCCAGAAGCTTGCATTTCACGTTTTTAAAACTTTAATGTTTTCATTTTAATTGTGAAGGCTCTATACAAACCAGGATCCATAGTATGGACTGCAGGGGGGTTGCTTCAAACAATAAAATACTAAAAAGAAAACAATTCTGTTTCTTGTTTAACAGGAGCAGCCTAAATTTTGTGAGGGGAGAAAGTATCGTTTTGTTGGTGTCCTTGTATTTTCATGAAAAAATGAGATTATCTAAAAGAATTTAGATAATCTCAGGGGCATATAAAAAATGAGTTTGATCTCTGATTCCTCCAGCTGTCATGAAAAATAAATAACAAAATTTCACCATATGAAACACTCTAATCAAAAGCATTGAAGATTCTAAAGATGAAGGAATTGATCAGGAATACCATTTCAAGTAGTGATATTTTGATTCTCGTACCACTTTAGAAAATTACATTATTGACATGGATTTATGCTGCAGTTCAGAAACAAGATCGTTTTCATCTTTAATAACAGTTCCATTTCAGTTACCTTTTCTTGAAATATTAATTTAAAAATAAAAACTTACCGAAAAAGAACTGCACCTTTTCCCTAACTGTAAAAGCCTGTAGCCTACTGCGTCATTGGCGCTTTACTCAAAAGGAATTATACTACAAATAATTTTTTTGTACTTATAATAACTTTAAAAATGAAAAGGAAAATTAGAGTGAAATAAAATCCTGAACTGATGAGCTTTCAGCAATTAATATCATTACATATCATATATTCAGATCAATTTTATTAGTTTTTTTCCGAGACTGTTCAAGACACATATAGTTTTCAGTGAAGTGCCAATGACGCAGTAGGCTTTAGACTTTTACAGTTAAATATCTGAATACAGTAAGAACCTTATAAAACCCGATAATTACAATATCTGGTTCTATTTATTAGTTCAAATTAGTTATAACTAGTGGCATTTGATGTATTTCCACATCCCCTCAGAATCCCCATTCTTCTCACCCAAAAATTTATCTTTCAAAGTCCTTTATGGCAGGGGGGGGGGGAAGGGTCCAAGGTTCATGAGTTTTTACGTAATCATTCTTATAAAATCAAGTTTTTATGTATTTAAAACTTTTAAAACGTTTGCATTCAAATGCAAGTTATAGTTTACGAAGTATAAAGGATCTAGGCTATAAAAAACAGTCTATAAAAAACATAAATACTTTTGAGTGTGAGTGAGTATGAGTGTAAGTGAATTTGAGTGAGTGTGATCCCCTTGTGCGTGTAAAAATTTATACAATTATCCTTCTGAAGAACCTTATGTACGCCCGGTGCATAAACTTACAACTCTTACCCCGGACTCAGGGGGGTTTATCAACTCCGAAGGCACTATTACATCATCTTCAGACTATTTTAAACAAAATGGTTGTCTATAAAATTTCGATAGGATACGTTTGGAAAAAAAGACGTCGTGGGGGTGGGATTGTTACCCTCCAAACTTTTACTCTTAAAAGGGAACCAAAAACTTACAATTCAAATCAAATGGGCCTCCTACACAGTTTATTCGACCATCCCTTCCATTAAAAACCTTCTATGCTTTTGAGACATAAATTACAACACTTGACCTCGTGCTCTGGGACGTTGTGTCAATTCTGAAGGTATTTTGTTACATGATCTTCGGACTATTTTAAGCAAATAGATATCTCAAAGTTTAGATCGGATACACTTGAGAAAAATAGTTAAACGGGGGGGGGGGGGTCTAGTTTCCCTCCCATCACTTTTGACTCCTATAAAAGGAAGTAGAACTTTCAATCATAGGCAGCCCGCTAGCGCTGCCTAAATAAAGAACAATGTGGCCACAATGTTTTTTTTTTTCTTCTTCTTTCTTCAACAGGCACTTCGTATCGAAGGAGTTGTCGTACAAACTTCGAAAAAGGCTCATTCGATTGGAAATTGGGGTGGCTAGTGCCCTTTTTAATAGTCGAAAGTGATTGGAGGGCAACTAGCCCCCCCCCCCACAACGCCCATCATTCCCCCAAACACATCCAATCAAAATTTTGAGATAGCCAGTTTGTTCAGCGTAGTTGATTTCCAGATAGAAAATATCTTTTGAGGAGGACACTCCCCCACAACCCTCGGGGCAAGGGTTTTAAGTTCTGCCCTGGGGCATATAAGGTTTTTATATAAGGCGTTGTCGTAGAAACTTCAAAAAAGGCTCATTCGATTGTAAATTCGAAGGGCTAGTACCCTTTTTAATAGACGAAAGTGATTGGAGGGCAACTAGCCCCCCCCCCCACGCCAATCATTCCCCCAAACAGATCCAACCAAAATTTCGAGATAGCCATTTTGTTCAGCGTAGTTGATTTTCAGATAGAAAATGTGTTTTTGAGAAGGACACTCCCCCACAACCCTCAGGGCAATGGTTTTAAGTTATGCCCTGGGGGCATATAAAGTTTTTATAGAAGGCGTTGTCGTAGAAACTTCAAAACAGATTCATTCGATTGGAAATTTGAAAGGCTTGTACCCTTTTTAATAGTCAAAAGTGATTGGTGGGCAACTAGCCCCCCCCACGCCCATCATTCCCCCAAACACATCCAATCAAAATTTTTAGATAGCCATTTTGTTCATCGTAGTTAATTTCCAGATAGAAAAATATGTTTCTGAGAAGGACACTCCCCCACAACCCTCAGGGCAAGGGTTTTAAGATATGCCCTGAGGCATATAAGGTTTTTATATAAGGTGTTGTGGTAGAAACGTCTAAAAAGGCTCATTCGATTGGAAATTCAAAGGGCTAGTGCCTTTTTTAATAGTAGAAAAAGATTGGAGGGCAACTAGGCCTCCCATGCCCATCATTGCCCCAAACACATCCAATCAAAATTTTGAGATAGCCATTTTGTTCAGCGTAGTTGATTTCCAGATAGAAAATATGTTATTGAGGAGGATACTCCCCCACAACCCTTGGGGCAAGGGTTTTAAGTTATGCCCTGAGGGCATATAAGAACGATGTTGACACAATGGACTATTTGTTACTTTTTTTTTCTCTAGAGCTGGGCACTTCATATGGAAGTGGTCGTCATAGAAACTTCAAAAGGGGCTCATTCGATAGGAAATAGAGAGTTCTAGTGCCCTTTTTAATAGCCCTTTTTAAACCCTCCGGGCAAGGGTTTTAAGTTATGCCCGGGGGGAATATTTGGTTTTTATAGAAGGCGTTGTCGTAGAAACTTCAAAACAGGCTCATTCGATTGGAAATTCGAAGGGCTAGTACCCTTTTTAATAGTCGAAAGTGATTGTGGGCAACATGCCCCCCCACGCCCATCATTCCCCCAAACACATCCAATCAAAATGTAGAGATAGCCATTTTGTTCAGCGTAGTTTATTTCCAGATAGAAAATATGTTTTTGAGGAGGAAACTCTCCCACAACCCTCAGGGCAAGGGTTTTAAGTTATGTCCTGGGGGCATATAAGGTTTTTATAGAAGGCGCGTAGAAACTAAAAAAGGCTCATCCGATTTGAAATTCAAAGGGCTAGTGCCCTTTTTAATAGTCGAAAGTGATTGGAGGGCAACTAGCCCCCCCCCCCCGTCCATCATTCTCCGAAACATCCAATCAAAATTTTGAGATAGCCATTTTGTTCAGCGTAGTTGCTTTCCAGATAGAAAATATGTTCTTGAGGAGGATACTCCCCCACAACCCTCGACGCGAGTGTTTTAAGTTATGCCCTGAGTACATATAAGAACAATGTTGGCACAATGTAATATCTATTATTTTTTTTTTTTCCTTTAGAGCAGGGCACTTCATATGGAAGGGGTCGTCGTAAAAACTTCAAGAGGGGCTCATTCGATTTGAAATTGAGAATTCTAGTGCCCTTTTTAATAGTCGAAAGTGATTGGAGGGCAACTAGCCCCCCCCCCACGCCCATCATTCCGCCAAACACATTCAATCAAAATTTTGAGATAGCCATTTTGTTCAACGTAGTTGATTTCAAGATATAAAATATGTTTTTGAGGAGGACACTCCCCCACAACCTTCAGGGCAAGGGTTTTGAGTTATGCCCTGGGGGCATATAAGGTTTTTATAGAAGGTGTTGTCGTAAAAACTTCAAAACAGGCTCATTCAATTGGAAATTCGAAGGGCTAGTACTCTTTTTAATAGTCGAAAGTAATTGGAGGCAAATAGCCCCCCCCCCCACAACCATCATTCCCCAAAACACATCCAATCAAAATTTTGAGATAGCCATTTTGTTCAGCGTAGTTGATTTCTAGATATAAAATATGTTTTTGAGGAGGACACTCCCACACAACCCTCAGGGCAAGGGTTATAAGTTATGCCCTGGGGGCATACAAGGTTTTTATAGTAGGTGTTGTCGTAGAAACTTCGAAAAGGGCTCAATTGATTTGAAATTGGAGTGGCTTGTACCATTTTTAAGTCAAAAGTAATTGGAGAGCAACTAGCCCCCCCCCCACCCATAATTCCCCCAAACATATTTTTTATAGTAAAGATCGATGTGGGTACAATACATTTTTTTTTTAAGACCAGGGCAATTCGTATCGAAGGAGCTGTCGTAGGGACTTCGAAAAGGGCTCATTCAATTGAAAATAGAAAGGGCTAGTGCTCTTTTTAATTGTCGAAAGTGATTGGAGGGCAACTAATCCCCCTCCAACGCCCACCCTCCCATTTGCCCATTATGTTTAAAAACTAAATGTTGCCTTAAGATTAAATCAAAATGCACTGTGTTGATGCTAATTCCCAATAAGGCATCTCAGCAGTATCCCAAGAACGACTGAGGGTATTATGTTCAAACTTTCGGGGCTACTTCTGCTCTTAAAATTTAACCAAATCAAAGTAGCGTAGGCCTAAGTGTATCCAAGCAATCAAAGAAAGTAAACAGATTTTTTTTGCGAATGGTATTAAGTTTTCTATTTCAGGTCAACTAGAGGAGGTATGAAACTAAATTAAACACTACTATTTGTGTCCAGGTTTTTAGAGGGGTGTACGTTGTTAAAAATTGCTGAATAATTTTCTCCTGCATACAAATAGCAGGCCAAACTATAGTCATAAAAAAAGGAAAGATTTAAAATATTATTTTCTTTCTCCCTGAAAAGACTATGTCAATATAAAACGAACAAAATTTAGACTATGTCAATAGAAAAGGAACAAAAATTAATTAAATAAACTTTTTCGACAAAATAAGTTTTTCAAAGAATAGTAAAGGACTCCATTAAACCAAAATGAGCAAGTTATGCCCTGGGGGGCATATAAGGTTTTTATAGAAGGCGTGTTTTAGAAACTTCAAAACAGGCTAATTCGATTGGAAATTAGAAGGGCTAGTACCCTTTTTAATAGTCGAAAGTGATTGTGGGCAACAAGCCCCCTCCCCGCCAATCATTCCCCCAAACACATCCAATCAAAATTATGAGATAGCCATTTTGTTCAGCCTAGTTAATTTCCAGATAGAAAATATGTTTTTGAGAAGGAAACTCCCCCACAATCCTCAGGGCAAGGGTTTGAAGCTATGCCCTGGGGGCATATAAGGTTTTTATATAAGGTGTTGTCGCAGAAACTTCAAAAAAGGCTCATTCGAATGGAAATTCAAAGGGTTAGTGCCCTTTTTCATAGTCAAAAGTGATTGGAGGGCAACTAGCCCCCCCACAACCATTATTCCCCCAAACACATCCAATCAAAATTTTGAGATAGCCATTTTGTTCAGCGTAGTTGATTTCCAGATAGAAAATATGTTTTTTGAGGAGGACACTCCCCCACTACCCTCAGGGCAAGGGTTTTAAGTTATGCCCGGAGGGAATATAAGGTTTTTATAGAAGGCGTTGTCGTAGAAACTTCAAAACAGGCTTATTCGATTGGAGATTCAAAGGGCTAGTGCCCTTTTTAATAGTCGAAAGTGATTGGAGGGCAACTAGTCCCCCCCACGCCCATCATTTCTCCAAACACATCCCATCAAAATTTTGAGATAGCCATTTTGTTCATCGTAGTTGATTTTCAGATAGAAAATATGTTTTTGAGGAGGACTTTCCCCCAAACCCTCGGGGCAGGGGTTTTAGGTTATGCCCTGGGGGCATATAAGAACAATGTTGGCACAGTGTACTATGCATTATTTTTTTCCTTTAGAAACGGGCACTTCATATGGAAGGGGTCGTCGTAGAAACATCAAAAGGGCTCATTCGATTGTAAATTGAGAGTTCTAGTGCCCATTTTAATAGTCGAAAGTGATTAGGGGGCAACTATCCCCCCCTCCACGCCCATCATTCCCCCAAACACATCCAATCAAAATTGAGATAGCGATTTTGTTCAGCGTAGTAGATTTCCCGATAGAAAATATGTGTTTGAGGAGGAAATTCCCTCACAACCCTCGGGGCAAGGGTTTTAACTTATGCCCCGAGGGCATATAAGGACAATGTTGGCACAATGTGCTATGTATTATTTTTTTCCTTTAGAGCAGGGCACTTCATATGGAAGGGGTAGTCGTAGAAACATCAAAAGGGGCTCATTCGATTGGAAATTGAGATTTCTAGTGCCCTTTTTCATAGTCGAAAGTGATTGGAGGGCAACTAGCCTCCCCCCCACGCCCATCATTCCCCCAAACACATTCAATCGAAACTTGAGATAGCCATTTTGTTCAGCGTAGTTGATTTTCCAAATAGAAAAATATGTTTTTGAGGAAGATACTCCCCCACAAACCTCAGGGCAAGGGTTTTCAGTTATGCCTTGGGAGCATATAAGGTTTTTATAGAAGGCGTTGCCGTAGAAACTTCGAAAAAGGGGTCAATTGATTTGAAATTGGAGTGGCTAGTGCCATTTTTAAGTCAAAAGTGATTGGAGGGCAACTAGCCCCCCCACGCCCATCATTCCCTCCCCAAAAAAATCTATATTAAAGATCGACGTGGGTACAATACATTATTATTTTTTTTTTTAGACCAGGGCACTTCGTATTGAAGGAGCTGTCGTAGGAACTTCGAAAAGGGCTCATTCGATTGAAAATAGAAAGGGATAATGCTCTTTTTAATAGTCGAAAGTGATTGGACGGCAACTAATCCCCCTCCCACACCCACCCTCCCATTTGCCCATTATGTTTTAAAAACTATTTGTCGCCTTAAGATTAAATCAAAATGCACTGTGTTAATGCTAATTCCCAATAAGGCATCTCAGCAGTATCCAAGAACGACTGAGGGTATTATGTTCAAACTTTCGGGGCTACTTCTGCTCATAAAATTTAACCAAATCAAAATAGCGTAGGCCTAAGTGTATTCAAGTAATCAAAGAAAGTAAACAAATTATTTTGCGAATGGTATTAAGTTTTCTATTTCAGGTCAACTAGAGGAGGCATGAAACTAAATTAAACACTACTATTTGTGTCCAGGTTTTTAGAGGGGTGTACGTTGTTAAAAATTGCTGAAAATTTTTCTCCAGCATACAGATAGCAGGCCAAACTATAGTCATAAAAAAAGAAAAGATTTAAGGTATTATTTTCTTTCTCCCTGAAAAGACTATGTCAATATAAAACGAACAAAATTATATTAAAAAGTTTCTCGACAAAATAAGTTTTTCAAAGAAAACTAAGGAACTTCATTAAACCAAAATGAGCAAAAATAAAATCAAATAATCTACGAAGCCTGAAACTACCACAAATCAGCATGAATAAATAAATGAAACCCAAAACGAACAGAAATTACAATAAATAACCGAGTCAAACTCAAAACGAGAAGAAATTAACATGAGTAAGGCTCAAAACCCCTATGCCTTCCCAAGGCCAAAACATAATTTGCACTTTACTGAAAAAAATACAAATGAATCTGCATTGTCATTTTAATATACATATACTGATATTTAGTAATCAAAATGTTAATATTATTTGATACATTGAAGTTATAAAAGTAAAAACATTTATATTTTTTCAGTAAAGTGCAAATTATGTTCTGGCCTTGGGAAGGCATAGGGGTTTTGAGCCTTACTCATGTTAGTTTCTGCTCGTTTTGATTTTGACTCTGTTATTTATTGTAATTTCTGTTCGTTTTGGGTTTCATTTATTTATTGATTCTGATTTGTGGTAGTTTCACGCTTGGTAAATTATTTGATTTTATTTTGCTCATTTTGGTTTAATGGAGTTCTTTACTTTTCTTTGAAAAACTTATTTTGTCGAAAAAGTTTTTTTTTAATTAATTTCCAATCAAAGAGCCTTCTCCGAGGTTTATGAGGCCAGCACTTCCATAAATACCCTGTATGACCCAGATATATAACTTACAATTGTTTCTCTCAGGCTTTGGGGGCTCTTTCAACCCTGATCGCATTGCTATATCATCTTAGGACTATTTTGAACAAAATTGCTATCTCAAAATTTTGTTCGGGAGAATATGGAGAAAAGAGGGTGTGGGTGGGACTAGTTACCCTCCGATCCCTTTTGACTCTTAAAAAGGGAACTGGAACTTTCAATTTTCAATCAAACGAGCCTCCTCCAAAGTTTTTATGACTAACCCTTCTGAAAAACCTTATATAACCCCGGGGCATAACTTACAACATATGTCCTCTGGCTGTAGGGGGTTGTGTCAACCCTGAGAGCATTGTTATATGAGCTTAGGATAAATTTTAACATATTTGTTTTCTCAAAATATTGATAGGAAGCGTTTGGTGAAAGTAGGGTAAGGGGAGGTGGGGAGCTATTTATCCTTCGATTACTTTCGACTCTTAAAAAAAAGACTAGAAATTTCGAAGTCCAATCCAATGGGCATCCTTCAAGGTTTATGCGACCATCCCTTCTATAAAACCTTATATACCCCTGGGACATAACTTAAAGTATTTTTCACCGGGCCATGGGGGATTTGGTTGACCCCGTAATTTTGTTATCTGATCTTTGAACTATTTTGGACAAAACTATTTCCTCAAAATTTTGATCGGATATATATGGGGAAAAGAGGGTTGGGGGCTGGTTGCCCTCCAATCCAGAAATGGCACTAGAACTTCCAATATCCAATCTAAAAAGCCCAATCCAAAAATTATACGGCCACCCCTTCCATAAAAGCCCCAAATGCCCCCGGGGCATAACTTGTAATAATTGTCCACAGGCTCTGGAGGGTTTTTCTGACCCCAGTGTTTTGTTATCTGATCTTTGAAGTAATTTTAACAAAATAAATACATCAAAAATTTTGATCGGATGTATTTAAGGAAAGGAGGGAGTGGGAGGGACTAATCGCTCTTCCTTCCCTTTTGACTCTCAAAAAGGGCACTATAACTACCAATTTCTCATGGAAAAGGACCCTCCGAAATTTATACGACCACCCATTCCATAAAACAGTATATGCCCCCGGTAAAAAAAAAATTTACAGCAGTAATTTCTAATGGCAAAGGCTCCTCCGAAATTTATACGACCACCCATAACACAAAAAACATTATATACCCCCGGAGAAAAACTTACAGCACTTGCCCTCGGGCTCTTGGGGTTATGTCGACCCCGGAGTTCTTTTTTCTGATCTTTGGAGAATTTTGAACAAAATGGCTAATCTCAAAATATCAATCGGGTTTATTTGGGGGAAAAGGGTGTGGGGGAGGGGTAGTTGTCCTCTGATTACTTTTGGCTTTTAATAAGAGCACTAGAACTTCTGATTTCCCATCGAACTAGTGCCTTCCTAAGTCTATACGACCACTCTTTTCATAAAAACCTCCTTAAATACACCATGGGCATAACTTATAACCCTTGCTCCCAGCCTCTGGGGGGTTTTGTCGACCCCGGATTTTGTTATTTGATCTTTGGAGTATTTTCAACAAAAAAAAAATATCTCAAAATTGCGATTGGATGTATTTGGGGAAAAGGGGGTTTCGTGGGGATACTTGTCCTCCGATCACTTTTGACTTAAAAATGACACTTGAACTTCCGAGTTGCAGCGGGATGAGCCCCTTCCGAAGTTTACACGACCAAACCTTCTGTAAAACCCTATATACCAACGGGGCATGACTTACATTACTTGCTCCTAAGCTATAGGGGTTTTGTCAACCCTAAGCACATTGTTATATGATCTTAGGGCTATTTTGTACAAAACAGCTATCTAAAAATTTTGATCGGAGGCATTTGGTGAAAAGAGGGGGTAGAAAAGGGCTATTTATCCTCCAATTACTTTTTACTCTTAAAAAGGGAACTAGAACCTTCAATTTTTAAATAAATGAGTCTCCTTCAAAATTTGTAGGACCACCCCTTCTATAAAACCTTATATGCCCACGGGGCATAACCTACAATATTTGTCCCCCGGCTTTAGGGGATTGTGTCGACCCCGTAGTTTTTGTTATCTGATTTTTTAACTATTTTGAACAAAATGACTGCCTCAAAATTTTGATTGGAGGTATTGTGGGGAAAATAGGGTGGGGTGCTGGTTATCCTTCAATTCTAAATTGGCACTGGAACTTCCATTATCCGATCCAGTAAGCCACCTCCAAAGTTTATATGACCATCCCTCCCTTAATAACCTTAAATGCCCCCGGGGCATAACTTAAAACACTTGCCACTGGGCTCTGGGGGGTTTTGTTGACCCCAGAGTTTTATTATCTGATCTTTGGAGTAATTTGAACAAAATAACTATCTAAAAAAAGATCAGATAAAATGGGGGAAAGGAGGGCGTGAGGGGGGGGTGGGTAATCGCTCTTCCATCCCTTTTGACTCTATAAAAGGGCACTAGAACTTTCAATTTCTAATGGAATAGGCCCCTCCGAAGTTTATACGACCACCCATTCCATAAGAAACGTTATATGCCCCCGGTAAAAAACTTACAGCACTCGCCCTCGGGCTCTTGGTGTTACGTCGGCCCCGGAGTTCTTGTTTGCTGATATTCGGAGTATTTTGAAAAAAATGGTTATATCAAAATTTTGAGCAGTTTATTTGGTGGAAAAGGGTGTGGGAGGGGGTATTTCCCCTTTGATTACTTTTGACTTTTAACAAGGGCACTAGAACTTCTGATATCCAATCGAACTTGTCCCATCCGAAGGCTATAGGACCACTCTTTCCATAAAAGCCTTAAATCCACCAAAGGCATAACTTATAACCCTTGCTGTCGGCCTCTGAGGGGGTTTATCGACCCAGGACTTTTGTTATCTGATCTTTGGAGTATTTTGAACAAAATAAATATCTTAAAAATTTGAACGAATGTATTTGAGGGAAAGGGGGCGCAGTAGAGATACTTGACCTCCAGTCACTTTTGACTCTTAAAAATGTCACTAGAACTTCCGAGTTCCAATGAAATGAGCCTCCTCCTAAGTTTATACGACAACCCCTTCCATATGAAATTTCTCTGCAAAAATAATAAAACGTTGAAACTTTATGGCCTTTACTATAGACTACGCTATAATTTTACCTCTGATTACAAGAGAAGCTTTGATGAATGAAAATGTTACTATGTTATTTGCTACATCCTATTGAGCGAATTAAAAATAACCAAAAAAATATTGTTTTTTTTACTGGGACTGAAATCAATGAGCTAATTGATTTCTTGGAGGTTAAATTTTAAATGAGCACTATATAAACAACAGGTATTGAAAAAGTACTACTTTTTTTAAGTAGCAGTAGCACTTGAAAAGTATTTCGGCACTACCCATGACAACTAGGGTCGCCGTTTTATACTTGAAGGATACAGTTAAAGTGACACCAGTCCAGAAAGAAAGTATTGTTGAGGAATAGCAGTTTTAACGACTAAAGTTAATCCCCTCAGAAGGGTCTTTATTTGCCTTTTTCAGATGAAGTGGCCGATGAATCGCCGTGCATTGTCAGTTTAATATACATTTACTGATATTTAGTAATAAAAATCTTAATATTATTTGATTTATTAAAGTTATAAAAGTATAAACATTTATATTTTTTCCAGTAAAGCGCAAATTATGTTCTGTCCTTGGGAAGGCATAGGGGTTTTGAGCCCAACTTATGTTAATTTCTGCTCGTTTTGAGTTTGACTCGGTTATTTATTGTAATTTCTGCTCGTTTTGGGTTTCATTTATTTATCGATGCTGATTTATGGTAGTTTCACGCTTGGTAGATAATTTGATTTTATTTTTGCTCATTTTTTGTTTAATGGAGTTCTTTACTTTTCTTGGAAAAAACTTATTTTGTGGAAAAGTTTTTTTAATTAATTTCTGCTCGTTTTATATTGACATAGTCTTCTTTTCAGATAAAGAGAAAATAATACTTTAAATCTTTCCGTTTTTTAAACAATTTATAGTTTGGCCTGCGATTTGTATGCTGGAGAAAAATTTTCAGCAATTTTTAAGAACATACACCCTCTTAAAAATCTGGACGGAAATAGTAGTGTTTAATTTAGTTTCATACCTCCTCTAGTTGACCTGAAATAGAAAACTTGATACCATTCGCAAAAAAATCTGTTTACTTTCTTTGATAGCTTGGATACACTTACGCTATTTTGATTTGGTTAAATTTTAAGAGCAGAAGCAGCCCCAAAAGTTTGAACATAATACCCTTAGCCGTTCTTGGGATACTGCTGAGATGCCTTATTGGGAATTTGCATTAACACAGTGCATTTTGATTTGATCTTATGGCAACATTTAGTTTTTAAACATAAAGACAAATGGGAGGGTGGGCGTGGCAGGGGGATTAGTTTCCCTTTAATCACTTTCGACTATTAAAAAGGGCATCATCCCTTTCTATCTTCAATCGAATTAGCCTTTTTCGAAGTTCCTACGACAACTCCTTTGATACAAAGTGCCGTGGTCTAAACAACAACAACAACAAAAAAAATAATACATTATATCCACATCGATCTTTACTATAATTAAATAAAAAAAAACAAGTTTTTTAAACTGAAAGTAAGGAGCGACATTAAAACTTAAAACGAACAGAAATTATTCTGTATATGAAAGAGACTGTCCCCTCCTCAACGCTTCGCTCTTTACGCTAAAGTTTTTTATTGTTTTAAAAAATAAAGTTGTGAGACAGAGTCAAACTTTAGCGTAAAGAGCGAGGCGTTGAGGAGGGGACAGTCTCTTTCATATACAGAATAATTTCTGTTCGTTTTAAGTTTTAATGTCGCTCCTTACTTTCAGTTTAAAAAACTTGTTTTTTTTTATTTAATTTTTGAACGTTTTTGAATAAATGCAGGTTTTGATCTTGGCTCACCGTACATGAATAATTAAAACAAAAATTTTCATATTTTACTTTTATTTAGTTAAATGGCTTTCTCGAAACTTGTTTAATTTATTTACGAACGTTTTTATTAGTAGTAAATATACGTAACTTACGAATTAACTTACGTAACGAACTTCTATATTCATATATTTTTAATACATTTATTAGGGGGTTCGCCCCCTAGTCAATACCTTGCTCTTTAAGCGAATGTTCAACTTTTGTTCCAATTCTTTAGAAATGACCGCTTAATCACAAAGGCCGTTAATTAGAATAAATAGCTCTTATGAAAGTACTAAAAAATCTTTGGCTTAAAGAGCGAGGCATTGACTACGGGGTGAACCCAATTATATATGTAATATTTTCTGTTCATTTAAAGTTTCGACGTTGCTGCTGTTGTAGTTGAAATACTTGTTTTTTTATATTAAATTTATGATCTTTTTTTTAAATAATGCTGGGAAGTCCGGCGTCCCCTTCATAGCAATGTCCCTTCCCCCATGAAAACTTTCTTCATGGAAAGATCCTCCCACATAACCCCTGACCCACCCCTGACCCACCCTCCCCCCCCCCCACTACCAGGAAAAATCTCCCCTGAAAACGTCTGTATACTTCCAAATAACCAATACTATATGTTAACATTGGGTAAAGTTCATAACTTTCAGCCCTCCCCCCGGGAAGTTCGGGGGATTAAGTCATCCTAAAAGACATACCTTTTATATTTCGAACATGCTGAACAAAATGGCTATCTCAAAATTTTGATCGGGTGACTTTGGGAAAAAAAAAATGAGCGTGGAGGGGGCCTAGTTGCCCTCCATTTTTTTTGGTCACTTAAAAAGGGCACTAGAACTTTCAATTTCCATTCCAATGAGCGCTTTCACGATATTCTAGGACAACTGGTTCGATACGATCACCCCTGGGGAAAAAAAAAAAAAACAAACAAACAAATAAACACGCACCCGTGATCTTTCTTCTGGCAAAAAATGCAAAATTCCACATTTTTGTAGATGGGAGCTTGAAACCTCTACAGTAGGGTTCTCTGATACGCGGAATATGATGATGGTGTGATTTTCATTAAGGTTCTATAACTTTTAGGGGGTCTTTTCCCCCTTTTTCAAAAATCAGCCAAATTTTCTCAGGCGCCTAACTTTTGATGGGTAGGATTAAACTTGATGAAACTTATATATTTGAAATCAGCATTAAAATGTGATTCTTTTGATGTATCTATTTGTGTCAAAATACCGTTTTCTAGAGTTTCGGTTACCATTGAGCCGGGTCGCTCCTTACTTACAGTTCGTTACCACGAACTGTTTGAAAATTTCAAGCCTTCCAATTACTTTCGACTATTAAAAATGGCACTAGGCCTTTCGAATTCCAATCGAATGAGCCTTTTCGAGTTTCTACGAAAACACTTCCTATAAACACCTTTTATGGCCCCAGGGCATAAATTACAAATCTTACCCTAAGGGCTGTGAGGGTGGTTGTCATCCTCTAAGACCTAGTTTCCAGAACTTTCAACTATGTTACACAAAATGTCTATCTCAAAATTTTAATTGGATATGTCTGGGAAAATGGTGGGCGTGAGAGGGGCGTTAGTCTTTCTCCAATCACTTTCAACTATTAAAAAAGGCACTAGCCCTTTCAATTTCCAATCAAATGAGCCCTTTTGAAGTTTCTACGACAACGCTTTCAATAAAAACCTTATATACCCTAAGGGGATAACGTACAAACCTCGCCCTGAGGGCTGGGTGGGGGGGGTTGTCATCCTCACAGACCTAATTTCCAGAACTTTCTACTACATTGAACAAAATGGCTATCTTAAAATTTTTATTGAATGTGTTTGGGGGAATGGTGGGCGTGAGAGAGGGGTTAGTTACCTTTCAAACACTTTCAACTATTAAAAAGGGCACTATCCCTCTCAATTTCCAATTGAATGAGCCCCTTTTTGAAGTTTTTACGACAACTCTATCATTAAAAACCTTGTATGCCCCCTGGGCATAACTTACAACCTTTGCCCTGGGGACTCTCGGGGGTTTGTCATCCTCAAATACATAATTTCTGGAACTTTCAACTACGTTGAAGAAAATGGCTATCTCTAAGCTTTGATTGAATGTGTTTGGGGAAATGGAGGACGTGAGAGGGGGGTTAACTACTCTCCACTCAGTTTCGACTATTAACAAGGGCAATTTTGACTTCCAATCAAATGAGCCCCTTTTGAAATTTCTACAACAACTGTCTATATAAACCTTATATGCTCCCAGGGCACAAATTACAACCCTTGCACTGAAAGCTCTGACGGGGTTTTTATCCTAAAAGGCCTATTTCAAGAACTTTCGACTACGTTGAACAAAATGGATATCTCAAAATTTTGATTGGATGTGTTTGGGGAAATGGTGGGCGTGAGAGGGGGGTTAGTTGCCCATTTCAATAAAAACCTTATATGCCCCCAGGGCATAACTTATAACCCTTGTCCTGAAGACTATGGGGAGAGTATCCTGCTCAAAAGTATAATTTCCTGAACTTTAAACTTCGTGGAACAAAATGGCTATCAGGAAGTTTTGATCGGGTATGTTTGGGCAAATGGTGGGCGTGGAAGGGGTGTTTGTTGCCTTCCAATTACTTTTGACTATTAAAAAGGGCACTAGCCATTTCAATTTCCAATCGAATGAGTCAGTTTTGAAGTTTCTACGACGACGCGTTCAGTAAAAGCCTCATATGCCCCCAGGGCATAACTTACAACCCTTGCCCTGAGGGCTCTGGGGCAGTGTCCTCCTCAAAACATAATTTCTATCTGGAAATCTAAAACACTGAATAAAATGGCTATCTAAAAATTTTGATTGGATGTGTTTGGAGAAAAGGTGGGCGAGAGAGAGGGGCTAGTTGCCCTCAAATCACTTTTGACTATTTAAAAGGGCACTAGACCTTTGAATTTCCAATTGAATGAGCCCTTTTTCAAGTTTCTACGACAAAGATTTCAGTAAAAACTTATATGCCCCCAGGGCATAGCTTATAACCCTTGCTCTGAAGACTGTGGGGGGAGTGTCCTGCTCAAAGGTATAATTTCCTGAACTTTAAATGCATGGAACAAAATGGCTATCACAAAAATTTTGATTGGATGTGTTTGGGGAAATGGTGGGCGTGGAAGGGGTGTTAGTTGCCTTCCAATTACTTTCGACTATTAAAAAGGGCACAAGTCATTTCAATTTCTAATCAAATGAGCCCTTTTTGGACTTTCTACGACAAAACGTTCTATAAAAAATTTTATATACCCCTAGGGCATAAATTACAACCCTTGTCCTGAGGGCTGTGAGGAGGTTGTCAGCCTCAAAGACCAAATTTCCAGAACTTAAAACTACGTTGAGCAAAATGGCTATCTCAAATTTTTGATAGGATGTGTTCGGGGCAATGATGGGCGTGGGGGGGGGGGGGGGGGGGGGCTAGTTGCCCTCCAATCACTTTCGACTATTAGAAAGGTACTAGCCCTTTGATTTCCAATCGAATGAGCCTGTTTTGAAGTTCCTACGACAACGCATTCTATAAAAACCTTATATGCGCCCAGGCCATAACTTAAAACCCTTGCCCTGAGGGTTGTGAGGGAGTGTCAATGATACAACAGCTCATATGAGGGAAACGATAGAATAACGCATTTTTAAAAGTATTGCTTATTATTAGGTTATGCATAAAGTCGAAATTAATGAAGTCGTACATATTTTAAGCAATGACACAACAACTCATATGAGGGAAATAATAGAATAATGTCTTTTGAAAAGTACTGCTTAGTATTGGGGAATGTATAAAGTTGAAACTAATAAACTCGTCAATATTTTAAGCGATGATACAATAGTTCATATGAGGGAAATGATTGAATAAAGGCTTTTGGAAGTATTGCTTAATATTAGGGATGTGCATAAACTCAGAATTAATAAGATAATATATAATTTAAGCGAATATACAACAGCTCATATGAGGAAAATGATAGAATAGCTCCCTTTGAAAAGTATTGGTTTATATTGGGGTATGCATAAAGTCGAAATTATTAAAATCCAATATATTTTTAGCGATGATACGACAACATTTGATGTTTAGGACGAATCTTCAGTACCTAATCGCTTACACAGTTTAAGCATCTTATAGTCCCCTCTTACCTTTATTACTAAACGACCAGGTGATAACCCATTTCTAGTAATTAATTTACCACCTCTGAGTGTCAATTATTGTACCCGTAGGAAACACACTCATCATTCTAGCAGGCACGAAAAAGGGGAATTCTCCTCGCATGCAATAGGCTATTCCTAGAACTTATTAGCCGGAACAGAATATCGGAAAGAGCTTCATGGACAATTTGATTAAGGCAGAGTTTATTGGATAGAAATTGGTCTTTCGAGTCCTAATGAAGACAAAAATCATTACAATATAATGATCCTTTGAGAGAAAAATGCACCGAAAGAAAAATAAAGTCTCAAAAATATTATGTAACACCCTACGTATGTGTCCTCTTCAATAAAAAGCGAGGGATTGCCTCTTTGACTCTGAAGATCGGTTCGCGTTGGTATGCATCATCTATAAACTTTCCTTATTAAGTAAAAACTAAAGAACAAAAACACCTTGAAAAAAGAAAAAAAAAAACACATTGAAAGAAAGAAAAAACGCCTTGAAAGAAAGAAAAGCAAACATTGAACGTCTCGAAGAGAAATGACTTAAGATGTCTTGAAAAAAATTCTTCTGTCTGGTGCTGTCATTACGTAAGACCCACGTGTACGCTGTCATCATTAACATGTGCGCTGTCATTACAAAAGACTCACGTGTGCGCTGTCATTGTGTAACATGTGCACCGTCATTACGGAAGACCCATGTGTGCGTTGCCGTTAAGTTATATCGAATAAAGACACTAAGTCACGCATGAGTCCCAGCTCGGAAATCTCTTATGATATAACACTTGTTGAGTCACACAATATTACTTCATCTTCTATTACATAGCAACCGAATGTAAACATTGATGCAACACCTACATCTCTTAGTCCCCTCCCTGTGACGTAACGAACACCTGCTGACCGTTTAAAACAAGGCTGTCGTGAAAACTACGGTAGGACTGTCGTGGAAATCCTGGGAATGCTGTCAAAATCCTGGGAGGGCTGTTGCGGAAGTGTCTATCTATATACTACTATTTTGACAATGTGTATGCACATATTGTCTTTTGATTTAGTTCAAATTCCCCGTTGATGCTGTAAATGGAGTAGTGTGGTAGTAGTAGTGGTGGTAGTTGTAGTAGTATTGGTAGCATGCAAATATTACCTTTTTGATCACCTCGCTTATCATTTCCTGGATTTTCCAAACCAATATACTCAGTTATTCCTGTGTTGTACCCTTTTGACAATCTGTAGACACATAAAATGTTTTGATTATTTCAAAACTTTCCTCAACGTTCCTGGAAAGGCTCACCTGAATACCCTTCGTCTTCATGGAAAGTAAAGTTCAAACTGCATATCTTTCTCAATAACATATACTATGTGTAAACAATGAACGAATTGCCTAACTTGCCTAACGATAACAACCCTTGTCCTGAGGACTGTGGGGAGGTTGACATCCCCATAGACATAATTACTGGACCTATTAACAATGCTGAACAAAATAGCTCTCTTAAAATTTCGGTCAGATATGTTTTGGAGATGATATGCTGGGGCGGGGGGGCTTATTACCCTCAATTCACTTTTGACTCTTAAAAATGGCACTAAAACTTCCGACCTAAAATAAAATGAGCTCCATCCGATCCAAAGCTTATCACTTTCGACTATTAAAAAGGGCAATAACCATTTCAATTTCCAATCGAATGAGCCCTTTTTGAAGTTTCTACGACAACGCGTTCTATAAAAACCTTATATACCCGGGGCATAACTTATAACCCTTGCCCGCGGGCTATGGGGGATTGTGTTCACCCCAAAGACATTGTTATATGATTCTTGGACTATTGGTAACAAAATGGTATCTCATAATTTCAATTGAATGCGTTTTGAGAAAAGAGGTTGTCAGGGAGGGGAGCTAGTTGCTCTTCATCATGTTTGACACTTAAAAGGGAACCAGAACTATACATTTCAAATCAAATGAGCCTCTTCTAAAATTCACACGACCTCCCCTTCTATTAACACCCTATATGCCCCTGGGGCAAAACTTACAACCCTTACCCACAGACTCTGGGGGATTCTGTCCACCCCAAAGGCCTTATTATACGATCTATGGACTCTTTTTGAACAAATGGCTATCTCAATATTTTTATCGGATTCATTTGTGGAAACAAACGACGCAGGGGGGAGGGGTGGCTGCCCCCGATCATTTTGACTCTTATAAAGGAAATTAGAACATCTGATTTCTAATCCAATGAGTCCCCTCTGGAGTTTACGCAACCACCCTCTCCATAAAAACTTATATGCCTTTGGCGCAAAACTTACAACCCTTTCGCAGAGGACTGTGTGTGTGTGTGGGGGGGGTGTCATTCTCAAAGACATAATTTTCAGACCTTTCAACTATGCTTAACAAAATGGTTATCTCACAGTCTGATTAGATGTGTTTTGGGAATTGATAGGCGTTGGGGGACGGGCTTGTTACCCTCCAATCAATTTTTACTTAAAAAAGGCCCTTTTAATTTCCAATCGAAGGAGTCTTTTTTGAAGTTTATGCTACAACAAATGGCTATCATAAAATTTCTATCAGACGCATTTCGGAAAAATACGAGGTGATGGTGGAGGGTCTCCGCCCTCCAATCAATTTTAATCGTAAACAGGGTACTAGAACTTCTGATTACCAATTCAATCTGCCCCTTCCGAAGTTTATATGACCAGCCTTTCTATAAAAACATTATATTTCCCTAGGGCATAACTTACAACCTTTGCCCTGAGGGCTGTGAAGGGTGCCATCCTCAAAGACATCATTTCCAGACCTTTTAACTACGCTGAACAAAAGGGCTATATAAAATTTTGATTGGATGTGTTTGGGGAAATGATGGGCATGGGAGGGGGCTGGTTGCTCTCCTATCATTTTCAACTATTAAAAGGGACACTGTCTCTTTAAAATTTCCAATCGAGTGAACCTTTTTCAAAATTTCTACGACAACACATGGCCATCTCAAAATTGCTATCAAATGCATTTTGGGGGAATACGACGTGTGGGGGTTACCAACCCTCCGATCACTCTAAATCTTATAAAGGGCACTAGAACTTCTGATTACCAGTCCAATTAGCCTCCACCGAAGTTTTAAAGATCACCCTTTCTACATAAACCTCATATGCCCCCAGGTCATAGCTTACAACCTTTGCCCTGAGGGATTTGGGGGGGGGGGGTTGTCATCCTGAAGGAAATAATTTCCAGACCTTTCAACTACGTTGAACAAAATGATTGTCTCAAAATTTTGATTTGATGTGTTTGGGGAATCCTGAGGACTGTGGGGAGGTTGACATCCCCATAGACATAATTACTGGACCCATTAACAATGCTGAATAAAAAATAACTCTCTTAAAATTTCGGTCAGATATGTTTTGGGGATGATATGCTGGGGGGGGGGGCTGATTACCCTCAATTCACTTTTGACTCTTAAAAAGGGCACTAAAACTTCCGACCCCCAATAAAATGAGCTCCATCCGATCCAAAGCTTATCACTTTTGACTATTAAAATCAGCACTAGTCCTTTCAATTTCCAAACTAATGAGCCCTTTTCGAAGTTTCTACGACAACTCCTTCGATACGATGTGCCCTGTTCTAACACCAAAAAAAAAAGAAAAAAAAGTAAATAAATAATAAAATTGTGCCCACATCACTCTTTAGTTAGGCAGTGCCATTGTGCTGCCTATGATATATTTTCTTTGAAACAAAAAAGATTGCATTCGTATACTTACCAGTATAAAAAAGACGTGTAAACATGAAAAAATGTGGCACTTGGCGGCACAAATTGGGGAGGGGAGACTAGATTAAGAAAATTCCTCTTTTTTTCTGTCATTGAAAATACTCTTTTCCATCCATTTTTTATTGGTAAAATAAATCAGAATTGACAAAATCATTTGAAAAACAAAAAAACAGCATTGCGTCCTAGAATTAAAAATATATATTTTACCCGTACCCCATCCTCCCATTTAGTTTTTTTTACAACGTAAACATATTTTAACCGCTGCAGTTACGAATCTAACGAAAAGCACGCAGCCGAGATTCCAAAAAGTTTTCTTTTCACTTGATATACCAGGGGCTATTGACTAGGCCGCTAACCTTATACAAAGGGATCTCAATTTGCAATTAAAATTTCGTCAAATTTTCTTAATTGTTATGCAAGACTTTGTTGTAGATTTTAAAGTATTTTGTGGGTGATAATAAAGATTTCATGGATCAAAAAAATTGAATATACAGTATATTTGATGAGGTATGCTTAAAAAAGAGTTGCATGTAGGATTTATTCGCTTAGCGTAATTTTTGTTTGGTTAAAATAATATACAGCAGGAATTTTCAAAAACTGAATGAGGAACCTGTCACTTTCACTCTGCTTTCTAAGTATTCTAATTAGATATTTCTTAGAAGATAACAGTATAGAAAAAGAATGTAACTTAAAGGGTACGTCACTATTATGCAACCACCAATTTCTTATTAGAAGCACAAAAATGAACTCCTGCAGTTTAACAAACTACATGGAAAATAGTGCATTATAGCATTAATTAACAAAGTGTGTGCAACGAAAATTATAAAAGAAAATAAATTTTTAACCCAAAGAATTGTAAGGGAAAAGTATACAATCACATCTCCTTTCAAAGAAGAAATAAGAATACATTTCGAATGCAAAACAGAGAAAAACAGTGAATTCACATATATAAAGGGCAGCTCTATAGTGGAATTGTCAGAAGAATGTTCTCTAACTGCAGAAATGTTAAAAAAAAAAACAGGATGTATAGGGGACACATTACAAAAGAAATGGCACCTTCAAACATATCTATAACTAGCCTAAAGGGGAACATCTCCCTAGCTGGGATAGAGAATGTCTGGGACAATGAATTTGAAGATTTAATCTCTATATACTTCCAGAACAATTCCAAGACGCAGATTGGCATAGCTGAACTGAAGAATGTGCATATTTCCTTAAGAGAAGAAAGAGGAAGGAAAATAGCTAGCTATTTTAGTTTCTATAGGAATAACATTCAAAACATTAAGAAAACTATGGTTAGACTATAGGAAACAAAAGTCTCAAGGCTTTCACGTAACTGTGGAACAAGAAGAAATTGAATTAAATTGTTTCTTAGCAAAGTTATGGTTTCATTAAGAAAAAATAACTCTACTAAGAATTTAAGTGTGGGAGGTTGTGAGAAAGCTATCATAACCTGACTAATTTGTAAAAATAGCAAAGCTTTAATATGACTTTTGAGTAATGGTAAAAGTAACTAAGCATTAATTTTCTTTGTGTAAGGAAAACAAAACTAACATTGTGAAATCAGATTTGAATAAGAATACCCTTGATTCAACAAGTTCCACAAAAGGCAAATAAACCGGACCGCTTCAAAATCGTGAGGTCAACGGCTAGAGAATTACGCGACAATAATCACATGACTAGATATAGAACAAAAACAGGGTGTTTTGAACAGGGGAAGCGGAAATCAACATTTTGAACAAAGAATTATTATTAGCCTTGTCACAAAAAGGATTGCATCAAAACTGGTCTCTTGCCCATGGGAGTCAAGAATGATAAAATGAGACAAAGCTTAAAATAATGTTTCGGGGACGGAAAGAGGGTAGTCTTTTTGGAACTAACAACGAGTAAGTGTTTTCTTTGTAATTAAGATAGGCTACCACTGTCTGTCTGAATCCCCTTTGAAGATAAAAATTAAGATAAGAAGTAAACCTCTAAAAGATTTCTGTCACCTGAATATAAATTTAATAGGTATATAGGAGACAAGAATAAAAACTAGTGCTGAAATCAAAGCACGACATTTGATTATAATTTATTGATTTGGGATATATTGGATTAGAAAGGCTTGGGGGCCCTAGGTGAAATAAAGCATTTTCTAAGGATTGGAATAGAATAGAAATAAAATTAGTTCGTCTTAGAAACTTGAACGTAGGAATAACCTAAGGATTAAGTACAATATAAACTCCTTGACCTTAAAGAAAAAATTAAAGAGCCTTTTTGCCTCTTTCTTCCAGCTTAGTGACCTTTGGATATTACCTAGCGTTTATTAAAATTTTATATACAAGAAGATTGGATCAATAAGACCACACAATATCCCCCCCCCCCTAGCGAATTTTCTGACGTTATACGAAAGAGGGACTCAATCTCCTCTTTTAACCACTTTTGCATTTCAACCCGTGCTAATATTTTATAAAGGCGGCCCTGATGTTTATACAGAATGGATGGGGAATAAAGGAGGAATTAAATTGCTACATTAAGATTGTAGTTAATCAGAGTTCCAAAGAACACTAACTTTCCTTTCAGGATATAAACTGAAACTTGGTTTAACTTATGCAACAATTGAGATTTGATAAAAAGGTTATTCCTAGGAACAACAATTTGACGCAAAGAACTTTAATTACACCAGTGCCCATGCCAGTCTGATCGTCCAAGTGTAGTTATTTCAATTAGAAACATTGGATACCCTAGAATTAACTAAACTCTTTTTTCGGTAAACATTGGTGGATTGAACAAGCAGACCAATAGAATATTAGACAACAGACCTAGAAGAAGAGGTCGAGAAATAATATAATTAGAGTTAGAATAATTTCATTTTTTTAGTTCTTTTATAATAAATATCAGTTGTCACTGAATTCTGAGTACCGATTCTTACCCAAGCCTCAGTCATAACACGCTACTAAAATTTTAGCCCTGATATTAGGGGCAACCTTACATCTTGTAGTCTCCTTTCGCCTTTATTACTAAAAATATATTAAGAGCAACCCGCAGTATTATTTGGAGTCACTCCTAAAAATGCATTACTTAATGAACAGGTGCAAATTCTAGAAATAGATTTTACCCTCTCCACGTCAATTATTACAGGTTTAGGAAATACATAATGAGCATTCTAAAATATGTTAAAAATGGGAACTCTCCTTGCGTGCAATAGGCTGTTTATAGAATATATTACTTCTATATAGAATATATTACTTTATTATAGAATATATTGAAAGCTTTGTCTCTAAAAACATGAAAACAGGCTCACTCGATTGGAAATTCAAAGGGCTAGTGTCGTTTTTACTAGTTAAAAGTAATTTGAGGGCAACTAACCCCCCTCTTATGCCCACCTTTTCCCCAAACACATCCAATCAAAATTTTTAGATAGAAATTTTGTTCAACGTAGTTAAAAGTTTTATAAATTAGGTTTTTTGAGGATGGTAACCCTCTTAGAGCCCTCGGGGCAAGGGTTGTAAGTTATGCCCTGGGGCCGTATAAGGTTTTTATAGATAGTGCTTTTGTAGAAAATTCAAAAATGGCTCATTCGATTGGAAATTAGAATGGGCTTGTGCCCTTTCTAATAGTCAAAAGTGATTGGAGAATAACTAACACCCCTCTCACAACCACCATTTCCCCAAACACATCCAATCAAAATTTTGAGATAGCCATTTTGTTTGACTTAGTTACACAGTCCGGAAATTATGTTTTTGAGGATGACACTCCCCCCAAAGTCCTCAGGGAAAGTGTTGTAAGTTGTGCCTGGGGGCATATAAGGTTCTTTTTATAGAAAGCGTTGTCGTAGAAAATTCAAAAAGGAATCAATAATCGAAAGTGATTGGAGGGCAAGTAACCCCCCTATCACACCCACCATTTCCTCAAACCCATCCAATCAATATTTTGAGGTAGCAATTTTCTTCAACGTTGTTGAAAATTCTGGGAATTAGGTCTTTGAGGATGACAACCCCCCAGCCCTCAGGGCAGGGATTGTAAGTTATGCCCTGGGGGCATATAAGGTTTTTATTGAAAGTGTTATCGCAGACTCTTCAAAAGGGCTCATTCGATCGGAAATTGAAAGGGTTGGTGCCTTTTTTAATAGTTGAAAGTCATTGGAGAGCAACTAACGCCCCTCTCACGCCAAAATTTGCCCAGACACATCCAATAAAAATTTTTAGATAGCTGTTTTGTTTAACGTAGTTGAAAGTTCTGGAAATTAGGTGTTTGAGGATGACAACCTCCTCACAGACCTCAGGGCCAGGGATGTAGTTTATGCCCCGGGAGCATATAAAGCGTTTATAGAAAGCGTTGTCGTAGAAATTCAAAAGGGCTGATTCAACTCGAAATTGAAAGGGCTAGTGCCCTTTTTAATAGTCGAAATTTATTGGAAGGTTTGATATTTTTATAGTTAAGATCGATGTGGGTAAAATGTATTTTTATTTTTTTTTAGACCAGGGCACTTCATATCGAAATAGTTGTCATAGGAGCTTTGAAAAGGGCTCATTGGGGGCTCTGAAGGGCTAATGCCCTTTTTAATAGTCGAAAGGGATTGGGGGCAACTAGTCCCCACCCCATGCCCACCCTCCCATTTGCTCATTACGTTAAAAAACTAAATGTTGCCCTAAAATTAAATCAAAATGCACTGTGTTAATGCTAATTCCTAATAAGGTATTTCACCAGTATCCCAAGAGCGACTGAGGGTATTATGTTCAAACTTTCGGGACTACTTCTGCTCTTAAAATTTAACCAAATCAAAATAGCGTAAGTTTATCAAAGTTATCAAAGAAAGTAAACCGATTTTTTTAGCGAATGGTATCAAGTTTTCTATTTCAGGTCAACTAGAGGAGTTATGAAGCTAAATTAAACACTACTATTTGTGTCCAGATTTTTAAAAGGGTGTATGTTGTTAAAAATCACTCAAAACTTTTCTTCAGCAAACAAATAGCAGGGGAAACCTTAGAGTCTTAAAAACCAAAAAAGATTTAAAGTATCATTTTCTTTTTCCCTGAAAATGCCATGTCAATATAAAACGAACAGAAATTGATTAAAAAAAAGTTTTTCCACAAAATAAGATAGTAAAGAATTCCATTAAACCAAAAACTAGCAAAAATAAAATCAAATAATCTACCAAGCGTGAAACTACCACAAATCAGCATCGATAAATAGATGAAACCCAAACCGAACCCAAATTACAATAAATAACCGAGTGAAACTCAAAACGAGCAGAAATTAGAATGAGTAGGACTCAAAACCTCTATGCCTTCCCAAGGACAGAACATAATTTGCACTTTACTGAAAAAATACAAATGTATGTGCATTGTCAGTTTAATATACATATACTGATATTTAGTAGTCACAATGTTAATATTATTTGACTTATTAAAGTTATAAAAGTAAAAACATTTAAATTTTTTCAGTAAAGTGCAAATTATGTTCTGGCCTTGGGAAGCCATAGTGATTTTGAGCCCTACTCATGTTAATTTCTGCTCGTTTTGATTTTGACTCGGTTATTTATTGTAATTTCTGTTCGGTTTGGGTTTTATTTATTTATCGATGTTTATTTATGGTAGTTTCACACTTGGTAGATTATTTGATCTTATTTTAGTTCAGTTTTCGTTTAATGGAGTTCTTTACTTTTCTTTGAAAACTTATTTTGTGAAAAAAGCTTTTCTAATTAATATAATAAAAAGGTTGAAAACGCCGCTTTGCAGTGGCACAGTCTTTTTTGGCTAAAATAAATCTCCATGTAAACTCTTTATTTTTTAGAATTAGCAACACCTTTTAGAAACGACCGCGCCCCATACGGAATTGCTGCCTCTGGAACTGAAGGTTCAATATGCATATAGATTTTTGATAATTCTAAATCAATTGACCATCTCAGAATTTTCACACAAAAGTCTTTCGGCCTTCTTTTAACTAGAATTATTGTTTTGTACCACAAATCGGCTGAAAACACTGCTTTGCACTGGCAGAGTGTTTTTTGGCCCAAAATCAATATCTTTCTCCTCGTGAAACTGATTTTCTTCATGGAAGTTGATGTGTACTAAATTTATTTTATTTTTGTTTTCGTTTAACTTTTTGCAGGCTGATTTTTTTTCGTGAATTTCTATACATGTTGTTTTTTCTTCGTAAAAATCTACATTGATTTTATTTTCTCATTGTGAAGCTCGTCATGTTCGTAGGACTCATTGGTTGCTTTTCTCCGCGCGAAACAGATTTTGTTCATTAAACTGCTCGTTTGATGGTTTATGATCGTGAAAATTGATGAGTGCTGAATTTTGCTCGTGAAACTTGTTGCATGTTGTTTTTTCTCTTCGCGGAACTTGTTGATTGATTTTTCCTATCATGATACTGATTTTATTCAAGAATTCATAGCATGCTTATTATTGTTCGTTAAACCTACTGCATGCTGATTTTTTTCTTCGTGAAACTAGTTGTAAGTTTTTTTCTCCTCGTGAAACTTGTATATTGATTTTTTTCCCGACGAAACTAATTTTGTTCATGGATCATGTTGCGTGTTGATTTATGTCCATGGAACTTTTCGAGTGCTGATTTTAGCTCATAAAACTTAAAACTGGAAGCTGTGCATTGATTTTTTTTCCTCCTCACGAAACTGATTTAGTTCAAGGGGACATGTTGCGTGATGATTTATGCTTGTGGAACTTGTTGAATGCTAAGTCTTATTCGTGAAACTTGTTACATGACGATTTTCTCTTCGTCAAAGTTGTACATAGATTTTTCTCCTCGTGAAACCGATTTTCTTCATGTAACTTGATACGCGATGATATTATATTTTCATGGAACGTATTGCATGCAGATTTTGTTCATGAAACTTGTTGCATGCTGATTCTTCTCTTCATGAAAAGTGTGCATTGTTTTTTTCTCATTGTGAAACTCGTCTTGATAATGGAACCTGTTGCGTGATAATTTGTGTTCGTAGAAATTATTTAGTGCTGATTCTTGTTCTATAAACTTGTTGCATGTTGATTTTTCTCTTCGTGAAACTTGTACATTAATTTTTCTCCTCATGAAACTAATTTTCTACATGGAACTCGATGCGTGCTGATTTGTGTTAACTACGTTTAAGTTAGGTTCACTTAGGTTAGGTTAGCATGACTGCTCATGCTAGCCTAGCCTAAATGAACCTTACTTAAACGTAGTTAACTTCATGTAACCTAACCTTTTGACTTATGTTGGCATCTAAAACTATAGTGGAATTGATGGCGCCAGTTGAGTTGTAACTCATAGTCATGTGTTTCCGGCTTTGAAAAAAATCAAAGAATCCAAGAAGGACTTGAATGTTGGTTGTAGGTACCCGTGAGTAGGTTAAATGGTCGAACATTTACGTGTCATACTGGCTTAATCTTGCGCGATTTTTTTTGGTTCTGTGAGAGCTATATAATTCTGCGAAAAAAACAAGTTTTGAAGGTCAGTGACACTTGGTTAGATGTAAAACTTTTATTCTGAATTTTTTCCGAAGAAAAGGAACAAGTTACATTTCAGGTTTCAGTTTTCCCAAATAAGAAAACAGTTCCAATTAATTTCGGAATTTTTTCAAAGAAGAGAAACAATTTCAAGTTATCTTCTGAATTTTCTCTAGGAAGAGAAAAAAGTTACGCTTCGATTCCAAATTTTTCCAAAGATAAGAAATAGTTCCTGTTCAATTCTGAATTTCCTCAAAGAATTCCCACTTCATTTCTGAATTTTCTCGAAGAACAAAAAAAAATATCAAGTTCCATTCTGAATTTTTCTGTAGAAGATAGAAAAAGTTATACCTCGATTATGAATTTTTTTCCAAAAAAGAGAGAAAGTTCCACTTTAATTCTGAGTTTTCTCAAAGAAATGAAGAAAAGATCAAGTTCTCTTCTGAATTTTTCCATAGAAGACAAAACAGTTAAACTTTGAATCTGAATTTTTTCAAAGATATACTCCGGTTCTGAGATTAACCAAAGAAGATACAAAGTTCCATTTCAGTTCTAGATTTTTCAAAGAAGAAAAATTTCAAGTTTTCTTCTGAATTTTTCCATAGAAGAGAAAAAAGGTTAATGTTTGATTCTGAATTTTTCCAAAGAGGAGAAAAAGTGTTAATCTTCTACTCTGAATTTTTTTGCGAAAAAGAAAAAAAAAGTTACAATTCAGTTCTGAGTTTCCCCAAAGAAGAAAAAAGTTCCACTAAAGTTCTGAATTTCTCAAAGAAGAGAAAAGTTCAAGTTCTGTTCTGGATTTTCCATAGAATAGAAAGGAAGTTATCCTTCAATTCTAGATTTTTCCAGAGCACAAAAAAAAATATACTTCGATTCTTCAATTACACTTCGTTTCAAGAAGAGAAAATGTTCCACTTTAATTCTGAATTTTCTCAAGGAAGAGAAAGATAGTTGCACTTCGATTCTGAATTTTTCCACAGAATAGAAAAAAGTTCCAGGTCAATTATGAATTTTAATTACGAAGAGAAACAAGTCCCACTTCGGTTCTGGATTTTTTCCAGAAAAAGTTAAACTTTGATTTCTGATTTTTTTTTTCCGTAGAAGATAATGAAAGTCACATTTCTGTTCTGGGTTTCCCCAAAGAAAAAAAGTTTCGCTTAAGTTCCGAATTTTCTCAAAAATGAGAAAGAGTTACACTTCGATTCTGAATTTTCTCAATGAAGAGAAAAAATCTTCAAGTTCCGTTCTGGATTTTCCATAGAAGAGAAAAAAAGTTATACTTCGATTCTGGATTTTTATTTTTTTCCGAGAAGAGAAAACGTTATGCTTCAATCCTGAATTTTTCCATAGAAGAGGAAAAGTTCCACTTTAATTCTGAAGTTTCTCAAGGAAGGGAAGAAAAGTTACACTTCGATTCCGATTTTTGTCCAAAGAATAGAAAAAAGTTCCTTCGTGAGGAGAAAAAATCAATAGGAGTTTCATGAGGAGAAAAATGAACATGCACCAAGTTCCACTAGCATAAATCAGCATGTAAAGAGTTTCACGAGCAAAACGAGTTTCACAATGAGAAAAAATCACTGTACTTTTTCATGAAGAGAGAAATCAAAGTGTAACATATTTCGCGAGAAGAAAAATCAATGTACAAGCTTCACGAAGAGTGAATCAACGTGTAACAAGTTCCAAGAACTAAAATCGGCAATCAGCAAGATCCTCGGACAAAATCAGATTCATGATAATAATCATGAATTACGAAGTAAAATCATTAGACAACAAGTTCCATAGACGAAATCTGTTTCGCGAGGAGACAAAACATCCATGTACAAGTTTCACGATGAAAAAAATCATAATCCAACAACGTAAATGAACAATAATAAACATTCAATGTGCTCCAAGAACACAATCAGTTTCGCTGGGAAAAAGGTGCACAAGTATGCTAGGAGAAAAAAAAAAACATGTAACTGGTTTCACTAACAAAATCAGCACTCAAGAAGTTCCATGAACATAAATCACCAGGCATCAAGTTCCATAAATAAAACCAGTTTCATGGGGAGAAAAATTAATATACAAGTTTCACGAAGCAAAAAATCAACACGTAACGAGTTTTACGAACAGATATCAGCACCAATAAGTTCCACGAGCATAACTCATCACGCAACATGTTCCATAAAAGTCAGTTTCGTGAGGAGAAAAAAGAAATCAATTTACAAATTTCACTATGAGAAAAATCAACATGCAACAACGTTCACGAACAATAATAAGCATGCAATGAGTTCGCTGAACATAATCAGTTTCGCTAGGAGAAATGGGTACAACTTTGGTAAGAGAAAAAAACAAGACGTAACTAGTTTTACGAACAAAATCAGCACTCAAAAAGGTCCATGAACATAAATCAGCACGCATCAAATTCCATAGCTAAATCACTTTCAAGAGGAGAAAAATTAATGTAGAAGTTTCATGAAGATAAAATCAACATGTAACAAGTTTTCCCGAACAAAAATCAGCACACATCAATTAGTACACTTCAACTTCCATGAAGAAAATTAGTTTCACGAGGATAAAGACATTTATTTTGGGCAAAAAAATACTGTGCCAGAGCAAAGCAGCTTTTTCAGGAAGTTTATGGTACGAAACAATTATTCTAGTCAAAACAAGGCCGAAAAGCTATTGTATGAAAATTCTGAGATAGTCAGTTGGTTTAGAATTGTAAAAGATCAATACGAATGTCAAAACTTCCAGTTTCAGAGGCAGCAATGCCGTATGGGGCGTGTTCGTTTCTAAAAGATGCTACTAATTCTAAAACATAAATGGTTTACATAGACATTTATTTTAGCCAAAAAACACTCTGCCACTTCAAAGTAGCGTTTCAGTTTTTATATGATACAAAACAAGAATTCTGTTCGAAAGAAGGCCGAAAAGCTATTGTGTGAAAATTCTGAGATAGTCAAATGGTTTAGAATTACCTAAAATCTATACGCATATTGTGCTCCTGTTTCAGAGGCACCAATGCCGTACAGGGAGCGTTCGCTTCTAAAAGGTGCTGCTAATACTGCAATTTCTAAAAATAGTTTTTCCCCTCTCCACGTCAATCATCACAAGTGTAGGCAGTACATAATCGTCATTCTAACATGCGTGAAAAATGGAACTCTCCTTTCCTGCAATAGGCTATTTCTAGAATACATTACCCAGAACAAAATATTGGAAATAGCCTGTTGGACCTGGCGTCTGGGGCGTTGTTCTATTGGATGGAAATTGATCTTTCGAGTCCTAACAAGGACAAAGAACTAAAGAAAAAAAATATTTTGAAAGAAAGAAAAAAAGCCTTGAAAGGAAGCAAAAGAAACGCTTTGAAAGAAAAAAACGCCTTTAACATTTTTCTCGACGAAAAATAGAATCTCAAAAAAGTATTATGTGACAGTTATGTGTGCGCTACCGTTACGTAAGATAAGCGCTGTCATTACTTATCACCCACATGTGCGCCATCATTACATAATACCCATGTGTGTGCCGTAATTACGCAACATGTGCGTAATGACGTTACCTTGAACTCCAATTACGTTGGTTAAAATTCCCTATGATATAATATGTTACGCACGATTGCATCATCCATATTAAATAGGTAAACATTGATGTCATGGAAGCCAGGCTGTCACGGAAACAGGGCATGCGCTTCAAACAGAGATCCCTTTAAAACTAGGGTCTGTCACGGGAATCCTGGGCTTGTCATGGAATCTTGCCAGCTGTGTCATGGAAACAGGGGCTCTCATATAAATCTTACCAGTCGTGTCATGGAAATTCTGGTACCTGTGTCATGGATTTCCTATGGAATCTGCTACCTCTGGAACCCCCTCACTACTAGTATATGTCAATTAAACTGACAATCCATGGTCATTTGTTTTTTGTTTTGTTTTTTCCCTCGGACTCTTGGGGTTATGTCAACTCCGGAGTTCCTTTTTTCGGATCTTTGGAGTGTTTTGAACAAAATGGCTGTCTCAAAATTTCGATGATGTTTATTTGGGGAAAAGGGTGTGAGAGAGGGGTAATTGCCCTGTGATCACTTTTAAATTTTAACAAGGGCACCAGAACTTCTGATTTCCAATCGAACTAGTCCCCTCTGAAGTCTATACGACTACTCTTTGCATAAAAACCTTAAATGCACCAAGGGCGTAACTTATAACCTTGCTCCAGGCCTCTGGGGGGTTTTGTCGATCCCACATATTTGTTATTTGATCTTTGGAGTATTTTCAACAAAACGTCTATCTCAAAATTTTTATCGGATGTATTTGGAGAAAAGAGGGCGTGGTTGGTATACTTGTCCTCCGATCACTTTTGACTTGAAAATGGCACTAGAACTTCTGAGTTCCAATGGAATGAGCCCCCTCCAAATTTTATACGATCAACCCTTCTGTAAACACCTTATATACTCACGGGGCATAACTTACGAAACTTTCCCACAGGATTTAGGGGTTGCATCGACCCTGAGGGCATTGTTATAGGATCTTAGTACTATTTTGAACAAAACACCTATCTCAAAATTTTGATCGGGAGTATTTGGGTAAAAGGGGGCGTTGTTGGGGGGGGGCTATTTATCCTCTTATTACTTTTGAATCTTAAAAAGGGAAAAGGAATCTTCAAGTTCCAATCCTATGGACCTCCTTAAAAGCTTATAAGACCAACCCATTCCTTCTAAAAAAAACCTTATATGCCCCAGGGGCATAAATCGTAATATTCGCCCGGGGCTCTGGGGTATTGTGTCGACCCGTAGTTTTATCATCTGATCTTGGGAAAAAAAGGGTGGGGCTTGGTTGCCCTCCAATCCTAAAAGGGAACCAGAACTTCTGATATCCAATCGAAAAAGCCTCCTTCAAAGTTTATGCGACCACCCTTCCTTAAACACCTTAAATGCCCCCGGGGTGTAGCTTACAACACTTGCTCCCGCGATCTGGGGGGTTTTCTTGAACCCTGAGTTTTGTTATCTGATCTTTGGAGTAGTTTGAGCAAAATGACTATCTCTTTATTTTTATCGGACGCATTAGGGAAAGGAGGACGTGGAGGGCAGGTGGGGTAATCGCTCTTCCATCCCTTTTCAGTCTTAAAAAGGATATTAGAACTTCCAATTTCTAATCAATGTCAGATGGCAATTTTTTTTGATTAGGCAATTTTTTCTAAGTGCGCTTTTCAACTTTTGGTTACTATGGGCTGTGGTTTATTCTTTACTAGATTGCAGCTACTGCTGCAACTATTATAGAAGGGACAAACCCTGATTGAAAAAAAAGCACCCGATACCAATATTCCCGATACGACACACGCTATACCAATACATTGATAACGATACGCGCGATACCAATACACCGATACCGATATATCCGATACCACGTACAGCCCTTCCCCAGCGATTGCGGAGGGCCATATCATCATCAAAACTATATTTAGTGGACCTTTGAACTATGTTGACTAGAATGGTTGTCTCAATAATTTTGATACGCCGACTTTGGGGGAGGAGACTTTTGGGGAGGGGCTAGCTGCCCTCCAATGTTTTTGGTCACTTAAAAAGGGCATAAACAAATTTAATTTCCATTCGAATCAGCCATTAAACATCTCTCTATGATGTTTTGGTCATTCGTTCAAACCTCTCTCTATGATGTTCTGGTCATTTAGGTTGCAGCTACTGCTGCAAACATAATTCGTTAAAAAGTGAATTATATTCAGACTATATACAGAACTTTATGATATACAGAAATGATGTGTCTACTATTAATATATCTTTTAAATGAAACTAAACTAGACTCCTTTAAGTGACTATTATAGAATGTCGATTTCCCTTACTGACCCTCCCTTGTATTTGTATTTGGCTCTCTGTAGGAAATACGATATTTTTTTAGTAAACTTATGTGATGTAGCTAGATGCTCCGCATGGAACTTCTATGATGTCAATGTGGTAATCTTAGTCTGAACACATTCAAGAAAGTCTGGCACGCGTGTCATTTGTTCTGAAAATCCCTCATCCTTAGATTTCCTGAAGACCCCACTTAAAGCTCCCTAATTAAAATCATGGGCGACTTCTTATCGAAAGGTTAACATATGGCTTACAGTAGCAGACACGCTTCGGAGCAGAAAATGTCTTATAATAACAACTAGAAGGTAGAAGGTAAGAATGGGATACAAATGATTTCCTGTTAAGTAGATTTAATTACAGTACTGATTTAAGAAAGCTTATATTTTAGGAGAGCACACAAGTATTCTTTTGCAGGCTACATATGCTGTATCGGATGCATATGATCCATATGCTGCATCGAATAATTAAATTGGTAACCGTGATTATTTAAAAAACACAAAAAAAAACCGCCCCGTAAGATATTTCCGGTTTAAAAAATACGATTTGGCTATGCTGGGTCACTTGCCAAATTTTATGTTTGGGAGAAGAAAGGTTTAGATAATTTCTAGGACATTAAACAACTAAAATGTGTATATTATTGTGTGAGTTGTCCTGTCTAATAGAAGGACCCCTCCCTGAAAACCCCTTGGCGCAGCCTTACTGTTATTGATTTAGAAAATATGGTCCCAAAAAATTCTAAGAGTAGAGGGGGGCTAATATCCTTAACCATAGCTCTTCATCCACCAAATATAAAAAAAGATTCGCGTGATTTTACGCAGAAGGTATATGGGGCTCTTGAGAAGTACACGCCTCTGAAAATCCATCCCCTTTGTCTTCTATGCCTAAGATGCTTGACCCATCAGATAAAAGGGGACCTAAGCACTTTTATGTAAAGGTCAGAAGAGGGGCATATGCTCCTGAAAATCAGAAATAACATGTTACATTGGCCACAATTATCTGCCTCATGAGTTCAAAGCCAATCAAAGAAAAAAAAAACTTTGTTAATTTTATTTTATAACTTTTCATTTATGGTTAAATGTATCCTCCCAAATTTTTTTATTATCATGGCTTCTACATGATGAAGCCAGACCAGAACTTTATAATGCATGGAAAAGACATAACTGTTTCCAAAGTCAATACTATCAAACAGTACGGGTATCATTAAAGGGTAAAATTTGGTTCTAAGTTATATATTCAACAATTTTCTTCAACGATTTTCCAACAATTTCTTTTAGTTAATGTTCCTTCCCCTTCAAAAAATCCTTTTGAAATATCAGTTAAAAGTCACACTTTTATAAAATATTTCTAAAAAGTTTTTAATTTGGAGCTGCGATTGAACATATTTTGGAAAATTTTGAACGTAACGAATAATTTACGATAATATAGTTAATGCAACGTAGGTATTTTTGAAAAACACAGTGCCTTTCCACGATGCACAAATAATGGTTCTACTACTACTACTACTACTAACAACTCACCGCAGCACCAAGCCGCCTGAGGCCAACACAGCTACGCACGCTCCTCCTCCACCCCAATCTATTCAAAGCCTCCCTTTTTACACCCGCCCACGAAGTTCCCATTTCCTTTAAATCTTTCTTTATGACGTCCTCCCACCTTAGACGAGGACGACCTGCTTTCCGTTTAGCCCTAGATGGTTGGCCGAAAAGAACAATCTTCGGCAATCTGTCATCCTTCATCCGCACAACGTGCCCTAGCCACCTCAACATTTCTTTCATTATAGCCCTAGAGAGCGATATTGAACCACATTTTTCGTATAGCCTATTGTTTGAAATACGGTCAGTCAGCCGGGTACCCAGAACAATCCTTAAGCAATTTCTCTGGAAAACATCTAGCAAATCTTCGTCCGCTTTTCGGAGCGTCCATGCTTCAGAGCCATATTTGACCACTGTCATCACTGTAGCTTCAAATATTCTAATCTTGGTTTGCAGACTTATCTTCCTATTCTTCCAGACTTTTTTAACTGTGAAAAAACACCCTGAGCCTTGGCTATTCTATATTTAACATCTTCACTGCTCCCACCATCTTTACTAATAATACTACCAAGGTAAGTGAAGCTGCCCACCTGATCAATCTTTTAATTACCCAACGTCACCTTTTCATCTTCACCTATTCCTAGCCTTAGTGACTTAGTCTTCCTAACATTAATTTTCAAACCAATTCTAGCACCCTGAACTCACAAAACCTCTAGAACTTCATTCATTTTGCTCACGCTTTCATCTAGGATGCTTAAATCATCAGCATAATCCAAGTCCAGGAGACTTTTTTCCTCCCCATTTGATTCCGTGGTCTCTCATTGCCTTTCCTGTGCTCCTTAAAACAAAGTCTATCAAAATAATCCATACTAAGGGGGATAGAACACAACCCTGCTTAACTCCTGATTTAATACAAAACCAGCTGCTAACCTCATTTCCTACCTTAACCGTAGCAGTGTTATTCTCATACATAGCACTAACCACTTTAATGTATTTGTCTGGTATACCATACAAGGATAAAACCTTTACTAAAGCTCTTCTATCAACAGAATCGAACGCTTGCTCATAATCTATAAAACTGAGGACCAAAGGTGTTTGAAAAACTCAGGCACTTCTCAATTATTAGCCTAAGAGTGAAAATTTTGTCGACACATTCTCTACCTTTTCTAAAACCGCACTGCTCTTCTCTTAAAACTTTGTCTACGGCATCTCTCAGTCTAAAAAGTATCATATTACTAAGTAATTTACTACCTACAGAGACCAGACTAATGCCTCGATAATTACCAAAACTCGCTTTTATCACCTTTCTTATAAAGTGGCTTAATTAAGGTTTTCCTAAAATCATTAGGTACTTCCCCTTTTTCAAAAATCATATTATAATCTTCAGTAACTTATTTCTAACCTCAGAGCCACCATATTTAAGAAACTCATTTACCACCCCTATCAACACCTGGAGCCTTATTATTCTTCAATCCTTTTAGTATTGTTGCTAATTCCTCCTCACAAAACAAATCTTCCTTCACATCCAAGGTATCACAAACTTTTTCATTTTCCTCTATATTTTTTCCTGCAGCTCTATCTCGGTTAAGCAAATTCTCAAAATGTTCGGCCCATCTCTCTTTAGTTTTTTTTCCTTATCGCTAATTGCGACCCCATTCCTATCTTTAAATGGGCCAGGTCCGGTTCAATAGGGAAAATCCTTTTATTTGACAGTGAAACACAAAAAAAATCTCTGGTTATTTCGGTTACATACACAGTGACCGTCTTTAGCAAATAAAATCAAGTTTATTTGCTTTATCTAATTTATCGATTTTTATCTGCTGAAGACAGCCACTGTTAATATGACCGAAATATCCAGATATTTTTTCCGGTGTGTTTCACTATCAAATATAAGATATTCCCTATTAAACTGTTATTTATACGAAATTAAATAGAAAAAAACTTTTTTTTTTAACAAAAGTAAAGAGCAAAGCTATGTCTTGAGCAGAGCAAATAAATGGACAGAAACTATAATGAAGAATGAAGAGTTAAAATAAACAGATATTAAACTTAATAAAAAATTAAACCAATGATGAACTTATAATATAACAAAAATATTACTGATATTCAAGTCAAACTCGAAGCGAACAGAAACGACTAGATATATGACCTGGGAGGTCATCCCCCTTGTACCCCGATTATAGTTTAAAAAAGATACTAAAAGACAGATATTTAAGTTAAAAGAAACAGGTATTAGGCTCAATAAAAAATGAAACAATAATGAACTTGTAACATACCAAAAATAAAACTGATATTCAATTCAGACTCAAAACATCCTTCACTCTGGTATACCTTATTTTGGATGCTTTATTCGAAGGGGGTTGCAAAACATAAAAAAAGAAACTTTAGAAAAAGTATCAAAATTTGTTTATTTGCATTTTTGTAGCTTTTTTTACGAGTAGAATTTAACCTTTGGGCGATGAGTGGGGGGGGGTGAACTGAAGTCTGGTAAACCCTTCACTCTGAGTACGACCTTGAATATTTATCTGACAAAACATCCTTTTTTATTTTGCTTTCGCTTTGAAATCGCTTAAAATATATTTTGCTTTCAGTAAAGCACGAATGACACCCGCGCTATAATTTGGGTGCAAGGGGGACGACTTCCTGGTTCATAAATCTAGTAATTTTTGTTCGTTTTGAATTTGAGTTGATTCTCTGTTTTATTTTTGGTATATTGTAAGTTCATTATTGGTTTCATTTTTATTATTATTTGAAAAAAACTACGTTTCTAAAGAGTTAAAGAGGCTGAGTTACAAGGTCGAACCTTAAAACGTACAGGGATTAGGAGGCACAGTTGGGGGGCTGCCGCCCCCCAAACCCCCCGCTTTCGCAGCCTTTAAATATAAAAAAAAAAAATTCTTTAAACTGAAAGTAAAGAGCGACATTAAAACTTAAAAAGAACAGAAATTATTCCGTATATGAAAGAGGCTGTGCCCTCCTCAACGCCTCGCTCTTTACGCTAAAGTTTGACTTTCTCACAACTCTTTTTTAAACAATAAAAACTTTAGCGTAAAGAGCGAGGCGTTGAGGAGGGCACAGCCTCTTTCATATACGGAATAATTTCTGTTCTTTTTAAGTTTTAATGTCGCTCTTTACTTTCAGTTTAAAGAAATTTTTTTTTATATTTAAAGGCTGCGAAAGCGGGGGGTTTGGGGGGCGGCAGCCCCCCAACTGTGCCTCCTAATCCCTGTACGTTTTAAGGTTCGACCTTGTAACTCAGCCTCTTTAACTCTTTAGAAAACGTAGTTTTTTTCAAATAATTTCTGCACGTTTTTGTACAGTTTATTACTTATTATTGCTTGACTAACTGTTAGCTGATCGTGTCAGGAGTTAAAGTTGGGGGGCTGCCGCCCCCCAAACCCCCGCTCTTGAACATTCTTATGTTAAGGCTTTTAATTCCTGAATACTCAAATCACGTCGTACAGGGTGCCTCCTAATCCCTGTACGTTTTAAGGTTCGAACTTGTGACTCAGCCTCTTTAACAGCCCCCCCAACTGTGCCTCCTAATCCCTTTACGTCCTCTTTCATATACGGAATAATTTCTGTTCTTTTTAAGTTTTAATGTCGCTCCTTACTTTCAGTTTAAAGAAATTTTTTTTTTATATTTAAAGGCTGCGAAAGCGGGGGGTTTGGGGGGTGGTAGCCACCCAACTGTGCCTCCTAATCCCTGTACGTTTTAAGGTTCGACCTTGTAACTCAGCCTCTTTAACTCTTTAGAAAACGTAGTTTTTTTCAAATAATTTCTGCACGTTTTTGTACAGTTTATTACTTATTATTGCTTGACTAACTGTTAGCTGATCGTGTCAGGAGTTAAAGTTGGGGGGCTTCCGCCCCCCAAACCCCCCGCTCTTGAACATTCTTGTGTTAAGGCTTTTAATTCCTGAATACTCAAATCACGTCGTACAGGGTGCCTCCTAATCCCTGTACGTTTTAAGGTTCGAACTTGTGACTCAGCCTCTTTAACAGCCCCCCAACTGTGCCTCCTAATCCCTGTACGTTTTAAGGGTCGACCTTGTAACTCAGCCTCTTTAACTCTTTAGAAAACGTAATTTTTTTCAAATAATTTAAAAAAGAAACTGAGTTTCTTTTCAAAGTATATAAAAAAGTTGCTCTGATGGTGAATCGAACCCGAGTTTTCCGCGTGAAAGTCTGAAGTCTCAGCCGCTGGACTATACAAACACAATGGTAATTGTTGTTTAGCAAATAGAAGGTATTTTCGACGCAAGCAAATTCCCAAAAATCTTGATATGTGGTTTTTGGAAAACAGGGAAGGAGTGATCAGATTGAGCTGAAATTTCGACGATAAGCTCCCAGGCCCCAGGAAAGCTTATCCTCTAAATTTCAGCCCGATCAGACAACGTTAAAGGGGGGGTTGTGGAGGGAAAAATTAACATGGGCTAATATAGGAAAACGAGGTTTTTCGTAAATGTAAATTCGGGGGATAATTTTTTCGGTCTGAAAATATCAAAAGGCCCTAACAGGTCGAATTCTGCTTCGAATGAGTCCTCATTCAACCGGATCCGTTGCCAACTGTGGCCTGTAGGCGTGGCTAACAAAAAAAAAAAGAGATGATTTTAAGTGGCTATATTTGGTTTTTTGAAAACAGGGAAGGAGTGATCGGATTGAGCTGAAATTTCGAGGATAAGCTCCCGGGCCCTAGGAAAGCTTAACCTCTAAATTTCAGCCCAATCGGACAACGTTAAAGGGGGGCTGTGGTGGAGGGTCCAAACTTCCGGCCCAGTTTACCCCATGAAGATAAAGTCGGAGGAGGATGAAATTTTGCAAGTTTCTTAGTTTGAGCTTGGGCTACAAAATGCAATTACCGCCGTCTCTCTGCGACCTCTAGGACCTGAAATCGCTTAACATTGTGGTGGGTCGCCTCTTTATAGAGGCACAAGTGTGCCTCCTTGAAGTCTAATTTATTATGTCTATATAGCAAATTATTAGTTTCCGTAATTAGTTAGTAAGTGAGTAATTAGCTATATAATTAGCGAGTGATTAGTTTTCATTTTTTTCACTGACCTATCTTGGGTTGTATTCATACATGAAAACATTTTCTAAGTATTAATTGCAGCTATTTGAAAATTAAATTTTTTGGTGTGTAATTGCAATATTTTATCAATAGCTGAGCCCTTCAACCGTCAAAATAAAGAGATATTGCTTAATTATTCGAAATTGTGTTAAAAATTAAAGCGTTTTTGATCCTTGACTTTCGAAGACGAATAAACTTTCAAAGGTAAGCTGCAGCTTTTTAAGCTTTTTTTGGTACTAGACGTTTTTAGCTTATTTTTATTGATGTTTTAGCCATGTTCCATTTTATGCTGATGCCAGTTACTACTAAAATTTCCATAATCTGTCAGGAGGACTTTGTAAAAAAAAATGTGATTCCTAAATTTTTTTTCTATATTTGAAATGTAAATGCGTGTTTGAGTTTGAATCATTATAGGTCTCCATTTCTACTCGCTTTAAGTTTTAATACTAGGGGACCAGTGAAGCAAGCTCGAGACCTATATATAGTGTCCAGCTACCTCCAACCAATGAAAATCCCCCCCCCCCCCCCCAAAAAAAAAAAAAAAAAATCTGATTATACAAGAAGAAACTTTTTTTGTCAGGAGTGACCTGGTCCAATAGTAACCAAAAGTCTATAAACATGAGGTTGCCATAGAATTAATGTCCGTGCCCCCCACTAGTATCTCTTCTGAGAGTGTTTCCCACGGCTGGTCAGTTAATCACTGGGAAATGGAGTCGACCCTTACAGAAAACACTGACTTATTGTTTGTTTTTTAATAGACAAAATTACCCAGCAGTTTAGTTTTATTTGTCCTTAGCAATGTCAAATCTGGATTTTCATGATATTCTTTTATGTAATCGAAGTTTCTTTTTATTGCTTTATTTTATACTACTCAAAGTTAAAAAAAAACTCCAAATACTCTTTAGTTACAATTTTTGTTGTTGAAACCTGGTAAAAATAAGAGCTAACCTGGACATGAACCTGATCTAAAATATCCATAGTAAAATTATGGATTAATCAAATTATCACCCGAAATTAATTACTACTGGTTTGGGAATCAAAATACCCTAGCAAAAATACCGCATTTTTACCTAATATCCTGTTTCTTTATTCCTGTAGGTGTAAATAGAATTCACTAGATTCTGCACTATTTTCAAGATTGCTACCTGTTGCCCGAAAGTGCTAAATGTAGCACAATTTCATCATATGTAGCACTGTAGGACGTGCTACTTTTTCTCTTACATGACCAAATTGTAGCACTTCCGTGCATTTTTTTTCTTTTTGTCGCTACAATTTTCTTTTTGTCTCAGACAAAATAATAAGGATAAGGTAAGAAAAAAAGGTAAAAAGTTATCAAAGAGTTCGTGGTAACAAACTGTAAGTAGATAATTTCGGAGACCACACTGCCTTTCCATGACGATAAATAAAAGTTCAAATAGGGATAAAATCCTTTTAATAGACAGTGAAATAGAAATTCACAAAAATACCAGATATTTCGGTCACATATACAGTGACCGTCATCAGTAGTAAAACTCTTGTTTTTTTTGAGTGTTTATATATTTACTCACAATTTTGGTCAAATCATCCCCATAAATATGACGTAGATAATTTCGGAGACCACACTGCCTTTCCATGACGATAAATAAAAGTTCAAATAGGGATAAAATCCTTTTAATAGACAGTGAAATAGAAATTCACAAAAATACCAGATATTTCGGTCACATATACAGTGACCGTCATCAGTAGTAAAACTCCAACAGACCGTCAACAGTTTTACTACTGATGACGGTCACTGTATATGTGACCGAAATATCTGGTATTTTTGTGAATTTCTATTTCACTGTCTATTAAAAGGATTTTATCCCTATTTGAACTTTTATTTAAACTGTAAGTAAGGAACGATGTGGCTCAATAGTAACCGAAACTGTAAGAAAAAGAGGCTTGATAATAATAGATACATCAAAGAAATAGAATTTTGATGCTTATTCAAAAATATATAAAATTCACGAACTTTAATGTTACCCACCAAAAGTTACGAGCCTGAGAAAATTTGCCTAATTTTGAAAAAGCGGGGAAACAACACTTAGAAATTAAGTGATCTTAATGAAAATCCCACTATGAAATTCAGAATATCAGGGAATTCTACTGCAGAGGTTTCAAGCTCCTATATTTAAAGATGTGTAATTTTGAATTTTTTGCCAGAAGCAAAATAATGGATGCGTGTTTTTTTGTTTTTTGTGTTTTTTCCCACGGTTGATCGTATCGAACCAGTGATCCTAGAAGGTCAGGACAGGGCTCCTCCTGACCTTCGGGAAAGAAAAATTTTTAGTGCCCTTTTAGGTAACCAAATATATTGGAGGGTAGCTGGCCCCCCTCAAACCCCCCTTTTTATATACTAAATTGTCCGATCAAAATTCTGAGATAGCCATTTTGTTCAGCATGATCAAATGATCTAATAACCATGTCTTTGAGGAAAACTTGCCCCCCCCCCCCCACACACACAGCCCCCGGGGGAAGGACTGCAAGTTATGAACTTTGCCCGTTGCCTACATATAGTATTGGCTATTGGGAAGTACAAAGATATTTTTGGGTGTGGGATTTTATGGTGGGGGTGCTTACGTGGGAAGACCTTTCCATGGAGGAGTTTCCGGAGAGGAAGGGAACTTTCCATGGGAAGTGGGCTGGATTTCCCAGCTTTAATTAAAAAACAATCAGAAATTAAATAAAAAAGAACTTTTTTCAACTGAAAGTAAGGAGCAACATTAGAACTTAATACAAACAGAAATTATTACGTATATGAGAGGGTTGACCCCTCCTCAGTACTTCGCCCTTTACGCTAAAGTGTTTTGAATTTGTAAGAAGCTTATTATTCTAATTAAACGGTCCTTGTGTATCAGGACTCAGGAGTTATTCTTAAATAATTGGAAAAAAAAGTCAAACTTTAGCATAAAGAGCCAAGTACTGAGGAGGGGGCAAACTTCCTCATATAGGTAATAATTTCCTGTTCGTTTTAAGTTTTTATTATTTAATTTTGAAGTAAAGCGCGGACCGCCTTTATTTTGTCAAAAATATACAATAATATTGAAAAGATACAAAATTATTTTCTAATGCATATTTTAAATTCTTCCTCTTTTCTTTCTTTTATCCAGCGGTATTTGGTCCTCCTTTCTGCGCTTCCTCTTCTTTTTGTTTTCTCAATAATAAGTGGTGATACATCACGGAATGGATAGAATCAAACCGGTTATTGTTTCCTTTTCGTACTCCTGAAAGAAAAAAAAATCAATCCTGTTTCTTTCATCTTCTTTTTTATCTAAGACTCTTTGCTTATTTGTAATCTAATTTCTCCCTATTTCTCTATTATTCCTTCACTTTACTAAATATCTATCTTACTTCTTACTCGACGTTCCATAGCTTCCACTTTTATAATTCCTCACATACATAATTTTTTCTCTCCTAGTGCATTTTATCTACCTTTTTCCTAAAAACCTTTTTTTTCATTCATACGATTCTCCATCCATTAATTTACCATACAACAATTTCAAAATTCTCATTCTAGCTACCCACGGCACCAAGGGGCTGCTCCCATTCATTAGACCTATAACATATAACGCTAAAATACAAATTTACAATGCATATACGTTTTTGTACTTTAAAGTATATTCACCTTTTTGCCGTATTTGTTTCGGAAGATTGGCGCAAAATTTGATATAACCAAACATGGGTCTTAAAATGAAAATCATTAGTTCTGCTAGAGGAAGATATTTTTCGTCCCCGTTGATCAAATATAACCCCACTGTAAAAAATTGTGATTAATATAAGCAGTTTATCATTGTTTTTAATAGAAAGAATCTTTTGCTTTGAGTTATAAGTGAGCTACACAGCACTACAAAGGTTTTTACATCGTTACACACCGACAGGTTAATGATCCAAGTAGCTGCATCAAACAGTAGTAATGACCTATCTTCAGGTTCAAATGCATCCCTAGGGACTACTCCTTTCTTCCATAGGTTCGATGGCTCAAGAAGAAAATTTAACGGCGATTTCCTCTTTTGGTGACCAGGTGCGTCAATTCTATGCAAATTCCCATCCCTGGCAAGATTCTCAGGATTCCAGTTTTATTTTATATGATTAATCGGAGTATGGTCGGAATAATACACAAGTTTTATGATATGGGGAGCTCCTAGCCCCTCGCATGTGTTTCCAGCTGGCGAGATTCCCGCCCAGGCATGACTTGTCCTAGCAAGATTTGGCACGCCCAGGCAAGATTCCCATCCTTGGCAAGATTCCCACCTTGGTAAGATTCCCACCCTGGCAAGATTCCAACCTTGGCAAGATTCCCACCCTGGCGAGATTCTCATCCTTGGCAAGAGTCCAGAGATGCTTCAATTACTTGGAATGTGGCCGGGATAATAGGGTATTCTAAATGGAGACCATCGCACCTGTACAATGCGGTCAGCTGTTTCTACAGGAGACCTCTGACGTCACGGCAGGTATAATTGCATTTCTAGAACAGCCCTCCGACGTCACGACAGACATAGGTTCACAGTATTTGTAATGGACCCCTCTGACATCACAGTACACACTCCTTTTCCAAGCGCATGCCCTATTTCTAGGTAAAATTCCCAGGTATTTCAATTACCTGGAATGTGGTCGGGATAATAGGGAAATAAATAAGGGGAGCTTCTAGCCCCTCGCACGTGCAAAACGCAATCACCAGTTCTACTAAAGGGAACGCACCCCTCTGGTTTCCATTGATGTCACAAATAACCGGTTTTCAAACGGACAGGTATGTAACCCTGCGTCAGGAACCCAGGGGGGAATCCCGTGTAACGTAAAGACGGCTCACGTCTTACGTAATGATTATGCAACACAGTGACGTAATACTTTTTTCGCCCGAAACCCCCAAAGCGTTTTTTTCATTAACTTTATGGTGGCATACACTTTATGTAAGATCAGTGCATCTTAAGCATGGACGGCGCATCAATCACTGCCAGGTAATACCATTTTGACATTTTTCGCCCAAAGGCCTCAAGACATTTTCTTTTTTTGGCGTTTCATTTTTCGCTCGAAACACCTCTCTTTTTTTTCTTTTTCTATAATTCTTGACCCCGCCAGGACTCGAAAGGTCATTTCCCTCCAATGACATTGTGCCTTAACTGGAAGGACTAAACTGTTATTCACAGTATTATATATCTGGAACCATATTCTAAAATTAACCTTTTATATGACAGCTAAGATTCCCCATTTCTGGCAAACGCTAGAATGATGTATTACTCCCGAGACAATCGCTGTCAAGGTATTAATAGTAATGCAGACTAAGGACTGGTTTAATTAAGTAATCTCCTTAATCGTCTAAAACAATACATCTTAAAAACACAGACATTGTAAATAAAAGGTTTTACTATTTCAAACAAATTGACAAGCAATAAAACAGAAAAAAGACAGCTAAAAAACACGACAACAAATAAAAGGTGAAAAAGCCATATCATAATATACGCAAAAAAAAGAACCGTTTATTATAGAGAGTGGGGGTCCTACCATGCAACCCAGTGGGGTAGGAGGGAGGGGGAGTGATATTAGAGATGGATTTAAAGTGTTTTAAGAGCTTATAAGGAAATATCCTTTTTTTATTGAGATATAGTTATGGATATTTAAAAATATCCTAACAATAGGTTCCACCCCCACCTAGCGTTCATTTTCAAAGAGCGCCTTGAAAATAGATCCAATTTTTAGGCACTATTGAGGTATTTCTGAGAGCCTTTAACGAAATACTATGTTTTTTGAGACAAGACAATGCAAGCGTAAGGTCAAAACATGAAAAAGCTTAAAATGAAATAAAATATATAAACAATAACATGCATAAATTAAAGAAATATGGGGGCTCCTAGGAGGCAATTTTAGAGGAGGGGTGTTTTTAGGCACTTTTGAGGTATTCCTGAGAGCCTGTAACGAAATACATCGTTTTTTGAGACAGGACATTTCAAACTTGAAATCAAAACATGAAAAGGCTTAAAATGGGGTAAAACATGAACAATAATATGCATAAATTAAAGAAAGATGAGGGCTTCTAGCAGGAAATTTTAGAGGAGGGGTTGTTATTAGAGGTAAATTTTACGCACTATTGAGGTATTTCAGAAACCCATTAGCGAAATACAGCGCTTTCAGACAGTAAATGCAAACGTAAAATTAAAACATGAAAAGGCTTAAAATGGGTTAAAATATATAAACAGTAACATGCCTAAATTAAAGAAAGATAGA
>CM051271.1:37044109-37506609 GCA_027921565.1 Artemia sinica | reverse complement strand
TTGACAATGATAACAAGTTTTCTGGTAGAAGTAGAAGGTTTTCCAGCAAAGATAACAAATTTTTTCTGAGAAGTAACAATTTTTTTCGTTTATGATAACAAATTTTCTGTCAGAAGTAGCAAGTTTTTCTTAACACTAACAAATTTTCTTTCCGAAGTAACAACATTCTAAGATAAAATTATAGTGTTACGAAATATTACGTCTAAGATAAATTTGAAAGTGTTAGATAAAAGTTTGTTAGTAGTAAGGGAAAATGTTGTTACTTCGAAGAGAAAATTTGTTAGTGTTAAGAAAAAGTTACTACTTCTGACAGAAAACTTGTTATCATAAACGAAAAAAATTGTAACTTTGAATAAATGTTTTTACTATTATAACTTTAATAATAAAATATAATATAACATTTTGATTACTAAATATCAATATATGTATGTTAAAATGACAATTCACATTCATTTGTATTTTTATTTAGTAAAGTGCAAATTATGTTCTAGCCTTGGGAAGCCATAGGGGTTTTGAGCCCAACTTATGCTAATTTTCTGCTCGTTTTGAGTTTGACTTGGTTATTTGTTGCAATTTCTGTTCGTTTTGGGTTTCATTTACTTATTGATGCTGATTTGCGGTATTTTCACGCTTGGTAGATTATTTGATTTTATTTTTGCTCATTTTTTGTTCAATGGAGTTCTTAACTTTCCTTTGAAAAACTTATTTTGTGGAAAAACTTTTTAAATTAATTTCTGATCGCTTTATATTAACATAGTCTTTTCAGGGAAAAAGAAAATAATACTTTAAATTTGGCCTGTTTTCTTAAGGATTTATAGTTTTGCCTGCTATTTGTATGCTGGAGAAAAGTTTTCAGCAATTTTTAAAAACATATACCCTTTTAAAAACTCTGGACACAAATAGTAGTGTTTATTTAGTTTCATACCTCCTCTAGTTGACCTGAAATGGAAAAGTTGATACCATTCGCAAAAAAATCTGTTTACTTTCTATGATAGCTTGGATACACTTACGCTATTTCGATTTGGTTAAATTTTAAGAGCAGAAGTAGCCCCAAAAGTTAGAACATAATACCCTCAGTTGTCTTGGAAAACTGCTCAGATGCCTTAATGGGAATTAGCATTAACACAGTGCATTTTAATTTAATCTTATGGCAACATTATTTTTTAAACATAAAGGCAAATGGGAGGTTGGGCTTGAATGAGCTCTTTTCGAAGTTCCTACGACAACTCCTTCAATACAAATGCCCTGGTCTAAACAACAACAACAACAAAAAAATAACACATTATACCCACATCGATCTTTACTATAAAAATGTCAAGCCTTCCAATTAATTTCTACAATTAAAAAGGAAACTAGTCCTTTCGATTTCCAATCGAATGAGCCTTTTTGAGTTTCTACGACAAAATTTTTCTATAAACACCTTATATCCCCCCAGGGAATAAATTACGACCCCTTACCCTAAGGGCTGTGAGGGTGGTTGTCATCCTCTAAGACCTAATTTCAAGAACTTTCAACTACGTTAAACAAAATGGCTATCTCCAAATTTTGATTGGATGTGTCAGGAAAAAAGATGGGCGTGAGAGGGGCGTTAGTTGCTCTCCAATCACTTTCAATTATTAAAAAAGGCACTAGCCCTTTCAATTTCCAATCAAATGAGCCCCTTTGAAGTTTCTACGTCAAAACTTTCAATAAAAACTTATATGCCCCCGGGGCATAACTTAAAACCCTTGCCCTGAGGGCTGGGGGGATTGTGATCCTGAAAGACCCAATTTCCAGAACTTTCTGCAACGTTGAACAAAATGGTTATCTGAAAATTTTTATTGGACGTGTTTGCAGGAATGGTGGGCTTGAGAGGGGGGTTAGTAGTAGTAATCAAGGTACTACTTTGCTTACGCCCCTGTACCAAACAGGTTTCTGGTAGGTATAATCTGGTATGGTGGGTACAATCTGGTTTGGTGGGTATAGTCTGGTTCAATTTCCATGTTATTTGCCGAGACTATGCCGAAAATAAACGGGATCTGCCTCAATGGCAAGGCTCAGAGGCCCTTCGTTCCCCCATTTCTGAGGGCAGGGGGGAGGGGTCAATTTTGGAGGGAAAACCGAAAATACTCAGCATCGAAAATAACGGGATCTGTCTCAAGGGCAAGGCTCAGAGGCCCCTCGTTCCCCCATTTCTGAGGGCAGGGGAGGAGGGGGTCAATTTTGGAGGGAAAACCAAAAATACTCAGAATCAAAAATAAACGGGATCTGCCTCAATGGCAAGGCTCAGAGGCCCTTCGTTCCCCCATTTCTGAGGGCAGGGAGGGAAGGGGTCAATTTTGGAGGGAAAACCAAAAATACTCAGCATCGAAAATAAACGGGATCTGTCTCAAGGGCAAGGCTCAGAGCTCCTTCCTCCGTTTCTGAGGTTTAGTATTTTGTGGTTTTACGTGCTTGAAATCATGAATTAGAATATTTAATTGGCTGTTTGAGGATTTTCACACCTAGGTTTTTTAGATTTTCGTAGGTGTTTGTTTCCTGGGGTTTATTATTTGAGAAGTTAACTTTAGTATTTCGCGGCTTGACTTGCCTGAAATCATGAATTAGAATAGTTAATTAACTGTTTGGGTTTTCAGACCTAGGTTTTTTAGGTTTTCGTGTGTGTTTGACTCCTGGGGTTTATTATTTGAGAAGTTAACTTTAGTATTTTGTGGTTTTACGTGCCTGAAATCATGAATTAGAATATTTAATTGGCTGTTTGAGGATTTTCAGACCTAGGTTTTTTAGATTTTCGTAGGTGTTTGTTTCCTGGGGTTTATTATTTGAGAAGTTAACTTTAGTATTTCGTGGCTTGATGTGCCTGAAATCACGAATTTGGGTTTTCAGACCTAGGTTTTTTTAGATTTTTGTGGGTGTTTGGTTCCCGGGGTTTATTATTTGAGAAGTTAACTTTACTATTTCGTGATTTGACGTGCCTTTAATCATGAATTAGAATATTTAATTAGCTGTTTGGGTTTTCAGACCTAGTTTTTTAGATTTTCGTGGGTGTTAGGTTCCTGGGGTTTATTATTTGAGAAGTTAACTTTAGTATTTCCTGGTTTGACTTGCCTGAAATCATGAATTAGAATATTTAATTGGCTGTTGGGGATTTTCAAACCTAGGTTTTTTAGGTTTTCGTGGGTGTTAGGCTCCCAGGGTTTATTATTTGAGATGTTAACTTTAGTATTTTGTGGTTTTATGTGCCTGAAATCGTGAATTAGAATAGTTAATTAGCTGTTTAGGGTTTTCAGTCCTAGGTTTTTTAGGTTTTCGTGTATGTTTGACTCCTGGGGTTTATTATTTGAGAAGTTAACTTTAGTATTTCGTGGTTTTACGTGCCTGAAATCATGAATTAGAATAGTTAATTAGCTGTTTGGGTTTTCAGACCTAGTTTTTTAGATTTTCGTGGGTGTTAGGTTCCCAGGGTTTATTATTTTGAGAAGTTAACTTTAGTATTTCGTGGTTTGACTTGCCTGAAATCATGAACTAGAATAGTTATTGACTGTCTGGGGATTTTTAGACTTAGTTTTTAGATTTTCGTGGGTGTTTGACTCCGGGGGTTTATTATTTGAGAAGTTAACTTTAGTATTTTGTGGTTTTACGTGCCTGAAACCATAAATTAGAATAGTTAATTAGCTGTTTAGGGTTTTTTAGACCTACGTTTTTTAGATATTCGTGGGTGTTTGGTTCCAGGGGTATATTATTTGAGAAGTTAACTTTAGTATTTCGTGATTTGACGTGCCTGAAATCATGAACTAGAATAGTTAATTAGCTGTTTGGGTTTTCAGACTTAGTTTTTTAGATTTTTCGTGGGTGTTAGGTTCCTGGGGTTTTATTATTTGAGAATTTAACTTTATTATTTCGTGGTTTGACTTGCCTGAAATCATGAATTAGAATATTTAGTTGGCTGTTTGGGGATTTTCAGACCTAGGTTTTTTAGGTTTTCGTGTGTGTTTGACTCCTGGGGTTTATTATTTGAGGAGTTAACTTTAGTATTTTGTGGTTTTACGTGCCTGAAATCATAAATTAGAATAGTTAATTAACTGTTTGGGTTTTCAGACCTAGGTTTTTTAGGTTTTCGTGTGTGTTTGACTCCTGGGGTTTATTATTTGAGAAGTTAACTTTAGTATTTTGTGGTTTTACGTGCCTGAAATCATGAATTAGAATATTTAATTGGCTGTTTGAGGATTTTCAGACCTAGGTTTTTTAGATTTTCGTAGGTGTTTGTTTCCTGGGGTTTATTATTTGAGAAGTTAACTTTAGTATTTCGTGGCTTGATGTGCCTGAAATCACGAATTTGGGTTTTCAGACCTAGGTTTTTTAGATTTTTGTGGGTGTTTGGTTCCCGGGGTTTATTATTTGAGAAGTTAACTTTACTATTTCGTGATTTGACGTGCCTTTAATCATGAATTAGAATATTTAATTAGCTGTTTGGGTTTTCAGACCTAGTTTTTTAGATTTTCGTGGGTGTTAGGTTCCTGGGTGGTTTATTATTTGAGAAGTTAACTTTAGTATTTCCTGGTTTGACTTGCCTGAAATCATGAATTAGAATATTTAATTGGCTGGTTGGGGATTTTCAAACCTAGGTTTTTTAGGTTTTCGTGGGTGTTAGGCTCCCAGGGTTTATTATTTGAGATGTTAACTTTAGTATTTTGTGGTTTTACGTGCCTGAAATCATGAATTAGAATAGTTAATTAGCTGTTTAGGGTTTTCAGTCCTAGGTTTTTTAGGTTTTCGTGTATGTTTGACTCCTGGGGTTTATTATTTGAGAAGTTAACTTTAGTATTTCGTGGTTTTACGTGCCTGAAATCATGAATTAGAATAGTTAATTAGCTGTTTTGGGTTTTCAGACCTAGTTTTTTAGATTTTCGTGGGTGTTAGGTTCCCAGGGTTTATTATTTGAGAAGTTAACTTTAGTATTTCGTGGTTTGACTTGCCTGAAATCATGAACTAGAATAGTTAATTGACTGTCTGGGGATTTTTAGACTTAGTTTTTTAGATTTTCGTGGGTGTTTGACTCCGGGGGTTTATTATTTGAGAAGTTAACTTTAGTATTTTGTGGTTTTACGTGCCTGAAACCATAAATTAGAATAGTTAATTAGCTGTTTAGGGTTTTCAGACCTACGTTTTTTAGATATTCGTGGGTGTTTGGTTCCAGGGGTATATTATTTGAGAAGTTAACTTTAGTATTTCGTGATTTGACGTGCCTGAAATCATGAACTAGAATAGTTAATTAGCTGTTTGGGTTTTCAGACTTAGTTTTTTAGATTTTCGTGGGTGTTAGGTTCCTGGGGTTTATTATTTGAGAATTTAACTTTATTATTTCGTGGTTTGACTTGCCTGAAATCATGAATTAGAATATTTAGTTGGCTGTTTGGGGATTTTCAGACCTAGGTTTTTTAGGTTTTCGTGTGTGTTTGACTCCTGGGGTTTATTATTTGAGGAGTTAACTTTAGTATTTTGTGGTTTTACGTGCCTGAAATCATAAATTAGAATAGTTAATTAGCTGTGAAGGGTTTCCAGACCTAGGTTTTTTAGATTTTCGTGGGTGTTTGTTTCATGGAGTTTATTATTTGAGAAGTTAACTTTATTATTTCGTGATTTGACGTGCCTGAAATCACGAATTAGAATAGTTAATTAGCTGTTTGGGTTTTCAGACCTAGGTTTTTTAGATTTTCGTGGGTGTTATTTTCCTAGAGTTTATTATTTGAGAAGTTAACTTTAGTATTTCATTGTTTGACTTGCCTGAAATCATGAATTAGAATATTTAATTGGCTGTTTAGGGATTTTCAGACCTAGGTTTTTTAGGTTTTCGTGTGTGTTTGACTCCTGGGGTTTATTATTTGAGAAGTTAACTTTAGTATTTTGTGGTTTTACGTGCCTGAAATCATGAATTAGAATAGTTAATTAGCTGTTTAGGGTTTTTAGACCTATGTTTTTTAGAATTTCGTGGGTAATTGTTTCCTGGAGTTTATTATTTGAGAAGTTAACTTTAGTATTTCGTGGTTTGACATTCGCTTCCTGGACACAATACAGATATTTAATTCAAGAAATCATAATAAAATCGCAAGTAAGTAATAAACTCTTTATTGTTTTCACGACTTAGATACACGATGTAGAATTTAATTCAAGAAATTATAAAAAAATTCTCAGTAAGTAACAATTTCTTTCTTGAAGTCAACTCTTGGATACACAATACAGAAATTTCATTCAAGAAATTATGAAAATATTTGTAAGTAAGTAACAAACTCTTTATTGATTTCACCTCTTGGATATACAGTACAGATACTTCATTCAGAAATTGTGAAAAAATTCCAAGTAAGTAACAAACTCTTTTTATTGTTTTCGCCTCTTGGATATACAATACGGAAATTTCATTTAAGAAATTATGAAGAAATTGTAAGCAAGTAACAAACTCTTTCCTGAAGTCACCTCTTGGATACACAATGCAGAAATTTCATTAAAGGAATTATGAAAAATTGTAAGTAAGTAGCAAATTCTTTTCTTGAATTCACCTGCTGTATAAACAAAAAGACATTTCATTCAAGAAATTACGACAAAATTCCAAGTAAGTAACAACTCTTTATTGTTTTCATGACTTAGATACACGATGTGGAAATTTAATTCAAGAAATTATGAAAAAATTCTCAGTAAGTAACAATTTATTTCTTGAAGTCAACTCTTGGATACACAGTACAGAAATTTCATTCAAGAAATTATGAAAATATTTGTAGGTAAGTAACAAACTCTATTGATTTCACCTCTTGGATATACAGTACAGATACTTCATTCAAGAAATTGTGAAAAAATTGCAAGTAAGTAACAAACTCTTTACTGTTTTCGCCTCTTGGATATACAATACGGAAATTTCATCTGTTAATACGTTTAAGCAATAAATATCTTTAAGCTTATCCCGTCTTTATTCTTTAGAATAGTTTTATTCATTTCATTCAAGAAATTATGACAAAATTCTAAATAAGTAACAAACCCTTTCTTGAATTCGCCATTGGGTTGCACAATACAGAAATTAATTCAAGAAATCATAATAAAATCGCAAGTAAGTAATAAACTCTTTATTGTTTTCACCTATTGGATACACAATACTGAAATTTCATTCATGAAATTTTGAAGGAGTTGTAAATAGGTAACACACTCATTCTTGAAGTCACTTCTTGTATACACAATGCAGAAATTTCATTTAAGAAATTATCAAAAATTGTAAGTAAGTGACAAACTCTTTCTTGAAGTTACCTCTTGGATACACAATGCAGAAATTTCATTAAAGAAACTATGAAAAAATTGTAAGTAAGTAGCAAATTCTTTCTTGAATTCACCTGCTGTATAAACAAAAAGACATTTCATTCAAGAAACTATGACAAAATTCCAAGTAAGTAACAAACTCTTTCTTGAAGTCACCTCTTGGATACACAATGCAGAAACTTCATTTAAGAAACTATGAAAAATTGTAGGTAAGTAACAAATTCTTTCTTGAAGTCACCTCTTGGATACACAATACAGAAATTTCATTAAAGAAATTATGAAAAAATTGTATGTAAGTAGCAAATTCTTTCTTGAATTCACCTGCGGGATAAACAAAAAGACATTTCGTTCAAGAAATTATGACAAAATTCTAAGTAAGTAACAAACTCTTTATTGTTTTCACGACCTAGATATACGATGTAGAAATTTAATTCAAGAAATTATGAAAAAATTCTCAGTAAGTAACATTTCTTTCTTGAAGTCAACTCTTGGATACTCAATACGGAAATTTCATTCAAGAAATTATGAAAATTTTTGTAAGTAAGTAACAAACTCTTTACTGATTTCACCTCTTTTATATACAGTACAGATACTTCATTCAAGAAATTATGAAAAAAATTGCAGGTAAGTAACTTTTTTTTCTCTTTATCACAAACAATTTTCACTTAGCTACACGATGTAGAAATTTAATTCAAGAAATTATGAAAAAATTCTCAGTAAGTAACAATTTCTTTCTTGAAGTCAACTCTTGGATACACAATACGGAAATTTCATTCAAGAAATTATGAAAATATTTGTAAGTAAGTAACAAGCTCTTTATTGATTTCAACTCTTGAATATACAGTACAGATACTTCATTCAAGAAACGTGATTAAACACGTTTTGAAACTACATGCTATTTGCTTGCCTTTCCTTGGCACCTTTCCAAACGAGTGGGATTCCCCCACTGGTTCCTACACATTGCAAAAGACACACAAACAGAATCTTAGTGAGAGAGATATCCAAAAAAGTTGGGTTGATCTAGGTTCACTTAGAGTGGCGCGCCACTCTGTACTGTATCTGTACGTATCTGTACTGTATATTCAAGAGTTGAAATCAATAAAGAGCTTGTTACTTACTTACAAATATTTTCATAATTTCTTGAATGAAATTTCCGTATTGTGTATCCAAGAGTTGACTTCAAGAAAGAAATTGCTACTTACTGAGAATTTTTTCATAATTTCTTGAATTAAATTTCTACATCGTGTAGCTAAGTGAAAATTGTTTGTGATAAAGAGAAAAAAAGTTACTTACTTGCAATTTTTTTCATAATTTCTTGAATGAAGTATCTGTACCGTATATCCAAGAGGTGAAATCAATAAAGAGTTTGTTACTTACTTACAAATATTTTCATAATTTCTTGAATGAAATTTCCGTATTGTGCATCCAAGAGTTGACTTCAAGAAAGAAATTGTTACTTACTGAGAATTTTTTCATAATTTCTTGAATTAAATTTCTACATCGTATATCTAGGTCGTGAAAACAATAAAGAGTTTGTTACTTACTTAGAATTTTGTCATAATTTCTTGAACGAAATGTCTTTTTGTTTATCCCGCAGGTGAATTCAAGAAAGAATTTGCTACTTACATACAATTTTTTCATAATTTCTTTAATGAAATTTCTGTATTGTGTATCCAAGAGGTGACTTCAAGAAAGAATTTGTTACTTACCTATAATTTTTTCATAGTTTCTTAAATGAAGTTTCTGCATATTGTATCCAAGAGGTGACTTCAGGAAAGAGTTTGTTACTTGCTTACAATTTCTTCATAATTTCTTAAATGAAATTTCCGTATTGTGTATCCAAGAGTTGACTTCAAGAAAGAAATTGTTACTTACTGAGAATTTTTTCATAATTTCTTGAATTAAATTTCTACATCGTGTATCTAAGTCATGAAAACAATAAAGAGTTTGTTACTTACATGGAATTTTGTCATAATTTCTTGAATGAAATTTTTTTTTTGTTTATCCAGCAGGTGAATTCAAGAAAGAATTTGCTACTTACTTACAATTTTTTCATAATTTCTTAATGAAATTTCTGCATTGTGTATCCACGAGGTGACTTCATGAAAGAGTTCGTTACTTGCTTACAATTTTTTCATAATTTCTTAAATGAAATTTCTGCATTGTGTATCCATGAGGTAACTTCAAGAAAGAGTTTGTTACTGACTTAGAATTTTGTCATAATTTCTTGAATGAAATGTCTTTTTTATTTACCCAGGAGGCGAATTCAAGAAAGAATTTGCTACTTACTTACAATTTTTGATAATTTCTTAAATGAAATTTCTGCATTGTGCATCCATGAGGTAACTTCAAGAAAGAGTTTGCCACTTACTTACAATTTTTGATAATTTCTTAAATGAAATTTCTGCATTGTGTATACAAGAGGTGACTTCAAGAATGAGTGGGTTACCTATTTACAATTCCTTCAAAATTTCATGAATGAAATTTCAGTATTGTGTATCCAATAGGTGAAAACAATAAAGAGTTTATTACTTACTTGCGATTTTATTATGATTTCTTGAATTAATTTCTGTATTGTGCAACCCAATGGCGAATTCAAGAAAGGGTTTGTTACTTATTTAGAATTTTGTCATAATTTCTTGAATGAAATGAATAAAACTATTCTAAAGAATAAAGACGGGTTAAGCTTAAAGATATTTATTGCTTAAACGTATTAACAGATGAAATTTCCGTATTGTATATCCAAGAGGCGAAAACAATAAAGAGTTTGTTACTTACTTGCAATTTTTTCACAATTTCTTGAATGAAGTATCTGTACTGTATATCCAAGAGGTGAAATCAATAAAGAGTTTGTTACTTACTTCCAAATATTTTCATAATTTCTTGAATGAAATTTCTGTATTGTGTATCCAAGAGTTGACTTCAAGAAATAAATTGTTACTTACTGAGAATTTTTTTCATAATTTCTTGAATGAAATTTCTACATCGTGTATCTAAGTCGTGAAAACAATAAAGAGTTTGTTACTTACTTGGAATTTTGTCATAATTTCTTGAATGAAATGTCTTTTTGTTTATACTGCAGGTGAATTCAAGAAAGAATTTGCTACTTACTTACAATTTTTTTTCATAATTTCTTTAATGAAATTTCTGCATTGTGTATCCAAGAGGTGACTTCAGGAAAGAGTTTGTTACTTGCTTACAATTTCTTCATAATTTCTTAAATGAAATTTCCGTATTGTATATCCAAGAGGCGAAAACAATAAAAAGAGTTTGTTACTTACTTGCAATTTTTTCACAATTTCTGGAATGAAGTATCTGTACTGTATATCCAAGAGGTGAAATCAATAAAGAGTTTGTTACTTACTTACAAATATTTTCATAATTTCTTGAATGAAATTTCTGTATTGTGTATCCAAGAGTTGACTTCAAGAAAGAAATTGTTACTTACTGAAAATTTTTTCATAATTTCTTGAATTAAATTTCTACATCGCATATCTAGGTCGTGAAAAACAATAAAGAGTTTATTACTTACTTGCGTTTTTATTATGATTTCTTGAATTAAATATCTGTATTGTGTCCAGGAAGCGAATGTCAAACCACGAAATACTAAAGTTAACTTCTCAAATAATAAACTCCAGGAAACAAATACCCACGAAATTCTAAAAAACATAGGTCTGAAAACCCTAAACAGCTAATTAACTATTCTAATTCATGATTTTAGGCACGTAAAACCACAAAATACTAAAGTTAACTTCTCAAATAATAAACCCCAGGAGTCAAACACGCACGAAAACCTAAAAAAACCTAGGTCTGAAAATCCCTAAACAGCCAATTAAATATTCTAATTCATGATTTCAGGCAAGTCAAACCATGAAATACTAAAGTTAGTTTCTCAAATAATAAACTCTAGGAACCTAACACCCACGAAAATCTAAAAAACCTAGGTCTGAAAACCCAAACAGCTAATTAACTATTCTAATTCATGATTTCAGGCACGTCAAATCACGAAATAATAAAGTTAACTTCTCAAATAATAAACTCCATGAAACAAACACCCACGAAAATCTAAAAAACCTAGGTCTGAAAACCCTAAACAGCTAATTAACTATTCTAATTTATGATTTCAGGCACGTAAAACCACAAAATACTAAAGTTAACTTCTCAAATAATAAACCCCAGGAGTCAAACACACACGAAAACCTAAAAAACCTAGGTATGAAAATCCCCAAACAGCCAATTAAATATTCTAATTCATGATTTCAGGCAAGTCAAACCACGAAACAATAAAGTTAACTTCTCAAATAATAAACCCCAGGAACCTAACACCCACGAAAATCCAAAAAACTAAGTCTGAAAACCAAACAGCTAATTAACTATTCTAGTTCATGATTTTAGGCACGTCAAATCACGAAATACTAAAGTTAACTTCTCAAATAATAAACCCCTGGAACCAAACACCCACGAATATCTAAAAAACGTAGGTCTGAAAACCCTAAACAGCTACTTACCTATTCTAATTTATGGTTTCAGGCACGTAAAACCACAAAATACTAAAGTTAACTTCTCAAATAATAAACCCCCGGAGTCAAACACCCACGAAAATCTAAAAAACTAAGTCTGAAAATCCCCGAACAGTCAATAACTATTCTAGTTCATGATTTCAGGCAAGTCAAACCACGAAATACTAAAGTTAACTTCTCAAATAATAAACCCTGGGAACCTAACACCCACGAAAATCTAAAAAACTAGGTCTGAAAACCCAAACAGCTAATTAACTATTCTAATTCATGATTTCAGGCACGTAAAACCACGAAATACTAAAGTTAACTTCTCAAATAATAAACCCCAGGAGTCAAACATACACGAAAACCTAAAAAACCTAGGTCTGAAAACCCTAAACAGCTAATTAACTATTCTAATTCATGATTTCAGGCACGTAAAACCACAAAATACTAAAGTTAACTTCTCAAATAATAAACCCTGGGAACCTAACACCCACGAAAACCTAAAAAACCTAGATTTGAAAATCCCCAAACAGCCAATTAAATATTCTAATTCATGATTTCAGGCAAGTCAAACCAGGAAATACTAAAGTTAACTTCTCAAATAATAAACCCCGGGAACCAAACACCCACAAAAATCTAAAAAACCTAGGTCTGAAAACCCAAATTCATGATTTCAGGCACATCAAGCCACGAAATACTAAAGTTAACTTCTCAAATAATAAACCCCAGGAGTCAAACATACACGAAAACCTAAAAAACCTAGGTCTGAAAACCCTAAACAGCTAATTAACTATTCTAATTCATGATTTCAGGCACGTAAAACCACAAAATACTAAAGTTAACTTCTCAAATAATAAACCCTGGGAACCCAACACCCACGAAAACCTAAAAAACCTAGATTTGAAAATCCCCAAACAGCCAATTAAATATTCTAATTCATGATTTCAGGCAAGTCAAACCAGGAAATACTAAAGTTAACTTCTCAAATAATAAACCCCGGGAACCAAACACCCACAAAAATCTAAAAAACCTAGGTCTGAAAACCCAAATTCATGATTTCAGGCACATCAAGCCACGAAATACTAAAGTTAACTTCTCAAATAATAAACCCCAGGAAACAAACACCTACGAAAATCTAAAAAACATAGGTCTGAAAATCCTCAAACAGCCAATTAAATATTCTAATTCATGATTTCAGGCACGTAAGACCACAAAATACTAAAGTTAACTTCTCAAATAATAAACCCCAGGAGTCAAACACACACGAAAACCTAAAAAACCTAGGTCTGAAAACCCAAACAGTTAATTAACTATTCTAATTCATGATTTCAGGCAAGTCAAGCCACGAAATACTAAAGTTAACTTCTCAAATAATAAACCCCAGGAAACAAACACCTACGAAAATCTAAAAAACCTAGGTCTGAAAATCCTCAAACAGCCAATTAAATATTCTAATTCATGATTTCAAGCACGTAAAACCACAAAATACTAAACCTCAGAAACGGGGGAAGGAGGGGCCTCTGAGCCTTGCCCTTGAGACAGATCCCGTTTATTTTCGATTCTGAGTATTTTTTGGTTTCCCTCCAAAATTGACCCCTTCCCTCCCTGCCCTCAGAAATGGGGGAACGAAGGGCCTCTGAGCCTTGCCATTGAGGCAGATCCCGTTTATTTTTGATTCTGAGTATTTTTGGTTTTACCTCCAAAATTGACCCCCTCCTCTCCTGCCCTCAGAAATGGGGGAACGAGGGGCCTCTGAGCCTTGCCCTTTAGGCAGATCCCTTTTATTTTCGATTCTGAGTATTTTTGGTTTTCCCCCCAAAATTGACCCCTCCCCCCCTGCCCTCAGAAATGGGGGAACGAAGGCCTCTGAGCCTTGCCATTGAGGCAGATCCCGTTTATTTTCGATTCTGAGTATTTTTGGTTTTCCCACCAAAATTGACCCCTCCCCCCCCTGCCCTCAGAAATGGGGGAACGAAGGGCCTCTGAGCCTTGCCCTTGAGGCAGATCCCGTTTATTTTTGATTCTGAGTATTTTTGGTTTTCCCTCCAAAATTGACCCCCTCCTCCCCTGCCCTCAGAAATGGGGGAACGAGGGGCCTCTGAGCCTTGCCCTTGAGGCAGATCCCATTTATTTTCGATTCTGAGTATTTTTAGTTTTCCCTCCAATATTGACCCCCCTCCCCTGCTCTTAGAAATGGGGGAACAAAGGACCTCTGAGTCTTCCCCTTGAGGCAGATCCCATTTATTTTCGATTCTGAGTATTTTTGGTTTTCCCTCCAAAATTGATCCCCCCCCTTTCCCCTGCCCTCAGAAATGTGGGAACGAAGGGCCTCTGAGCCTTCCCCTTGAGGCAGATCCCATTTATTTTTGAGTCTGAGTATTTATGGTTTTCCCTCCAAAATTGACCCCCTCCTCCCCTGCCCTCAGAAATGGGGGAACGAAGGGCCTCTGAGCCTTCCCCTTGAGGCAGATCCCATTTATTTTCGATTCTGAGTATTTTTGGCTTTCCCTCCAAAATTGACCCCCCCTCCTCCCCTGCCCTCAGAAATGGGGGAACGAAGGGGACGTTAAACTATTTTAAATTGACAACACTGACCGAACATCACATGTGTATTGTACAGTACACAATCACCACATCTCACAATCACCCCCAAAACACTTTTCAGCCATTTCTTGTTAAAATTTTTTTATTTCTAAACTATTTTAAATTGACAACACATTGAAGTATTTCTAAATGCTAAACCCTTTCGTTTTTTTTCCACCTTAGTAGGATCAAATTCGTAAATCATACTAGTATCTTTTTTGCAATGTTTAGGAACAGGTGGGGAATCCCCGCTCGTAATTGCTAATCACCTTAACCCTTTTTCTCCATCGTTATCCACTAAACCAGACTATACCCAAAAAACCAGACTATACCCACCAAACCAGACTATACCCACCAGAAACCTGTCTGGTTGGCCTTGGTAAGTCAATAACCCAAATAGCAGAGGACGGAACATAGTCTCGGCAAATAACATGGAAATTGAACCAGACTATACCCACCAAACCAGATTGTACCCACCAAACCAGATTATACCTACCAGAAACCTGTTTGGTACAGGGGCGTAAGCAAAGTAGTACCTTGATTACTACTGTTAGTTACCCTCCAATCACTTTCAACTATTAAAAAGGGCACTAGCCCTCGCAAGTTCCAAAGAATGAGCCCTTTTGAAGTTATACGACAACTCTATCTATAAAAACCTTATATGCCCCCAGGGCATAACCTACAACCTTTGCCCTGGGGGCTCTAGGGGTTTTGTCATCCTTAAATACATAATTTCCAGAACTTTCAACTACGTTCAACAAAATGGCTATCTCTAAACTTTGATTGAATGTGATAGGGAAATGGTGGGCGTGAGAGGGAGGTTAATAACTCTCCACTCACTTTCGACTATTAAAAAGGGCATTACCCCTTTGAATTTCCAATCGAATGAGCCCTTTTTTGAGTTTTTACGACACAGATTTTGATAAAAAAAAAAAAACCTTATATACCCCCAGGGCATAACTTACAACCCTTGCCCTGAGGGCTGTGGGGGAGTGTGCTCCTCGAAAACTTAATTTCTATCTCGAAATCAACTACGCCGAGCAAATTGGCGATCTCAAAATTTTGATTGGATGTGTTTCGGGAAATGGTGGGCGTGTAAGGGGTGTTAGTTGCCTACCAATTACTTTCGACTATTTAAAAGGGCACTAGCCATATAAATTTCTAATCGAATGAGCTCTTTTTAAAGTTTCTATGACAACGCGTTCTATAAAACCTTATATTCCTCCAGGGCATAACTTAACACCCTTGCCCTGAGGGCTGTGAGGGGATTGTCATCCTCAAAGACCTAATTTACAGAACTTAAAAAACTACGTTGAATAAAATGGCTATCTAAAAATTTTGGTTGGATGTGTTTGGGGAAAAGGTGCTTGTGAGAGGGGGGTTAGTTGCCCTCCAATCACTTTCGACTATTAAAAAGGGCACTAGCCCTTTGAATTTCCAATCGATGAGCCTTTTTTGAAGTTTTTACGATAACACCTTCTATAAAAACCTTATGTGCCTCCAGGGCATAACCTAGAACCCTTGCCCTGAGGGCTGTGAGGGGATTGTCATCCTCAAAGACCTAATTTACAGAACTTAAAACTAAATTGAATAAAATGGCTATCTCAAAATTTTGGTTGGATGTTTTTTGGGGAAAGGTGGGTGTTAGAGGGGGGTTATTTGCCCTCCAATAACTTTCGAGTATTAAAAAGGGCACTAGCCCTTTGAATTTCCAATCGAATGAGCCTTTTTTGAAGTTTCTACAATAACGCCTTCTATAAAAAACTTTATATGCCCCCTGGGCATAACTTAAAACCCTTGCACTGAAGGCTGTGGGGGAGTGTCCTCCTCAAAAACATAATTTCTATCTTGGAATCAACTACGCTGAACAAAATGGCTATCTCAAAATTTTGATTGGATGTGTTTCGAGAAATGGTGGGCGTGGAAGGAGTGTTAGTTGCCTTCCAATCACTTTCGACTATTAAAAAGGGCACAAGCCACTCCAATTTCCAATTGAATGAGCCCTTTTCGAAGTTTCTACGACAACTTCTTCGATACGAAGTGCCCTGCTCTAAAGGAAAAAATAATAAATAATACAATTTGCCAACATCGTTCTTATATCCCCTCAGGGCATAACTTAAAACCCTTGCCCCCAGGGTTGTGGGGGATTGTCCTCCTCAAAAACATATTTATATTTGAAAATGAACTATGCTGAACAAAATGGCTATCTCAAAATTTTGATTGGATGTGTTTGAGGGAATGATGGGGTGTGGCGGGGGGGGGGGGGCTAGTTGCCCTCCAATCACTTTTGACTATTAAAAAGGGCACTAGTTTGTTGAATTTCAAATCGAATGAGCCTTTTTTGACGTTTCTACGACAACGCCTTCTATAGAAACCCTATATGTCCCCAGGGCATAGCTTATAACCCTTGCCCTGAAGGCTAGGGGGGAGTTTCCTCCTCAAAAACATAATTTCTATCTGAAAACCAACTACGCTGAACAAAATGGCTATCTCAAAATTTGATTGGATATGTTTCGGGAAATGGTGGCAGTGGAAGGGGTTCCAATCACTTTCGACTATTAAAATGAGCACCAGCCACTCCAATTTCCAATTGAACGAGCCCTTTTTGAAGTTTCTACGACAACTTCTTCGATACAAAGTGCCCTGCTCTAAAGGAAAAAAATAATAAATAATACATTGTGCCAACATCGTTTTTAGATGCCCTCAGGGCATAACTTAAAACCCTTGCCCCGAGGGTTGTGGAGGAATGTCCTCCTCAAAAACATATTTTCTATCTGGAAATCAACTACGCTGAACAAAATAACAATCTCAATATTTTGATTGGATGTGTTTGGGGGAATGATAGACGTGGGGGGGGCCTAGTTGCCCTCCAATCAATTTCGACTATTAAAAAGGGTACTAGCCCTTCAAATTTCCAATCGAATGAGCCTGTTTTGAAGTTTTTACGACAACGCCCTCTATAAAAACCTTATATGCCCCCAGGGCATAACTTATTGCCCGGGTATGGAAAAAAAAAAAAAAAATACATTGTGCCAACATCGTTCTTTACTTAGGCAGCGCTATTCCGCTGCCTATGATTATTTTTTTGCCATAGGCACTTCATATAGAAGGGGTCGTCATATAAGCTTCAAAGGGGGCTCATTCGACTGGAAATCGAGAGTTCTAGTACCCTTTTTTAAGAGTCAAAAGTGATTGGAGGGCAACTAGCCCCCTTCCCCACGCCCTTTTTTCCCAAATGCATCCGTTGAAATTTTGAGATAGCCATTTTGTTAAAAATAGCTCAATAATTACATAACAAAAACTCCAGTGTCGACTTATCCCCAAGGGCCCGGGGGCAGGCGTTGTAAGTTATGCCCTGGGGGCATACATGGTCCTTATGGAAGGAATGCTCGTACAAACTTCAAAGAGGGCTCATTTGTTTGGAAATTGAAAGTTCTAGTTCAATTTTTAAAAGTCAGAAGAGATCAGAGGGCACCTAGCCCCCCCTCCACGCCCATTTCTCCCATAACCCATCCGATAAGAACTTTGAGATAGTCATTAAAAAAATAGTTCAGAGACCATGTAAAGAAAACTCTGGGGCCAACGAAGCCCCCAAGGGTCCAAGGGCAGGCGTTGTAAGTGGTGCCCTGGGGGAATTTATGGTTTTGTGGAAGGGATTCTCGTAAAAAGTTCATAAAGGGCTCATTTGATTGTAAATTAAAAGTTCTAGTTCAGTTTTTGAGAGTCAAAAGAGATTGGAGGGCAACAAGCTTCCCCCCCCCCCCCACCCCCTTTTTACTAAAAATGCATCCGATACAAATTTTGAGATAGCCATTTTGTTAAAAATTGTTCAAAAGTCAGATAACAAAAACTCAGGTGTCGACACAACCCCCAGGGCCCGGGGGCAGACGTTGTAAGTTCTGCCATGGGGATTATATGGTTCTTATGAAAGGGATGTTCGTGTAAATTTCAGAGAGGGCTGATTTAACTTGAGAATGAAATTTCGAGTTCACTTTTTAAGAGACAAAAGAGTTCCGAGAGCTACTAGCCCCTCCTCCCACGCCTTCTTTTTCCAAACCCATCTGATGAAATTTTTGACAGACATTTTGTTAAAACTAGTTCAAAGATCGGATAAGAAAAACTCCGGTGTCAATACAACCCCCCAGGGCCTGGGGAAGGCGTTCTAGGTTATGTCCTGGAGGCATGTATGGTTCTTATGAAAGGGTTGCTCGTATAAACTTTATAGACGACTCATTTGATTGGAAATTAAAAGTTCTAGTTCACTTTTTAAGAGTCAACAGATTGAAGGGCAGCAATCCCCCCCCCACGCCCTGTTTTCCCCAAACCCATCCGCTACAAATTTTTAGATAGTCATTTTTTAAAAATTTCTTCAAAATTAGATAACAAAAACTCCAATGTCGACACAGCCTCCCACAGCCAGGGGGTAGGCGTTGCAAGTGTTGTCCTGGGGCGTATTTGGATCCTATGAAAGGGATGCTAATAAAAACTTCAGAGAGGGCTCATTTGATTGGAAATTGAAAGCTCTAGTTCAATTAATAAGAGTCAAAAGATATCCGAGGGCAACTAGCCCCCCTCCTCCCACACTCATCTTTTTTCTCCAAATGCATCCGATAAAAATTTTGAGGTAGCCATTTCGTTAAATAGTTCAAAGGTCAGATAAGAAAAACTCCTGTGTCAACGCAACCCCCCGGGGCCCGGGGGCAGGCGTTGTCAGTAATGATCTGGGGGTATATGTGGTTCTTATGGAAGGGATGCTCGCATAAACTTTGGAGAGGGCTCGTTTGATTGGAAATTGAAAGTTCTCTTTCACTTTTTAAGAGTCAAAAGAGATCAGAAGGCAACAAGTCCCTCCCCCCTTCCACGCCCTATTTTTCTCAAACCCATCCGATAAGAACTTTGAGAAAGCCATTTTTTAAAATGGTTCAAAGATCATATAACGAAAACTCCGGGGTCGAGACAATCCTTCAGGGCTGGTAGGCGTTGTCAGTTATGCCCGGCGGGCATATATAGCAGTTATGGAAGGGATGCCTTATAAATTGCAGAGAGGGCTCATTTTATTGGAAATTGAAAGCTCTAGTTCAATTTTTAAGAGTCAAAAGATATCCGAGGGCAACTAGCCCCCCCCCTCCCCCCACACACATCCTTTTTTCTCCAAACCCATCCGATAAAAATTTTGAGATAGCTATTTCGTTAAAATAGTTCAAAGGTCAGATAAGAAAAACTCCTGTGTCGACGCAACCCCCAGGGCCGGGGGCGGGCGTTGTAAGTAATGATCTGGGGGTATATGTGGTTCTTATGGAAGCGATGCTCGTATAAACTTTGGAGAGGGCTCGTTTGATTGGAAACTGAAAGTTCTCTTTCTCTTTTTAAGAGTCAAAAGAGATCAGAGGGCAACTAGCCCCCCCCCCTCCAAGCCCTATTTTTTCAAACCCATCCGATAAGAACTTTGAGAAAACCATTTTTTTGTAAATGGTTCAAAGATCATATAATGAAAACTCCGGGGTCGAGGCAATCCTTCAGGGCCCGTAGAAGTTGTAAGTTTATGCCCGGTGGGCATATATAGCTGTTATGGAAGGGATGCTCGTATAAACTTCAGAGAAGGCTCATTTGGAAATTGAAATCTCAAGTTCAGTTTTTTAAGAGTCAAAAGAGATAAGAGGGCAAATATCCCCCCCCACGCCTCTTTCCCCCAAGGCAGGCTCTGCAAGTTATGCCCTGGTGGCATATATGGTTCTTATGGAAGGTATGCTAGTATAAACTTCAGAGAGGGCTTATTTGAATGGAAATTGAAAGTCCTAGTTCAATTTTTAAGAGTCAAAAGATATCAGAGTGCAGCTAGCCCCACCCCCACGCCTTTTTTCTGCAAACCCATCCGATACAGATTTTGAAATAGCCATTTTTTTTAAATAGTTCAAAGGTCAGATAACAAAAACTCCGTTGTCGACACAACCCCCCAGAACCCGGGCGGCAGGCGTTGTAAGTTATGTCCTGGGGCCGTATATGGTTCTCATGAAAGGGATGCTCGTATAAACTTCCGAGAGGGCTCATTTGATTTGAAATTAAAAGTTCTAGTCCACTTTCTAAGAGTCAAAATACATCGGAGGGCAACTAGCCCCTCCACGCCTTTTTTTCTTCCCCCAAACCCATCTGATAAAAATTTTGAGATAGCCAATTTGTTAAAAATGGTTCAAACATCAGACAATAAAAACTCCGAGGTGGAAAAAAACCCATTGTTTTTTACTTTGACATTGATTACTTTGATACTAGTTTTGATACTTTGGTGAACATTTGATTCTTAAAAAAAAAGTTTTGATTTTGAAATAAGGTATTTTGAAAAACTTCAAACTTTTTGCAATCAAAAACGAACAAAAATTAATTTTAAAAAAAAAATCCGAAAAATGAGTTTTTCAAAGAAAAGTAAAGTCCATTTTAAACTTAAGATCAGCAAATACAAATAGCTGTTAAAATTCAAACTCAAAACGACCAGAAACTACTATTAAAGCATAAATGAAACCCAAAACGAACAGAAATTAGATAAACAATCATAGCAAAGAAACATACAACAAGTAATAACATAAATGAATAAATAAATCTTAAAGCGAGTAATGCTTAAATTGAATATGCAAATCAAGCGTAAAACGAAAAAAAGGTTTGTCTATTGAAGTATAAATGAAACTCAAAACGAACAGAAATTAAATAAAGAAACAATGCAAACAAACGTACAATAGATACTATTGTAAATGAATAAATAAATCTTAAAACGAGTGAAACTTAAATTGAATATGCAAATCAAGCTTGAAACGAACAAAAATCACTACAAACAAGAGTTTGGTTATCGCCTCCTTCCCTCACTGTAAAAGTCTAAAACCTACTGCGTCATTGGCGCTTTACTGAAAACTATGTTTGTCTTAAACAGTCTTGGAAAGTATAAACAAAATCTAATTGAATATTTGATATAAAATGATATTAATTGTTTAAAGATCCATCAGTTCCAGATTTCATTTCACTGTAATTTTATTTTTCACTTTAAATGCTGTAATAACTGGAAAAGAAAACGTTTGTAATATAATTCGTTTTCAGTGAAGCGCCAATGAGGCAGTAGGCTTTAGCTTTTTACAGTTAAGAAAGGGGACAATTTTAGGGGTCTTGAACACTTTTAGAAAGAACTAATAAATTAAACTGAATATGTGATGTATAATGATATTAACTGCTGAAAGCTCATCAGTTCAAAATTTTACTGTAATTTCAGTATTTATTTTCAATATTAAGTACAATGGAAAATATTTGTAATACAATTCGTTTTCAGTAAAGTGCCATGACGCAGTAGGTTTTAGACCACTTAAGATGTACCAGTACGTCTGTGCCTTAAAGGCTTTACATACCGAAAAAATAGTGTCCGGCTAGCAAGGGCGTATCGAAGATTTTCTCTCTGGGGTTGGAGGGGGGCATTTTTTCGGAGAGGATTTGACAAAAATTTTAAATAACGCATCAAAAATTTGATTATATGCGTTTTTGTTACGGTTTTATGAGTCGGACAGAGATTTCAATGGGGTGGGGTTAAACCCGGTAGTCCCCTCCCTTACAGATTCGGTTTTGTTCACAGGCCCCTAGTTTTTTGCATTGCTGATTTACTTGTAAAACTGTATGAGCAGCAAAGGACAGTTCTCAAAACAATTTTAAAACCATTTCATACTGTGAAGTTCAACCAAAGATTTTGCATCATTGTCCCTTCGACCCTCTTCTCGACACCTAGGGTGTGGGGCACGTACCTACGATTTTCTTAGGGAGAGTCCAGTAATGAAATACTTTGTATTTGACGAATGAAAGGATACCAGAAATTCAGATAAATTTGGGATTTCCAAGGCCTCCTGGATACATCTCCGTCATGGTATGTAAATCCCCTTCTACTCGATCCCAGCCTTGTAATTTCCTATGACTTTATATCCCCTTTTTTAACATTGTGTATTGATCTTATTATTTTTTCGCTTTACTGTTAGTCCTTTTTTTGGCTTGCCATCCCAAAGGAATGAATAAAAACGCAAATAAACTCGAATCAACTGTAATATCATAGCGTGCTTTGCCATCATTTGTAGTTTTTCGCTATTACAATAAGACTTATCGCATTAATCAATAATATTACAAAAACAAAACCACAGCTGAAGAGGATATTTCCGCTGAAATAAATAACATTCCTATCAATCCATCTGATGTCAGGTCAACACGGCCAGAACGGTGACCCCATATCAGCTGTCCTCTTCATTTGAAACCAGGCATCCAGCCGTCTCATAATTGAACTCTGATGACCACTCCTGTAACCGGTCAATGTTTAACACCTGGCATACCATGTCAAGCCCTCAGCATCAGACCCTTCGTGCCGTTCAATAACCAATTTTATGGCGGGATGAAGATACACGGCGGGCTAATAGGCTGCTTTGCAAGGAAAGGGACACTTCTAGTTCAAAATGCATTTTAGCTGATTTTGCCTTTTTGGTTGTCTTGTATGCTACATGGACATATCTAGAATTTTTTTTTTTTTTTGGGGGGGGGGGGGCAAAAAGTTGACAGAAGAGGCAAAATTCAAAACTAACTACTTGTAGTCAGTAAATTTTCTTCTTTTTTTTGTCACAACAAAGTAGTCTTAAAAATAACGAAAGCCAAAAGTTTAATGCAGTATTTAATTTTAAAAAAAAATAGTGATTTTCATGAGAATTTAAGAGTTAGTTTGAAACTTAAAACAATTAAGAATTACTAGAATGAAGAAAAGAAAGTCAAACGAAGATAAACTAAATTAAACGTAGAAGCCAAACTTGCGGTAAAGATAAATAACCACATAATTACAGCGTTGTCAAATATAACATAAGCATGGATGCATATATTATGCTTTGATTAGCATTAATAGAAGTAGCGGCAGTAGTAGCAACAGCAGTAGCAGTAGTACTAGCAGAATTGGTACACACATATTGCCTTTTAGTCAGTTGAAATCCCCTTATCAAACCCAGAAAGCTTCGATTTAATGCTCTAGGCCGTTCCTAAGATATTGCTGATGCGGCTTTTTGACAACCTTTATCCATATAATATGTTTTGGTTTAGTTTAACCATCCCCCTAAGCATATCCTGAAAGTTTCAAATTAGTATTATAAGCCGTATCTGAGAAAATTGTTAATACGCCCTTTTGGCAACATGCATTAGTAGCAGTAGTAGTATAAATATATATTACCTTTTGATAAGTTAAAATCCCTCATAGTAGCAGTAGTAGTGGTAGTAGCAGCAGTCTTCACATTTGGTTTTTGGTTTCTTCAGCATCCCCTCGAAATGCACAGAAAATTTTAACTAAATACTCTGAGCCATTCTTAAGAGGTGGCTGATCCATCTTTTTGATAGCTGACATGCACATAGTGTGTGTTTTGGTTTAGTTCAATGCCCCCCTTAACATTCCCTAAAACTTACACCTTTTTACAATTAGCTTTAGTAGTAGTAGTAGTATTAGTAGTAGTAGTAAGAGTAGTAGTAGTAGTAGTAGTAGTAATAGCAGTAGTAGTAGTAGTAGTAGCAACAATAGTAGTAATAACAGTAGCAGTAGTAGCATTAGCAGCAGTAGCAGTAGAAGCGTTAGTAATAGCATACACATAGTGCTTTTTGGTTAGTTCAACATTCCCTACAATTTTGACAGCTGATATGCACATAGTGTTTTGGTTTAGTTCAATGCCCCCCTTAACATTCCCTAAAACTTACACCTTTTTACAATTAGCTTTAGTAGTAGTAGTAGTAGTAGTAGTAGTATTAGTAGTATTAGTAGTAATAGCAGTAGTAGTAGTAGTAGTAGCAACAATAATAGTAATAACAGTAGCAGTAGTAGTATTAGCAGTAGTAGCAGTAGAAGTGTTAGCAATAGCATACACATAGTGCTTTTTGGTTAGTTCAACATCCCCTACAATATGTCCTGTAAGTTTCAACTTGATACTCTCAGTTGTTCCTAAAATATTGCTGATGAGCCCTTTTGATAGTCTGCCTGCACATATTGTGTTTTGATTGAGCTTAACTTCTCCCTCAACAGTCCCTAAAGTTTCACCTTATTGCCCTTAGCCTTAGTAGTAGCAGTAGTAGTGTTAGTAGTAGTAATAGCAGTTTTAGGAGGGGGAGAAGTAGTAGGAGTAGTATTAGTAGCACTTGCAGTAGTAAAAGCAGTAGCAGCAGTATTAGTAGCAGAAGTAGTATGCACATATTGTTTTTTTTTTCTTTTCTTTTTTTTATACACATATTGCTTTTTGGTCAGTTGAAATGCCCCTCATCATCCCATGAAAGCTTTAACTTACTACTCTAGTAGTAGTAGAAGTAGTAGTGGTAGTAGTAGTAGTGGTAGCAGTAGTAGTAGTAGTAGTAGTAGTAGTAATAGTAGTAGTGGTGGTAGTAGTAGTAGTACTAGTGGTAATAGTAGTAATAATGGTAATAGTAGTAGTGACAGTTGTAGTAGCTTGCATATTACCTTTCGGTCAATTAGCCATCCCCCTCACCAATCCCTGAAAGTTTCAACATGATACCCTAGGCCGTTTCTTAAATATGTCCTTTTGACAACCCTTATACGCAACGTGTGTTTTGATTTAGTGTACCACTCCCCTCTACATTTCCTGAAAGGTTCACCTTAATACATTTAGTTATTTTGCCCATCACGGGTCAAACATACCCTCCTTACCCAATAACAAACATTATATGTAAACAATGAGAGAGTGAAAAAAAAAAAAAAAAAAAAAAAAAAAAACATAGAGCCCGCTTCCCTCTTTTCTTAGGCAACACTATTGCGCTGCCAATGATTACTTCGGATTTGTCACAATTCTTTCATTAACGAGAGGCAGTGTTGCCAAATGACCTTCATAAGGCACATAAATGGTGAAATAATTTATACGACATTCACATAATATGTCTTAGGTCATGTCTTTATTGTGACTTTTTTAGGCAAAGGATTAAAAAAATACATATAGAGAGAGAGAGAAGGATTTATTGGAAAAAAACATATACACAAAAAATAATTGCTACCTCTCCTAAAAAGCAAAGCTTGTCCGTGGGGGAGGTAGAGAAAACAAAATACTTAAAAAAAGAACACTTGGCCCCCGACACCAATAATGCCCCCCCCCCCACTAAACAACAAATACAAAAAAAAGATCATATGCTATACTTTTCCTTCGGGAACATCATATCAACAAAACATGACAATAAATAAATAAATCAATCAAAACTCATATTTAGCAAACAGTTTTTCTTTTTAAAAAAGTATACAAATTGTCTTCAAATTCAGCTGATTGAGACTTCTTTTCTTTTAAGACTCTTCTTTGCTCTTAGTTGTATTTCCCCAGAGATTAACGTTTACAAAGAACAGTTTAAGACATCCTCCTTTTAAAGCATCAACATTGCATCTGCTATATTAAAATTTCATAGTTCCTGTCTAGAATTAAGCATAAAAATATACAAACAAGATAAGAAAGATTGCAGCTGTCTTGCAACGGTTTTCTAATCCATCTGCCTTTGATTTGTACATAGTTTGATACCACTATTGAATTGTGCTAAGTTTTATTATCCCTGAGGTGCTTTGGGGTTTTCCATTCAAAATTTTTAGAAAATTTCATGAACTTCACGAATTTTTACGAACAATAGTTGATATGTTCTGGCGCAATTTTTGAAACTCTAGAATTGATGTTTCCGTCACTAATTTAAGCAGGTGATGTAAAAAGATAAACAAATTGAGGAGTTGGTTTTAAACTACACAGTCTACAGACTGTACAAATTTCATATTTTCAACAAGTTTGTTTTCACACATGCTTTTAAATACTAAGGTATTTCGGTGGCTTTAATTTAATTTTTAAATGAGATGTACACCTCACTCCCTTGAATTGAGCAGATTAGATTAATTAATTCAACTTATTTTCTACCGATTTTCAATATATGTAAAAGTTCAGTTTCTGTTTTGTTTTTTAAGGCATAATAGATCCGTGTTCATACAACCGTGGCCGGTTATTAAGCTTGAACATCATAAAACTTAATGCCACTTACTGCCATTGCAATTTGAATTGTTTTGAGATTAGTAAGATGGATACGAGGGTGGGTTTGATAGCTCCCTATTCCCTTGAAACTAATCTTTGTCGCATTCCTTATAGAAAAAAATGTTTGTGATAATTTGCGTACAATGTGATTATTCAAGACACTATTCGTTATAGCTACTTTAAACGATTCATATAAATTTTATAGAAATTATAATAATATCTTCTGGATCTAACCACATGGCCAAGGGCGTATCCGGGATTTTTGTTTCGTTCTTTTTTTTTGGAGGGGGGGGGGTTAAATGACTTCAAAAACGCTTCAAAAATTTCTTTATATAGGCTACATTTTGTTACGTTTTTACGGGTCAGACAAAAACTACAGGGTTGGAGTTCTAACCGGTACGCCTCCCCCCCCCCCCACCCTGGATGCGGCCTTGCACATGGCTTATTTCTATGTGAGAAAATATATACATTTTTTTGTGACTTGAGAGACAAAGAGGAATATTCAAACAGCTCGTGGTAACGAGATGTAAGTAAGGAGTGACGTGGCTTAATAGTAACCGAAACTCTAAAACGACGGAATTTTGATGTCAATAGATGTATCAAACCGGCTTATTATGCTGATTCAATAAAAAAAAATTCATAATAGTTTGATAATTTGCCTGATTTTCCAAAAAAAGAAGCAAACACCCCTTAAAAAAACAATGCATCTTGATGAAAATCACACCATCAGATCCAGCGTATCAGAGAACCATTCCTTAGAGACATTAGGCTCCTATCTTAAAAAATATGGAATTTCGAATTTTTCGCCAAAAAAAAGATCACGGATGCGTGTTTCTCTTTTTTTTCAGGGGTGATCATATCGACCAATGGCCTAGAATATCGGGGGAGGGCTCATTTTAATGGAAATTAAAAGTTCTAGTGCCCTTTTTAAGCAACCAAAAACGGCGAGAGGACAGTTAGCCCCCCTTCCGCGCCCCTTTTTCACCAAAGTAGTTTGATCAAATTTTTGAGCCATTTTGTTGAACATAATTGATAGGTCCAATAACTATGCTTTTAGAGATAAAATGACCCCCCAAAGCCCTTGGGGGAAGGTCTTTTAGTTAGGAAATCTGCCCATTGTTTACATATAGTACTTGTTATCGGGAAGCATGAATACATATGTCAGATGGTGGGGGGAGGGTGAATTTCCTGCTTAGGAATCTTCCACAGGGAGGTTTTTCCGCGGAAAGTAAAATTTCAGGGGGGGGGGAATGAGCTTTTCAGGGGAAATTTTGCACTCTGGAAATTTGCCAGAATGCCTATACAAAATTCTTTTTGTTTGTCTTACTTTCTCTTTGTCAACTCAATTCTATATGTGGAGATGTTAATGGTAATTGTCCGGAGTAAAATTCACCGGGATTAAATTGTTTAGAGGATTTTTCTTTGGATGGGGAACCGGATTTCCTGGCATTATTAAAAAACGAGCAGAAAACGAATTTAAAAAAACAACAAGTTTTTCATTTGAAAGTAAGGAGCAACAATAAAACTTAAAACGAGCAGAAATTTTACGTATATGAAGGGGTTGCCCCCCTCCTCAATACCTCACTCTTTACGCTAAAATTTGACTTTTTGTCCCAGGTCTTCAAGAACGACTTTCGAAAAATAAGGGAGTAACTCCTAATTTTCCTGTACTTTAGCCCAAAATTAAGGCAGGGGCGGATCCAGTATTTTTTAGAGGGGGGACGCAAAATAGGTTGATCCGATATAAACTTACGTTAGGAGCAAGTTTAATTAACTCAAATTTCCGTTAATTAGGTAAATTACACTATTTTAGACTATGTCAGGGGGAGGGTGCGCGCCTCCCTCGCCCTCCCCCTGGATCCTCCACTGAATTAAGATAGATTTACAATTCAATCAATGGCATCACTATCAATGGACTATCAAAAGACTATCAATGGCATCACTTTACAGACTATCTTGCACCGTTTTTTTTGTTTTAAATATTTTTCAGGAACACTCCCATCACCATTTAAAGGCTGATTCACACTAGCATCACAAATCCATAGTTTAAATACACGATCTTCATCAGACATTTATATACCCCCGACACCGACAGCTAGGTCGGAATTTTCTCCTAGAATTGCGTGTGCTAGAGAGTGGAATGCACTTCCGCAAGAGCTGAAGTCATATAGGTCTCTCGGCTCCTTTAAAAAGAATGTGAAAAAATATCTAAAAGATTAAATATTTACGCAATTCTAGGAGAATATTGAACTTGAACAATAGCATAAAGCATATTTCTACGCTAGCTATGCTACTTGCTACAATTCAAGTTCCTTTCCACCTTCTACAGCTTAGTTGTAAGTCTTCAAATGATAAAAAATACTCTAAATGATTATTATCTAAAATTAGTATCTTGCCTTAAAACAGCTGAATTGACCGCTGTACCACGGGAGCGAGTCAGGCGAAACACGCGTAAACCGGAGTGGTCGTGGGATCCTGAATTGAAATCGATTAAAAATAAAGCAAAGTTTTGGTTGCGGATTTGGGTTTCTTGTGGTCGTCCGTCTGAAGGGGTTATTCATCAAATAAAGCAAAAGACAAAATTAGAATATAAAAAATACCTGCGCTCGACTAAATCAAAAATATCGAATTTCCCGTTAAGTAAATCTGATTGGCAAAAGGTAATTAATTCTGAAAAACTTGATGATTCTTTTGCTACAAGCCCGATTAGTGCCGGTGCATGGCATAGTTATTACAGTAAAGTTTTTAGTTCAGTGAATTATCATGTCCATTCGGTTTTTTTCGAAACTTCTCACTGCCGCACTTCCCGTATCGCTGAGCCAAACTCAGATTTTGTCTGTCGAGCTCTCTGTGGTTCAGCAGGCAGTAAAAAGGTTGAAATCAAATTCCCTCGATTGCGATGGCATTTCTGCCAACCATTTAAAAGTTGATTGCCCACTTCTTTTTCAACACCTGCAGTTGCTTTTCCAAATGTGCTTGTGTGCGTCTGCGGTACCGGATAGCTTCCTATGTGGGTCTGTAACATCAATTCTTAAAAGAGGGAAACCTCCTAGCGATTGCTCGTCGTATCGGCCAATAACTGTGTCATGCAATCTCAGTAAAGTTTTTTGAATATGTTCTTCTTCCGTCCATATCGAGTGCACATTTTGGCGAAAATCAGCTTGGATTTTTCGTCTGGGGTAGGGTGCCAGCAAGCCCATCGAGTTCTAATTAATCTTCTTATCGATGCGACTAAAAAGGGATATGAACTCCATCTTTGCGCCTTGGACCTTTCCAAGGCTTTTGACAGCGTCGTCCACTCACAAGCTCTGTTTTCCCTTTTTAGTCACGGCATTAATCTTTCTCTGGTTTCTCTCCTTCGTTATTGGTATGCCAATTCTTTTCTACGAATAAAAGCTGAAGGGGTTATTTCCGATTCTAAAATTCCGGTTCGGGTGTGGTGTCAGACAAGGTGCTGTCCTTTCCCCTTCTATCTTTAAACTTTGCATTTCTTCTGTTTTATCTTCTATCCCAACCACTTGTATTTTTCAGGCGATTAATCTTTCTTACATAGCGTATGCTGATGATATACTTCTAATTAGTAGGACTAGAAAAGGTCTTTCTGTTTCCGTATCTACAGTTGCAACAAACCTTAGTAAGATTGGTCTATCACTGAATTTCTCTAAATGTGAATATCTTTCGTTTAATAGTAATGGTAACTCGCCTTTAGATTGCGCTTCTTTTTCTGTCCCATGTGTCTCTTCTTTTTCGGTGGTTGGGTATAAACATTGCTAAAAATCTTAAATCTCTCCGAGAACAAGCCGTGGCGAATTGTAAGAAAAAGATCCAAGTTTCTTACTCCAAAATTGTTGCCAATCGGGGGAAATACAGTAGGAAGACCCTTGCTAAATTGTATTCTGTTTTTACTGATCATTCAATTTTGTTCCTTTCTGGTGTTTATCCCATTCTTGGGCGAAAAAATACCCGGTCATTACGTTCTTATTATTTTCGGTTCTCGCGTTTTCTACTGTATTTGCCTCCGTGGTACCGGAACCGTAACCTTGTCTCAGTTTTTGGGCTCCAGATATAACTGAAAAGCTAGTTGAGCTTGCTGACAAACTCCCCCCAGACAGTGAAGGCTCTCCCAGCTCATCATGGGTTTGTACGCCTCCTTCATTGATTTAGTGTCTTTACTGTGTATTTAGTCGATTTGTATGTATTTTGTGTCTTACTTTTTTTGTGTTTTACTTTTTTGTGTTTACTTTTTTGTATTTTGTGTCTTACTTTGTATGTGATTTAGTGTCCTTACTGTGTATTTAGTCGATTTGTATGTATTTTTTCTTTTCTTTTATTTATACTCCGCTTTTGTTACCTTAGCGGGTTAAAAATAAATTATTATTATTATTATTATTATACTCTTGAGTACCTTGACTTTTTTTTTTCAAAAATGCTACTAAAAAAAATGTGTTTGAAAAGTATGGTCTAATTAAGAGCATTGCATGTCTTTATTCTGAACCAAAGTAAAACAATATCTATATAAATGTTTTCATCACTTCCTGATCTAGATAATTATGAGGTCAAAAGGTCAAATTAGGTCCCACCATAGCACATTTGACAAGCATAAATTCAACATATAATTCAACAACAATCAACCCTGTAAAATTCTAAGCATTAATGGTAAGTTGCTCGGTGACAACAATTCACGAAAATTCAGGAAGGAGGGGGGGGTAAATATCCTTATCGATTTTTAAATAAAAGTACAAAAAAACATCAATAAAATGCCAGTAGGGGGGAGAGGAGGAATTTTATATTTTTTCGATCGTTTTAAATGAAAGCACCGAAAGGGCATTTTCTTAAACTTAGTGTTAAATTACGATCCCGTTCGTCCCCTATTCCCTCTAAATTGGCATCCCTATGTAAATTCTATGTAAAATATGTAAATATATAAAATAAAATATATAAAGTATAAAATATATAAAATTCTATGTAAAATATGCACGGTGGGGTCATCTTAGTTGTCCAAAATACTACTAGGCTGTGGTAACTAGTTCAGAGGGCGCGATACAGTCAAGGAACCTGACACGCCCCCCCCCCCATATTGACTCTTCATTAAAAATGATTTTCATTATATACTAGATTTCACATGAATGAAAGAACGCATATTCCTTGTTGTTACTAAACATTCAAAGTGTCAAAGTTTTACAAGTTTGTTTAAATTGAGTCTTTGAAAGTTTGTTCAAGTTCAACCAAGTAGCCCAGGGTATTAGTTATATTGAAAGGTTTTTGATCAAGGAAGATGTAATCTGATCTGATAAAACATGAGCAATATTGATTTTCAATATTCCCAAAAAGTGAAGCAATCTTACTGAAAATCGCACCATCAGATTCAGCACATCAGACAACCTTACTACAGAGTTTCATACTCTCATCTGCAAAAATGTAGATTTTTTGTTTCTTTTTTGCCAGAAGAAAGATCATGGGTGTGTGTTAGTATGTTTTTTTTTGTTGTTGTTTTTTTTTTTTTTTTTTTTATCTAGATTCAAAATTTGCGCTAAAAAGAAATCTCCTACGACAAGTCTTTGAAAGTTCGTTGAAACAAGTAGCCAAGGGTATTATTAGTTGCTCTGATATGTTTTGGATCAAGTAAGATACACCTGCTTCGATCTAACACGAACAATATTATTTTTCAATATACGTAGAACTATGCATCTTCCCAATCGAGAATAGTGAATTGCACTTTAGCAGGCTTTCTGTTTTCAGAAAATTTCAGAAAATGTAACAAAGGCATTCCCTCTCGTGTCATGAAATAACCTAGAGGCAGATAAAGATTTACCATTAATTAGAGTACACATCTGCGTAACTTAATCCGGGGCCTTCCTTTGTTGGAGTATAAAATACCTTAGCACAGGCTTATTTCGTTCCCGAAAATCCCACGTTCATCTCACATGAATAGCGTTCTTAAAAGCAAGGAACATATTGTCAGTCGGGTATCAAAAGGACGTATCTTTATAATCGTAAATAACCAGAAGAGTAAAATAAAACTTCACAACTTTTTTATTTTCCCCCGATAGTCGTAAAACAAACCCGGTCGGTATGTAAAATCAATACATACGAGTTCATTTTGTTTTATGGTTATCGGAGAAGAAATAAAAAAGTTTTGGTTTTTTTCTGCTCTTCTGAAAATTTACAATTATGGAGATATGTCCTTTTGATACCCGACTGACGATATTGACCATTTATTCCTAATTTTCATTTTGTCAGGGCTGAGGTGAAGGGAGAGAGTCCAGGAACTCATCACGTAGAATATTATTTGATCGGACTTAATATACTGATTGTTTAGAACACTTTCAAAGTTGGTTTCTTTGTTTAGGGGGCTGAACACATCAAAACGACATTTTGGAAAGAAAATGGCTCTATTAGTCTGGTCACTTGGCCCACACAAAGGTGATATCAACTTCGCACAGGAATATAGCAACAACATAAAGCAGGAATAATTAAAAATATAACTTTTAGATAGATTTGTAGAAACAGTAAAAATTCCGAGCTAAATCCTACCAATGAATATATTTTGGTCAGCAAAGCTCCCTATCCAAATATTAAATTAAAACACGAGTTTTATCTACTGAAAGTAAGGAGCAACACTATAACTCAAAACGAACAGAAATTATTCCATATTTGAAGAGGTTGCCCCCCCCTCCTAAATACATTGCTCTTTACGCTAAATTTCTTAGCCCTTTTAAAAAAAACTTTCTATTTTAATTAAACAGCCCTTGTGTTTCAAGAGTCGTTCTTAAAAAATTGGGACAAACAGTCAAACCCACAGTTCATATAATTATCCAGTAAGCTTATCGCAGATCATTTCTGGTCTTCGTTCTCGGTGCGAACAAAAAGCTCCTCCAACTTATTTCTGCATTAGCGGGAATGCGGGTTAGTCTGTTTCCGATTGTTTCCAACAAAGTGCATTATTCGTAATAGCGGGTTTCCACTTGTTTCCGATTAGATCACAGTCTGACTTGTCTACCCGTGAAAAGATCTGACTTCGCTTATGTTTATATCTGCAAAAACGTTCTCCGGAGCACTCGCACCCGGTCCGGGTTTTTATAATGGGTGAGATAGAGAATGATCATACTGGATAATTATATGAACTGTGGTCAAACCTTAGCGTAAAAAGCAATGTATTAAGGAGGGGGGAAACCCCTTCATATAAGGAATAATTTCTGTTCGTTTTGAAATGTTATGTAGAATTATGAAATTATGACTTCCTATAGAATTATGTTAGAAATTATGTGGTCCATTTCTATATTAATCGCTACCAGTAAAACTGGAGACTAAAGGCATCGAATTCTTATTTAACAAGGTGTTTCGCAATATTACTACCCAAAACTACAGAAAAAAAAAAATTCTTGAAACGGATTCAAAATATGATCCCAAGTTAAGTAAGTGTCCTAATTGGAGAGAAGCTGGACAATTAAAAATGTCTGTTTGATGCACACATATGTTGACTGATTTGGATTTGAAATTCAATTTTTTTCTGGAGAGGGGGGGGGGCAATCTTGGGTCAAGGTCAATTTCATCCTAAAATTCTCACCTCCTATATCCAGGCATGTCTAAGCCACGCTTACAAAAGTGACCACTCAATATTAACTAAAAGGTTTCGATGATTTGTAGGGGCCCAACACCACAAGCTACACCCTTTTGGATGTCAAGTTCGTGAGAAGTGTGCTGTCACCTGCTCCTGGTAGTTCCATCACTATCTGTAACAATTTTAATTAATTTGGCTTTAGTATTCGTATCGTCTAACTGCATCATTCAATTTTGGACAACACCTGCCGCCTTATGGTTACAGATGAAACTTGATATAAACCTTATTTTACTGCCCAGTTAAGTCGTTTGAAGTCTGACAAGTAACCAATATTTGCATCGTGACGCCCGCATGGTACAGCATCACCTGGTATTTGGAATAACATTATGGAGAGAAGATTAGCAAACAATGGTTACATTGAATGATAAGATAATGGCTAAGGTAAAACACTATTTAGACGCATGACTGATGACAAAGAATGATTTAGCTTGTTTTCTTCGGCAAACACATAATCTAAAACCGAGATCTCACCAGCTCTATTAAATAACTAGGCGGTTAGTGCCAAATTGCGCCAAGCGTGGAGGAACTGCCAAGCGTGACGGACCTGTGTGGCACACTTGGCACTCAAAGATATACCCCAGGTGGTGGAAAGTAGGCAACCCCTCGTCTAAAAAGTCTATGAATAACGGAAGTTGGTATAAAAGTATTAAAAAGCTGATAGTTTGTGTCCTAGAAAATATTTTAGATGATTTTTTAAATTAAAAAAATAATTTTAAAATAATATTTAGAATTATAATAAAATATATAATTTTATTGACTTGTTACCACATTAGGCTACCTTCAGTTTGTCCAAAGGAAAGGTACATTAATGGTCGTTTTATTTCTCAAATTTCCGAGTAAAAAAAATGTTTCATATTTTTCGTAACTTTTGCTTAGAAATCAAACGAATTTAGATTTTATAAGTGCAACTTAGGGAACTAGCCCAAGTTGAGATTGTTGTTTAAACATAGGATGAAAAAAAAAAAAAAATATGATGAAGCCTTTAAAAGTAGATACAATGGAAAATCAAGTGCACAGTGTGAGGGTATGTTATTTGGGCCTGTAAGCCCCTTCCCCACAAAATAAAATATTTTTTTACGATTCTACTCGCAAATTTCGCTGTTCTCCATATTCATTCCTATATTTTTCTCCTTAGAAAGCAAAGTATAGCCCATTCAAGCATTTAATTCTAGGTGTATTCTATCTATGTCATCTTAGGCAGTAGCTAGTCTCATATTTATCTTAGATTTATTTGACTAATTCCTTTGACATTCCTTTGACATATTTGACTAATTCCTTTGACTAATTTATTTGACATTACCAAGTGCTAATCCTAATTTTTTTTTGTTTATTTATCTCTTCTGTTTATCTTTTGTTATCTTTTTTATCTCTTTTATTTTTTTTATCTCTTCTTCCAAATTGCGTCAATGTAGCGGTATGCCTCTAAACAGATTAAATAAAAAAAAACAAGTTTTTGTAACTGAAAGTAAGGAGCGACATTAAAACTTAAAAAAACGAACAGAAATTATTCCGTATATGAAAGGGGCTATCCCCTCCTCTCAACGCCTCACTCTTTACGCTAAAGTTTTTTATCGTTTTAAAAAATAAAGCTGTGAGACAGAATCAAACTTTAGCGTAAAGAGTGAGGTGTTGAGGAGGGGACAGCCCCTTTCATATACGGAATAATTTCTGTTCGTTTTCAGTTTTAATATCGCTCCTTACTTTCAGTTACACAAACTTGTTTTTTTTATTTAATTTCTGAACGTTTTTGAATTAATGCAGCTTTGATTTTGGCTCACCGTACATGAATAATTAAAACGAAATTCGCATATTAATTTTCCTTTTTTTGGCTAAATGGCTTTCTCGAAATTTTGTTCTGATGTAGCTTAAGAATTAAATAACGCAGCGAATTTCTATATTCGTATTTTTTCATTACGTATATTAGGGAGTTCGCCCCCCCTAGTCAATACTTCGCTCTTTACGCTAAAGTTCGAATTTTGTTCGAATCACGAACCCCTGAATCACAAAGGCCGGTTAATTAGAATAGATAGTTCTTTCGAAAGTACAAAAAAAACTTTAGCGTAAAGAGCGACGTATTGATTAGGGGGAGAACCCCCTCATATACAAAATCATTTCTGTTCGTTTTAAGTTTTAATGTTGCTCCTTACTCTCAGTTGAAAAAAACTTGTTTTTTTTTATTTAATTTCTGATCGTTTTTTACATAATGCTGGGAAATTCGGCGCCCCCTTCATAGAAATGTTTGTTCCCCCAAGGAAACATCCTCCGTGGAAAGATTTCTCCCCCGTAATCCCTAATCCGACCCCCCCCCCCCCCCCAGAAAAAATTTCCTCCTGAAAACGCCTGTATACTCCCAATAACCAATACTATATTTAAACAATGGGTAAAGTTTATAACTTGCAGCCCTTCCCCCGGGAAATGTGGGGGATAAAGTAATCCTCAAAGACATATTAATTAGATTTTCGACTATGCTGAAGAAAATGGCTATCTCAAAATTTTGATTGGGTGACTTCGGAAAAAATGAGCATGGGAGGGGGTCAATTTGCCCTCCCTTTTGGTCACTTAAAAAGGGCACTAGAACTTTTAATTTCCGCTCAAATGAGCCCTTTTACGATATTCTAGGACTACTGGATCATTACGATCACCCCTGGAAAAAAAAAACAAACAAACAAAAAAAAACAAATAAACACGCATCCGTGATCTTTCTTCCGGCAAAAAATACAAATTCTTTATTTTTGACGATAGGAGCATAAAAACTTCGATAATGGGGTTCTCTGAGACGCTGAATCTAATGGTGTGATTTTCATTAAAGTTCTATGACTTTGAGGGGTTGTTTCCTCCTATTTTCGAAAATAAGGCAAATTTTCTCAGGCGCGTAACTTTTGATGGGTAATACTAAACTTGATCAAACTTATATATTTGAAATCAGCATAATAATCTGATTCTTTTGATGTATCTATTGGTATCAAAATTCCGTTTTAGAGTTTAGGTTACTATTGAGCCGGGTCGCTCCTTACTTACAGTTCGTTACCACGAACTGTTTGATAAAAACATCGTCAACAAAATGATCCTAGAAACAATGTTTAAGAGACAAACTATTGAAGCTGGAAAGACAAGGAATTTCATGCAACAAATTTTGGAGAAAGGGCCCAAAATTCCGACTTTAATGCAAATTGGAAGTTACTTTGAGATTTCAAATTCTAGGGACTTTTGCAATGGGGAGCTGTGGGATAAGAGGTGTCACGAACAAGACTGCAGAAACAAAAGTTTGTGAGCTATGTGGGGCCGCGATTATATTAGGAACTGACCTCCTTCTCGAGAAAAACACTGCATTTTTACCTTTAAAGATAGGATTTTCCTAAAGCTCTCCGGCAAGTTGAATTTGATTATATAATTTTAAAAAAGATATCGCAATTGTCCGCATTTGATGTCTTAATAACTTTGGACGGGTACTTTAAACTTAACTAACTCTACGCCAAGGACAGATCCAGGATTTTTTTAGGGGGGGGGGGTATTAAAATAGATTGATCCGATAAACTTGCGTTAGGAGCAAGCTTAATTAACGCACACTTTTGCTAATTAAGTAAATTACACTACTTTAGACTGCGTTAGGTGGAGCGCGCGCCCCCTCGCCCCCTGGATCTGCCACTGATCTATGCATTTGAAATCAGTAAAACCACAATCCTTTTGACATATTCAACCTTTATTTTTATTTTTAAACTTCTGTTTTTGGAAGTTTGGCTATTATTAACAAAGGTCACGAATTCAGTATATTTTTGCCTCTCTTGTAAAAGGATTTTTTTTCGTATTTTATTTGCTGTCTCTTTTTCCAGTTTCAAGTTTTTGCTCTTTGGAATTTTCTTCTTTTCTTATCTACAGCTTAATGTAGTTTATCTGGTTCAAGTTGTTTTCTTATGATTTTTTTTTCCAGTGACTGTTTTTTTTTTCTTAGTCTTGCGTACTTCCATTTTCGTTATTTTAAAACCTATTTGAGTTTTGAACTGATGACGACCTTCGGTAGGATGTTGCCGAAACATCTTGGTATTTCTTATTCTCTTAGACCGGCTGTAAGTTTTCCTGGCTTATATTGCTTTTTATTTCATTTCTAACCTTATCCAGAAGGAGGATAAACTAGTTTGCTATGTCCCCCCTCAAAACCCTGGATTTTCCAAATTGCTGGCACTTCCTATTTAAATTATCAAAAAATTGTATTATTATTAATACTGTTTGCTGAGAATATTGCCTGGAGAATAAGCAAATGGAAAACGATTATTGGCAATAATTGAGCAAAACAGTGGTATCTCCTTCGATAACAGAAAAAAAACATACTTTTTTGCAATGATTGGCAGCTTAGTAGCCAATCAGACTTTTTCCAGAGTCAAAAGTAATTGGACCAACTCCCTCGTGCGGTCTTTTTGTTGCCCTTCCCCCAAAGCCCCAAACATAAATTTTGAGATTTTCTTCAACACATTCGAGAGGTTCAATAATTATGCTTGCAGGGATGACATGACCCCATAAAACTCTTGGAGCAGGGGCTTTAAAAATATACAAGCTACCCATTTTTATAGATAGGCCTTATAATAAAAAAAAAAGGAGGGCATGTTTGATCCTGGGTATCCGATTAGCTATAATCTTTCAGAATTTGTTTTCTGGGCCTAGAAAATCATCATGCCTTTTGTTGGGGGAGGGAGAGGGGCTATGGGGCCCTAATATAGGCCCAAAAACTTTTGTTCCTGATTAGCTGTATTTCGATTAAGCTCTTAGGGATTGTTTTCTAGGTCAAGATTCCCATAGCTTTCCAAGAATATACTTCGGAAACGACAAGCGTACCTAAGTGAACTAAAAGATGCTAGCAATGCACCTGAGTTTCCAAATCATTTACAATATCTTCAGAATGGCTAAAGGGATTGGCAAAGGGGAGTCGAGACTTAGAGAGAGTATTGGAGGGGAAGTGGGGTCAAGTTTATTTTAAATTTGAGTAAGGGTGGATGGCAGAGGTGAATTGAAAGACACTATAGGTACTCAGACTATCGAAATAGCCTGTAGTTTGTAGTATCTGGGAACAGCTTAGGGGATGGAGGTGAAAATTTAAGAAACTATTGGCGAAAGGAAGGCGGAGACTGGGGCAGGTTATATTAAAGTTTAGTGGTGGGGAGGGGCTAAGAAATTGGTGTTTCTAATGCAGATTTTAATTGTTTTTCTACACTTTAAGCTTCTACTTATAATTTTGGCATGGTTAATAAGCGAGATAAATTAAAAGATGCTATATGCTGCCAGAATGTCAAAAAGGCCTAACTACAGTATCTAAGCAACGGCTAAGGTGTTAAATTGAAACTTTCAAGTTATGTTGAGGGAGGGGGCACCCTCTTTTCGCTATCTGATGTAAATCCCAGAATGCCAAATATGCCCGAAGTTCCGCCATGCTTGGCACAGTTTCCGCTACGCTTGGCATAGTTTTCTCTACGCTTGGCACAGCTTTCGTCACATTTTTCACACTTCCACCACGCTTGGTGTAGGTGATCTCTGAAACTTGGCACCCTTTTTTGGGGGGAGGGCGCAAGTAGGTTTTGAATTATGACTTGGGGGAAAGGGTAGAGTTAAATCAAAAGAACATGTGTGTATCCAGGCTATTAAAACATCACACTGTAATAAAATTGGAACAAAATTGGGCCACTGAAACTTCTAGTGCCCTTTTTAATAGTCGAAAGTGGTTTACAGGGCAATCGGCCTCTCCTCGAGAGCCTGCTAAGACATATGATCAAAATTTTGAGATAGCCATTTTTTTGTCAAAATGATTAAAAAGATTAACAAATATGCCACTAGGGACGGAATAACCCACACAACCCCTGGGACAAAACGTTACATGCTGAAAACAAGGGAGGGGGCAGTTTGATCCTGGATGTCCAATTAGTTTAGAACTTTCAGAGATCTTTCTCTGGGCCAAAAATATCATACATTTGTTGAGAGGATGGGAGCCTTGAAATGGGGGAAAAAAATTAGCTATTCATGAAGTAGTATAAATTAGATTAGATGTATTTGAGCAAGCGCTTACAGATCGATACTAAGGCCGATTTCCAAGAATAAACTTTGAAAACGACAAATGCATCAAAGTAAATAAAAAACACACTACATACGCCTGATATTTAAGATTTGTATTAATTAGAAAATCCACAACAAAAGCTTTTCAAAGAAAAGTAAAGAGCTACTATTAAACATAAAATAAGCAGAAATAATGCAAAATAATTTTCCAATCGTAAAGGTCTAAAGATAAAAAGATGAGGAATATGGAATTGGACTTTACAGTCCCTACCGGCCGTGCTGATCTCTGTTTCTTGGCCCTTCAGCCAGGAAGTCCAATGGGGGGGGGGAGTCGAGGGCCAACCATCCTGTGCTTTCGCTAACCCTTCCTGTTTACCTTCCCCAGGTTTCTCCAGGTACTCATTTAGAGCTTGGTTGACCCTGGCTGAGCTTAAAAGAGTCACACCATTGGCGCTCGTCCCAAACCAAATAATTGGGTACACTAGGATTCATACCCTTGCCCTCTCGGACAAAGAATTCCGATCGTAAAACTATCATGAATCACCGTTAATAAATAAATGAGACCCAAACCGAACAGAAATTACAATAAATAATGGAGTCAAACTCAAAAACGATTAGAAAATTAACATGATAACCCCCCTCCCATGCCTTCTGAAGACCAGAATATATGTTGAACCTTACTAAAAAAAAAAATGAATATGGATTGACAGTTTAATACATATACCGATATTTAGTCCTTTAAGTCTTGGTAATTTTTATATAATACAGTTAAAAAAGCAAAAACATTTAAAATGTATTATATGGGCAGCCTCTATCATAGACGGAATAATTTTTGTTTGTTTTAAGTTTTAATTTTGTTCTCTACTTTCAGTTGAAAAAAACTTTTTTTTTTAATTGTTATACATATGTTATACACATGACCAGGCAAGTCTAAGTAGTAAGGCAATACTGAATACAAAAAAACGTGCTTGCGCAATTTGTCTTACCACTCGCCTGAGGCATGAATATACAGTGTAGTCTAACCGGTACATTGGCTTACCACGGGTCAGTCACCTATTACTACGAACGGCACTTGCCTTAGCAGACGGGTTTTTATGAGGTAAACAGCCATTTTTTTTTGGTGTCAGTCGGTTAGAGAGAGTTGGCGGCTATAAGGCCATAGGGAATCCCGGTCCTACATTCAATCCTACATTCACGCCTACATGAATATACAGTGTAGTCTAACCGGTACATTGGCTTACCACGGGTCAGTCACCTATTACTACGAACGGCACTTGCCTTAGCAGACGGGTTTCTGCAAAGTGTTATGGGCTTCCTTGAAAAAATACCAGTTTAAAAAAAAAATAAACACGTATCCATGATCTTTCTTCTGGCAAAAAAAAAATACAAATTCCAATCAAAACTGGTCAAACGTGTTAATAACCTGTAAGTTATAGGTAGCTGATAACTTGTTCAGTATCGTATGTATTATTAGTGGTATCAATGGTATTTCATTTACGTAAAGCTATCTCGATTTGCCAAAAACTTTTATCATTCGCATAAAACTAACTCAATTTGCAAAAAAGGTGTTCCATTTGCGTAACTCTTTTTCTAGACCGAGTTGTTTTCTGTACTCTATACATTTCAACTCGGTCTGAAATTAAATAATGACCGTGTGGTAGTACCTTCACACCATCCTCAAGTACATAGACTTTGTCCGATATGGCCGACGTGGCGTTTTTCTCAACTCTAACTGTGTAGTTTTAAATTGTAAAGAGCGAATCGCCAAGACTTTCGCCCTTGGCACTAAACTACGTTCCACACAGTTTCTATACACACTCATGTCGAAATTATTTTTTACAAAGTGTGTTTTGGTGGGTATACTCTGGTTTGATGGGTATAGTCTGGTTTAGTTTTTCAAAGGGAGTGAGTACTTGACATTTTGCAAAAAGGGATAAGGAATTCGCAAATTGCACACTAAGAACGATATTAATTAATGTTTTGAATAATAGGAGTGTGAATGATTCTAATTAGTGATTGGATAATTTTTAACAAGAAATGACTGAAAAGTGTTTTGAGGGAGATGGTTTTAAGGGGTATTGCTTCAGAGTGAAGCTTTTTGATATAAAGGAAATTGAATTTTTTGAGGGGTATTGCTTCAGAGTGAGGCTTTTTGATATAAAGGAATAGGAATTTTTTAAGGGGTATTGCTTCAGAGTGAAGCTTTTTTTGATATAAAGAAATTGATTTTTTAATGGGTATAGCTTTTTGATATAAAGGAGATTGAATTTTTAAGGGGTATTGCTTCAGAGTGAAGCTTTTTGATATAAAGGAAATTGAATTTTTAAGGGATATTGCTTCAGAGTGAAGCTTTTTTGATATAAAGGAAATTGAATTTTTAAGGGGTATTGCTTCAGAGTGAAGCTTTTTGATATAAAGGAAATTGAATTTTTAAGGGGTATTGCTTCAGAGTGAAGCTTTTTGATATAAAGAAAATTGAATTTTTAAGGGGTATTGCTTCAGAGTGAAGCTTTTTGATATAAAGGAAATTGAATTTTTAAGGGTATTGCTTCAGAGTGAAGCTTTTTGATATAAAGGAAATTGAATTTTTAAGGGGTATTGCTTCAGAGTGAAGCTTTTTGATATAAAGGAAATTGAATTTTTAACGGGTATAGCTTCAGAGTGAAGCTTTTCTATATAAAGGAAATTGAATTTTTAAGGGGTATAGCTTCAGAGTGAAGCTTTTTGATATAAAGGAAATTGAATTTTTAAGGGGTATAGCTTCAGAGTGAAGTTTTTTTGATATAAAGGAAATTGAATTTTTAACGGGTATAGCTTCAGAGTGAAGTCTTTTCTATATAAAGGAAATTGAATTTTTAAGGAGTATAGCTTCATAGTGAAGCTTTTTGATATAAAGAAAATTGAATTTTTAAGGGTATAGCTTCAGAGTGAAGCTTTTTGACATAAAGGAAATTGAATTTTAAAAGGGGTATAGCTTTTTGATATAAAGGAAATTGAATTTTAAGGGGTATTGCTTCAGAGTGAATCTTTTTGATATAAAGGAAATTGAATTTTTAAGGGTATTGCTTCAAGTGAAGCTTTTTGATATAAAGGAAAAGGAATTTTTAAGGATATTGCTTCAGAGTGAAGCTTTTTGATATAAATGAAATTGAATTTTTAAGGGGTATTGCTTCAGAGTGAAGCTTTTTGATATAAAGGAAATTGATGGGTTATTCAAATTCTTCCTTGAGTAGCTACCACTGTGAGGGGATCTAAGCCTTTTTTGGCCCTTGATGCAATAGGCAATGGGATATTATAGTGAACATAGCTATAAATAAAGTTTTAACAAGAAATGTCTGAAAAGTATTTTTTGGGGGTGGGGGGCGATGACAGAGTGGATGTCTTAGACTAGTTATAAAGTTTTAACAAGAAATGTCTGAAAAGTATTTTTTTGGGGGGTGGGGGCGATGACAGAGTGGATGTCTTAGACTAGTTATAGTGCTGTACTCTGGCATGAACTGCTTTCGAAAACCCGGATGAATTAGTTGAAAATAAAGTTTTAACAAGAAATGTTTCTGAAAAGTATTGTTTTTTGGGGGGGGGATAAGGGTTTTTGACCGTAAACTCTAGTTTTTTGTAAGAAAATTATGGAAAGTACAATTCGTTGGTTCATAGGTGAAACTTAAGTCCAGGTATGGATCGAAAAATAAAATATTTCTGTGGAATCTGAGCTAATAAGGGTTTTTGACCATAACCCTAGTTTTTTTGTAAGAAAATTATTGAAAATACAATTCTCTGGTTCAAATGTGAAACTTAAGTCCTTTTTAGGATCGAAAAAATTAACTATTTCTGTAAAATCTGAGCTAATAAGGGTTTTTGACCGTAAACTCTAGTTTTTTGCAAGAAAATTATGGAAGATACAATTCTCTGGTTCAAATGTGAAACTTAAGTCCATTTTTGGATCGAAAAAATAAATATTTCCTAAAATCTGAGCTAATAAGGGTTTTTGACCGTAAAATATAGTTTTTTTTGCAAGAAAATTATGGAAAATACAATTCTCTGGTTCATAGGTGAAAAACTTAAGTCCATTTTTGGATCGAAAAATAAAACTATTTCTGTAAAAACTGAGCTAATAAGGGTTTTTGACTGTAAACTCTAGTTTGTTGTAAGAAAATTATGGAAAATACAAATCTCTGGTTCAAATGTGAAACTTAAGTCCTTTTTTGGATTGAAAAATAAAACTATATCCGTAAAATCTGAACTAATAATTCAATATTTTTTTCATAAAAACAAACTATTTTTTTTAAACTTCGAAATTTTTCAACTTTATTTATTTTTTTCTTTTTGTACGTATCTTAAAATGTCAAAGTATGCTTACGGTTCTAACAATTGTGCTCTATGATTGGTCAGAGACACGATTTGGCTTTCCCACTGGTATTCTATGACCGCTTATCGTCACTACCTAGTCTACTGCATGTATTAAATCAGTATTTTTTACACAGTGGAACGATAAACACATAAGTCATATCTTTTAAAAAAGAAAGTGAAGATGGAACATTTAATAGAGTCTGTTCACATAACAAGGTTATTGTAGCATTGAATGCCGACAAGGAGAAGTATTTAAACCAATAAACAAGTACAAGTGATAGCACTATTGGAAATGTATGCATGCATTGTCATGACAGTAAGGAATTAAATTTCTTTGGGATACCGAAAAAATTCAACTCTTATGATGGTGGTTATGCGAGATTTAGATCTCCAGAGATGATTGCACTCAAAGAGAATGCTAACAAAAAAATAATTGTTGATGATAGAGGACAACTCCTTGCTACTGCTGCAGGTAACACATTACCTACGGACACATCCAATCATCAGCTTTCGGGTATTAGCATTCAACGGAAGGCTAATAAAAGAAAGGCCTACTCTGCTACTAATATCATTAACCATATCTTGTTTACGTGCCGAAACTGTTACCTGTGTAAAAATAATGTGTTAATAGACAGTGAAATTGCAAGAAAAATAAAAATGGCATTGTCAAAAAATATCACTACGGAATATAAAGATGAAACGATGAATAACAAAGCACCAGCAAACATTACTGGCATTGATCAAACAGTCAATGAATCAAATAATAGCAAAGACGAAAAGCATATTGAGCCTGTTCATGAGACACCAGTTAAAAATTGTGTATGATTCAAAATTGAATAATGATTATTCTACTAATTACGAACTAAGAGAAGACAATAACTACAATATCAAGAGAGAACATGGTGAACTATTTTATGGAACAGATTCAAAATGTCCAAAGTTATCATTGATATTAATAATGTATCATAATATATTTTTGTATTAATATTCTACATAGCATTATTTCATTAAAAATATTACATTGTTATGTGTTCATTATTTTTTAGAGTAAGCTAGCATATCAAGCGTTTAGAATGTATATTAAAACATCGGAGATGTAAGAAAAGGAATTTGCGTACATCTATTGTCAGACACACTATTTCCGTAAAATCTGAGCTATTAAGGGTTTTTGACCGTAAACTCTAGTTTTTTGTAAGAAAATTATGGAAATACAATTCTCTGGTTCAAATGTGGAACTTAAGTCTATTTTTGGATCGAAAAATAAAACTATTTCCGTAAAATCTGAGCTAATAAGGCTTTTTCGACCGTAAACTCTAGTTTCTTGTAAGAAAATTATGTAAAATACATTTTTTGTACGTATCTTAAAATGACAAAATTGCAGCTTTTTCGGGGTTGAAGCACTCTATGTAAAGGGTAATGTACCTACAGATAAAGTCTTAAATCAAAAGTGTGACCCTAGGATTCCACTTTTTCAATCTAGAAGAATTTAAGTGTCCTAATTTGAAGGGGTTTATCATCGTCCTGAAGACGAGGTCAGGTTCTTCGCGCACTGGATACCTAAGGACATGCCTGATCGTGATAAATGCATAAGACATGGTAAAAAACTATTCTATATCATGGGACCATCGTTTCTGATGCTTAAGAGTGAACGTGTCTATGACTATGTGTCATAATATAATTTTGTATTAATATTCTACATAGCATTATTTCATTAAAAATATATTACGCATTACATTGTTATGTGGTCATTATTTTTAGAGTAAAGCTAGCATATCAAAAGTTTAGAATGTCTATTAAAACATCGGAGATGTGAGAAAAGGAATTTGCATACATCTATTGTCAGACACATGGGGTAACATTGACAAAATCTAGGTATCAGAATGAATAAATTCTTATCAACATCCGTTGTTGGATATCTTATTATGTCATTATGAAAAAATTGTAAGTAAGTAGGAAGTAGGTAAGTAAGTAAGTAAGTAACAAACTCTTTCTTGAATTCATCTCTTGGTTACACAATACAGAAGTTTTTATTATAGGAAATTATAAAAAAAAATTGAAGAAACTCTCTATTAACATTCGTTATCGATTGAAGTCGCTTCCTAGACAGACAATACAGCAATTTCACAAAATCTAAGTATAAGAGTGATTAAATTCAATATCAACATCCATTTCTCGGATACATCGGAAAAAGTTGACACAATCTAAGTACCGGAAAGAATAAATTCATTTTCAAAGTTTTTATCGGATACATCAGATAACACAGTCATAAAATCCAAGTTCTATTCGTTTTGGCTTCATGTGTTGTTACGTTGAATTTAGATTAGACCGGTTTTCTTTTAATTTTGGCTTCATGTGTTGTTACGTTGAATTTAGATTAGACCGGTTTTTCTTTCTATAGTAGAGACTAGCGTATATTTTTAGAGTAGAAAAAAAAAATTCTGGTTAGTCTGAAGTTGATTGTCTGAAAAGTATTTTTTTGGGGGAGATACACGATTGGCTGAAACAAAAGCAGAACTTTTAAATCACAACAACTGAAGATCAGTAAATAATTCCATTGTTTTTTTTTGTTAAACACAATTGGCTGAAATAAAAGCGGAACTTTAAAATCACAACAACTAAAGATCAGTAAATGATTCCTTTTTTTTGTTAAACACAATTGGTTGAAACAAAAGCAGAACTTTTAAAATCAAAACAACTGAAGGTCAGTAAATAATTCCATTGTTTTTTTTTTTTGTTAAACACGATTGGTTGAAATAAAGATACGCTAGTCTCTACTATAGAAAGAAAAACCGGTCTAATCTAAATTCAACGTAACAACACATGAAGCCAAAATTAAAAGAAAAAACGGTCTAATCTAAATTCAACGTAACAACACATGAAGCCAAAAACGAATAGAACTTGGATTTTATGACTGTTATCTGATGTATCCGATAAAAACTTTGAAAATGAATTATTCTTTCCGGTACTTAGATTGTGTCAACTTTTTCCGATGTATCCGAGAAATGGATGTTGATATTGAATTTAATCACTCTTATACTTAGATTTTGTGAAATTGCTGTATTGTCTGTCTAGGAAGCGACTTCAATCGATAAACGAATGTTAATAGAGAGTTTCTTCAATTTTTTTTATAATTTCCTATAATAAAAATATCTGTATTGTGTAACCAAGAAATGAATTCAAGAAAGAGTTTGTTACTTACTTACTTACTTACCTACTTCCTACTTACTTACAATTTTTTTCATAATGACATAATGAGATATCCAACAACGGATGTTGATAAAGAATTTATTCATTCTGATACCTAGATTTTGTCAATGTTACCCCATGTGTCTGACAATAGATGTATGCAAATTCCTTTTCTCACATCTCCGATGTTTTAATAGACATTCTAAACTTTTGATATGCTAGCTTACTCTAAAAGTAATGACCACATAACAATGTAATGCGTAATATATATTTTTAATGAAATAATGCTAAGTAGAATATTAATACAAAATTATATTGTGACACATAGTCATAGACACGCTCACTCTTAGCATCCAGAAACGATGGTCCCATGATATAGAATAGTTTTTACCATGTCTTATGCATTTATCACGATCAGGCATGTCCCTTAGGTATCCAGTGCGCGAAGAACCTGACCTCGTCTTCAGGACGATGATAAACCCTTCAAATTTAGGACACTTAAATTCTTCTAGATTGAAAAGTGGAATCCTAGGGTCACACTTTTGAATTAAAACTTTATCTGTAGGTACATTACCCTTTACATAGAGTGCTTCAACCCGAAAAAAGCTGCAATTTCGTCATTTTAAGATACGTACAAAAAATGTATTTTACATAATTTCTTACAAGAAACTAGAGTTTACGGTCGAAAAAAGCCTTATTAGCTCAGATTTTACGGAAATAGTTTATTTTTCGATCCAAAAATAGACTTAAGTTCCACATTTGAACCAGAGAATTGTATTTCCATAATTTTCTTACAAAAAACTAGAGTTTACGGTCAAAAACCCTTAATAGCTCAGATTTTACGGAAATAGTGTGTCTGACAATGGATGTACGCAAATTCCTTTTCTTATATCTCCGATGTTTTAATATACATTCTAAACGCTTGATATGCTAGCTTACTCTAAAAAATAATGAACACATAACAATGTAAATTTTTTAATGAAATAATGCTATGTAGAATATTAATACAAAAATATATTATGATACATTATTAATATCAATGATTAACTTTGGACATTTTGAATCTGTTCCATAAAATAGTTCACCATGTTCTCTCTTGATATTGTAGTTATTGTTTTCTGTTAGTTCGTAATCAGTAGAATAATCATTATTCCATTTTGAATCATACACAATTTTTACTGGTGTCTCATGAACAGGCTCAATATGCTTTTCGTCTTTGCTATTATTTGATTCATTGATTGTTTGATCAATGCCAGTAATGTTTGCTGGTGCTTTGTTCTTCATCGGTTCATCTTTATATTCCGTAGTGATATTTTTTGACAATGCCATTTTTATTTTTCTTGCAATTTCACTGTCTATTAACACATTATTTTTACACAGGTAACAGTTTCGGCACGTAAACAAGATATGGTTTATGATATTAGTAGCAGAGTAGGCCTTTCTTTTATTAGCCTTCCGATTGAATGCTAATACCCGAAAGCTGATGATTGGATGTGTCCGTAGTAATGTGTTACCTGCAGCAGTAGCAAGGAGTTGTCCTCTATCATCAACAATTATTTTTTTGTTAGCATTCTCTTTGAGTGCAATCATCTCTGGAGATCTCAATCTCGCATAACCACCATCATAACAGTTGAATTTTTTCGGTATCCCAAAGAAATTTAATTCCTTACTGCCATGACAATGCATGCATACATTTCCAATAGTGCTACCACTTGTACTTGTTTCATAGTTTAAATACTTCTCCTTGTCGGCATTCAATGCTACAATAACCTTGTTATGTGAACAGACTCTATTAAAATGTTCCATCTTCAATTTCTTTTTAAAAGATATGACTTATGTGTTTATCGTTCCACTGTGTAAAAAATACTGATTTAATACATGCAGTAGACTAGGTAGTGACGATAAGCGGTCATAGAATACCAGTGGGAAAGCCACATCGTGTCTCTGACCAATCATAGAGCACAATTGTTAGAACCGTAAGCATACTTTGACATTTTAAGATACGTACCAAAAAGAAAAAAATAAATAAAGTTGAAAAATTTCGAAGTTTTAAAAAAAATAGTTTGTTTTTATGAAAAAAATATTGAATTATTAGTTCAGATTTTACGGATATAGTTTTATTTTTCAATCCAAAAAAGGACTTAAGTTTCACATTTGAACCAGAGAATTGTATTTTCCATAATTTTCTTACAACAAAACTAGAGTTTTTACAGTCAAAAACCCTTATTAGCTCAGATTTTACAGAAATAGTTTTATTTTTTCGATCCAAAAATGGACTTAAGTTTCACCTATGAACCAGAGAATTGTATTTTCCATAATTTTCTTGCAAAAAAAAAACTATAGTTTACGGTCAAAAACCCTTATTGGCTCAGATTTTACGGAAATAGTTTATTTTTTCGATCCAAAAATGGACTTAAGTTTCACATTTGAACCAGAGAATTGTATTTTCCATAATTTTCTTGCAAAAAACTAGAGTTTACGGTCAAAAACCCTTATTAGCTCAGATTTTACAGAAATAGTTAATTTTTTCGATCCTAAAAAGGAGTTTCACATTTGAACCAGAGAATTGTATTTTCAATAATTTCTTGGAAAAAACTAGAGTTTATGGTCAAAAACCCTTATTAGCTCAGATTCTAGAGAAATAGTTTATTTTTCGATCCATACCTGGACTTAAGTTTCACCTATGAACCAACGAATTGTATTTTCCATAATTTTCTTACAAAAAACTAGAGTTTACGGTCAAAACCCTTATCCCCCCCAAAAAAAAACTTTTCAGACATTTCTTGTTTAAAACTTTATTTTCAACTAATTCATCCGGTTTTTCGAAAGCAGTTCATGCCAGAGTACAGCACTATAAACTAGTCTAAGACATCCACTCTGTCATCGCCCCCACCCCCCAAAAAAATACTTTTCAGACATTTCTTGTTAAAACTTTATAACTAGTCTAAGACATCTACTCTGTCATCGCCCCCACCTCCCAAAAAATACTTTTCAGACATTTCTTGTTAAAACTTTATTTATAGCTATGTTCACTATAATGTCCCATTGCCTATTGCATCAAGGGCCAAAAAAGGCTTAGATCCCTCACAGTGGTAGCTACTCAAGGAAGAATTTGAATAACCCATCAATTTCCTTTATATCAAAAAGCTTCACTCTGAAGCAATACCCCTTAAAAATTCAATTTCCTTTATATCAAAAAGCTTCACTCTGAAGCAATACCCCTTAAAAAGTTAATTTCCTTTATATCAAAAAGCTATACCCCTTGAAAAATCAATTTCATTTATATAAAAAAGCTTCACTCTGAAGCAATATCCCTTAAAAATTCCTTTTCCTTTATATCAAAAAGCTTCACTTTGAAGCAATACCATTAAAAATTCAATTTCCTTTATATCAAAAAGCTTCACTCTGAAGCAATACCCCTTAAAAATTCAATTTCCTTTATATCAAAAAGCTATACCCCTTAAAAATTCAATTTCCTTTATGTCAAAAAGCTTCACTCTGAAGCTATACCCTTAAAAATTCAATTTCCTTTATATCAAAAAGCTTCACTATGAAGCTATACTCCTTAAAAATTCAATTTCCTTTATATAGAAAAGCTTCACTCTGAAGCTATACCCGTTTAAAATTCAATTTCCTTTATATAAAAAAACTTCACTCTGAAGCTATACCCCTTAAAAATTCAATTTCCTTTATATCAAAAAGCTTCACTCTGAAGCAATACCCCTTAAAAATTCAATTTCCTTTATATCAAAAAAGCTTCACTCTGAAGCAATACCCCTTAAAAATTCAATTTCCTTTATATCAAAAAGCTTCACTCTGAAGCAATACCCCTTAAAAAATTCAATTTTCTTTATATCAAAAAGCTTCACTCTGAAGCAATATCCCTTAGAAATTCAATTTCCTTTATATCAAAAAGCTATACCCCTTAAAAATTCAATTTCCTTTATATCAAAAAGCTTCACTATGAAGCTATACTCCTTAAAAATTCAATTTCCTTTATATAGAAAAGCTTCACTCTGAAGCTATACCCGTTAAAAATTCAATTTCCTTTATATAAAAAAACTTCACTCTGAAGCTATACCCCTTAAAAATTCAATTTCCTTTATATCAAAAAGCTTCACTCTGAAGCAATACCCCTTAAAAATTCAATTTCCTTTATATCAAAAAGCTTCACTCTGAAGCAATACCCCTTAAAAATTCAATTTCTTTATATCAAAAAGCTTCACTCTGAAGCAATACCCCTTAAAAATTCAATTTTCTTTATATCAAAAAGCTTCACTCTGAAGCAATATCCCTTAAAAATTCAATTTCCTTTATATCAAAAAGCTATACCCTTAAAAATTCAATTTCCTTTATATCAAAAAGCTTAACTCTGAAGCTATACCCCTAAAAAATACAATTTCCTTTATATAGAAAAGCTTCACTCTGAAGCTATACCCGTTAAAAATTCAATTTCCTTTATATCAAAAAGCTTCACTCTGAAGCAATACCCTTAAAAATTCAATTTCCTTATATCAAAAAGCTTCACTCTGAAGCAATACCCCTTAAAATTCAATTTCCTTTATATTAAAAAAGCTTCACTCTGAAGCAATACCCCTTAAAAATTCAATTCCTTTATATCAAAAAGCTTCACTCTGAAGCAATACCCCTTAAAAATTCAATTTCCTTTATATCAAAAAGCTTCACTCTGAATCTATACCCCTTAAAAATTCCTATTCCTTATATCAAAAAGCTTCACTCTGAAGCAATACCCCTTAAAAATTCAATTTCCTTTATATCAAAAAGCTTCACTCTGAAGCAATACCCTTTAAAAATTCAATTTCCTTTATATCAAAAAGCTATACCCCTTGAAAAATTCAATTTCCTTTATATCAAAAAGCTTCACTCTGAAGCAATACCCCTTAAAAATTCAATCTCCTTTATATCAAAAAGCTATACCCATTGAAAAATCAATTTCCTTTATATCAAAAAGCTTCACTCTGAAGCAATACCCTTAAAAATTCCTATTCCTTTATATCAAAAAGCCTCACTCTGAAGCAATACCCCTCAAAAATTCAATTTCTTTACATCAAAAAGCTTCACTCTGAAGCAATACCCTTAAAACCATCTCCTCCAAAACACTTTTCAGTCATTTCTTGTTAAAAATTATCCAATCACTAATTAGAATCATTCACACTCCTATTATTCAAAACATTAATTAATATCGTTCATAGTGTGCAATTTGCGAATTCCTTATCCCTTTTTGCAAAAATGTAAAAGTACTCACTCCCTTTGAAAAACTAAACCAGACTATACCCATCAAACCAGAGTATACCCACCAATACACACTTTGTAAAAAATAATTTCGACATGAGTGTGTATAGAAACTGTGTGGAACGTAGTTTAGTGCCAAGGGCGATAGTCATGGCGATTCGCTCTTTACAATTTAAAAAACTACACAGTTAGAGTTGAGAAAAACGCCATGTCGGCCATATCGGACAAAGTCTATGTACTTGAGGATGGTGTGAAGGTACTACCACACGGTCATTATTTAATTTCAGACCGAGTTGAATGTATAGAGTACAGAAAACAACTCGGTCTAGAAAAAGAGTTACGCAAATGGAACACCTTTTTTGCAAATTGAGTTAGTTTTATGCGAATGATAAAAGTTTTGGCAAAACGAGATAGCTTTACGTAAATGAAATACTATTGATACCACTAATAATACATGCGATACTGAACGAGTTATCAGCTACCTATAACTTACAGGTTATTAAACACGTTTGAAACCAGTTTTGATTGGAATTTGTATTTTTTTTTGCCAGAAGAAAGATCATGGATACGTGTTTTTTTTTTTTTTAAAACTGGTATTTTTTCAAGGAAGCCCATAACACTTTGCAGAAACCCGTCTGCTAAGGCAAGTGCCGTTCGTAGTAATAGGTGACTGACCCGTGGTAAGCCAGTGTACCGGTTAGACTACACTGTATATTCATGTAGGCGTGAATGTAGGATTGAATGTAGGACCGGGATTCCCTATGGCCTTATAGCTGCCAACTCTCTCTAACCGACTGACACCAAAAAAAATGGCTGTTACCTCATAAAAACCCGTCTGCTAGGGCAAGTGCCGTTCATAGTAATAGGTGACTGACCCGTGGTAAGCCAATGTACCGGTTAGACTACACTGTATATTCATGCCTCAGGCGAGTGGTAAGACAAATTACGCAAGCACGTTTTGTATTCAGTATTGCCTTACTACTAGTCTATAGGGTTGTGTTTCAAGCAGGGACTTAATTAGCTATGGGGAAGGAGGCAACTGTCCCTCCCAGATCTCACACCCTTCTTCACACCCCAGTTTACCCATCCCCCAGGCTGAAATTTAGTTTTTTTTCAAAAATCTTGTCGAAATAAAGATAAGCCTGCGTAATTCAAGCATCCACAGAAACTGGTCAGTTTTCTTTAGTGTATCTTCACCTTTATGGGTTCTAAGTGTTTACTTCCCCGGCGTTTATCCCCTCCCCGAAATATACCCCCCCCCCAGAATATACCCCGCAGAAAATTTGCACTTTACTAAAAGAAAAAAAAAATGTGTATTGTCAGTTTGTTATACAAATTCTGATATTTATTCCTTATAGCCTTAATACTTCTTTATTTGTTATTAATTAAAAAAAAATTTTTTCGAAAAATAAGCTTTTCAAAGAAAAGTAAAGGCCAGTTTAAACTTAAGCTCAACAGATACAAATACCTGTTAATTCAAAATTCAAAACGACCAGAAATTACTATTAAAGAACAAATGAAACCCAAAACGAACAGAAATTAAACAATCAATCATAGGAAAAAACATATAAAAAGTAATAATATAAATGAATAAATAGATCTTAAAGCGAGTAATGATTAGATTGAATATGAAAATCAAGCTTAAAATAAAAAAATTATATTTTGCTATTGGAAGTATAAATGAAACTTAAAACGAACAGAAATTAAATAAACAATCAATGCAAAACAAACATACAATAGATATTAATGTAAATGAATAAATAAATCTTAAAACATGCGAAACATAAATTGAATATGCAAATCAGGCTTGAAACGAACAAAAATCACTACAAACAAGAGTTTGGGTATCGCCCCCTTCTCTCACTGTATAAGTCCAAAACCTACTGCGTCACTGGTGCTTTACTGAAAACCAATTATATTACAAATATTTTCTTTTATACTTAATATTGAAAATAAACATTAAAATTGTTGTAAGATTTTGAACTGATGAGCTTTCAGCAATTAATATCATTATACATCAAATATTCAGTTTAATTTATTAGTTCTTTCTAAAGTTATTCAAGACGAATATAGATTCACTACAAACAAGAGTTTGGATACTGCCCCCTTCCTTGACTGTAAATTAACTAAAAAAAAAACGTTTTTTTTTTTTAACTGAAAGTAGAGAGCTTCATTAAAACCTAAAACGAACAGAAATTATTCCGTATATGAAAGAGGCTGTCCCCTCCTCAACGCCTCGCTCTTTACGCTAAAGTTTTTTATTGGTTTAAAAAAACAAAGTTGTGAGACAGAGTCAAACTTTAGCGTAAAGAGCGAGGCGTTGAGGAGGGGACAACCCCTTTCATATACAGAATAATTTCTGTTAGTTTTAAGTTTTAATGTCACTCCTTACTTTCAGTTAGAAAAACTTGTTTTTTTTAGCTAATTTCTGAACGTTTTTTGAATTAATGCAGCTTTGATTTTGGCTCACCGTACATGAATATTTAAAAACGGAATTCGCTTTTATTAATTTTCCTTTTTTTGGCTAAGTGGCTTTCTCGAAATTTTGTTCTGACGTAACTTACGAATTAACTTACGTAACGAATTTCTATATTCGTATGTTTTTATTACGTATATTAGGGAGTTCACTCCCTGGTCAATACCTTGCTATTTACGCTAAAGTTCGAATTTTGTTCGAATCACAAACCCCTGAATCACAAAGGCCGGTTAATTAGAATAGATAGCTCTTTTGTAAGTACTAAAAAACTTTAGCGTAAACAGCGAGGTATTGACTAGGGGGCGAACCCTCTAATATACGTAATAATTTCTGTTCGTTTTAAGTTTTGATGTTGCTCCTTATTTTCAGTTGAAAAAACTTGTTTTTTTATTTAATTTCTGATCGTTTTTTGCATAATGCTGGGAAATCTGGCACCCCCTTCATGGAAATTTTCCTTCCCCGAAGGAAATATCCTCAATGGAAAGATCCTCCCCCATAACCCAAACTCCAACCCCGACCCCCCACTAGAAAAAAAATTGCTCCTGAAAACACCTGTATACTTCCCAATATCCAATACTATATGTAAACAATGGGCAAAGTTTATAACTTGCAGCCCTTCCCCCGGGAACTGTGGAGGATTAATTCATCCTCAAAGGCATATTAATTAGATTTCCGACTATGCTGAACAAAATGGCTATCTCAAAATTTTGATTGCGGTCTTTGGGAAAAAAATGAGCGTGGGAGGGGGCCAAGTTGCCCTCCAATTTTTTGGTCACTTAAAAAGGGCACTAGAACTTTTAATTTCCGTTCGAATGAGCCTTCTCAGGATATTCTAGGACTACTGGATTTCCTATGATTGTTTGTTTAAGTTCTGTTCATTTTGGGGTTTCATTTATTGTTTAATAATAATTTCTTGTCGTTTCTAGTTTGAGTTTTAACAGGTATTTGTATCTGCTGAGCTTAATCTTAAAATTAGTTTAGTGTAACTAATTAGTTTAGTGTAAACCTTTCTTGTAAAATTAGTTTAGTTTTATTAATATTTGTTCGAATTTGATTGCAAAAATTTTAAAAATTCCTTACTTCAAAATCAAACTTAAAAAAAAAAAAAATCAAATCTTCATCAAAGTATCAAAACTGGTATCAAAGTAACAATATCAAAGTGAAAAAAATTTGTCCCCTTTGAAATAAGCCCCTTTTGAAGTTTATAAGACGACCCCTTCTATACGAAGTGCGCCGGGAAGGAGGGAAGGAGGCGATACCCAAACTCTTGTTTGTAGTGATTTTGTTCGTTTCAAGCTTGATTTGCATATTCAATTTAAGTTGAACTTGTTTTAAGATTTATTTATTCATTTACATTAATATCTATTGTATGTTTGTTTGCATTGATTGTTTATTTAATTTCTGTTCATTTTAAGTTTCATTTATACTTCAATGGCAAAATATTTTTTTTCGTTTTAAGCTTGATTTTCATATTCAATCTAAGCATTACTCACTTTAAGATCTATTTGTTCATTTATATTATTACTTGCTGTATGTTTTTTCCTGTGATTGTTTATTTAATTTCTGTTCGTTTTGGGTTTCATTTATTGTTTAATAACAATTTCTTGTTGTTTCTAGTTTGAGTTTTAACAGGTATTTGCATCTGCTGAGCTTAATCTTAAAATGGCCTTTACTTTTCTTTGAAAAACTTATTTTTGGATATCTCGGATATCTTTTAACTCTTAAAAAGTGAACTAGAACTTTCAATTTCCAATCAAATGAGCCCTCTCTGAAGTCTATACGAGCATCCCTTTCATAAGAACCATACACGCCCCAAGGACAACACTTAAAACGCCTACCCCCTGGGCCCTGCGGGGTTGTGTTGACACTTGAGTTTTTGTTATCTAGTTCTTGAAAAATTACTTTAAAAAACTGGCTATCTCAATATTTGTAGTGGAAGGGTTTGGGGGAAAAGGGCATGGGGGGGGGGGGCTAGTTGCCCTTAAACCTCTTGACTCTTAAAAAGTGAACTAGAACTTTCAATTTCCAATCAAATGAACCCTATACCAGCATCCCTTTTTAAGTTTTATACCAGCATACCTTTCATAAGAACAATACATGCCCTTAGGGCATAACTTGGAACACCTCCCCTGGACCCTGGGGGGGTTGTATTGACACCGGAGTTTTTCTTATCCGACCTTTGAACTATTTAATTTTTTTTTAACAAAATGTCTATCTCAAAATTTTCATCAGATGTGTGTTGGAAAAAGAAGGCGAGGGAGTGGTATAGTTGCTCTCGGATCTCTTTTGACTATTAAAAAGTGAACTCGAAGTTTCAATTTCCAACCAAATGAGCCCTCCCTAAAGTTTATACGAGTATCCCTTTCATAAGAACCATATATGCCCCAGGGCATAATTTACAAACGCCTGCCCCGGGCCCTGGGGGGTTGTGTCGACAACTCTGTTTTTGTTATCTGAGTTTTGAACAATTTTTAACTTAATGGCTATCTCAAAATTTTTATGTGATGCATTTGGGAAAAAAGGGGCGTGGGGGGCTAGTTGCCCTCCAATTTATTTTGACTCTCAAAAACTGAACTAGAACGTTCAATATCTAATCAAATTAGCCCTCTTTGAAGTTTTTATGAGTATCCCTTACATAAGAACCATATATTCCCCCAGGGCCTAACTTACAACGCCTGCCTTCGGGCCCTGGGAGGGCTGTATTGACCCCGGGTTTTCGTTACACGGTTTTTGAGCTATTTTTAAAAAAAATGGCTATCTCAAGCTTTATCAGATGGTTCTGAGAAAAAAGGCGTGGAGGGGGGGGGGGGGGGGCTAGGTGCCCTCCCAATCTCTTTTAACTCTTAAAAAGTGAACTAGAACTTTCAACTTCCAATCAAATGAGCCCTCTTTGAAGTTTGTACGTGCATCCCTTCCATAAGAACCATATATGCCCCGAGGACATAACTTACAACGCCTTCCCCCGGGCCCTGGGGGACTGTGTTGACAGCGGAGTTTTTGTTATATGATCTTTGAACTATTTTTAAAAAAAAGAGTTATCTCAAAAGTATTATCGGATGCATTAGGAAAAAGGGCGTGGGGGGCTGGTTACCCTCCTATACCTTTTGACGCTTAAAAAGTGAACTAGAACTTTCAATTTCCAATCAAATGAGCGGTCTCTGAAGTGTATACGATTATTCCTTCCATAAGAATCATATATGCCCCCAAGGCATAACTTATAACCCTTGCCTTGAAGACCTTGGGGAGGGGGGGGGTGTCATGCTCAAAAATATAATTTTCAGAACTTTTAACTACGTTGAACAAAATGGCTATCGCAAAATTTTGATTGGATATGTTTGAGGAAATGGTGGGCGGGGGGAAAGGGTGTTAGTTGCCTTCCAGTCACTTTCGACTATTAAAAAGGGCACTAGCCCTTTAAATTTCCAATCAAATGAGCCCTTTTTGAAGTTTCTACGACAACGCTTTCTATAAAAACCTTATATGCCCGCAGGGCATAACTTGCAGCCCTTGCCCTGAGCTGTGGGGGGGGGGGGTTATCATCCTCAAAGACCTAATTTCCAGAATTTTCAACCCCGCTGAAAAAAATGGTTGTCTCAAAATTTTGATTGGATGTGTTTGGGGAAAAGATGGGCTTGAGAGGGGGGTTAGTTGCCCTCCAATCACTTTTGATTATTAAAAAGGGCACTGGTCCTTTAATTTTCAATCGAATGAGCCCTTTTTAAAGTTTCTACGACAAAGCTTTCTATAAAAAGCTTATATTCCCCCAGGGCATAACTTACAACCCTTGCCCTGAGGGCTGTGGGGGAATGTCCTGCTCAGAAACATAATTTCTATTGGAAAATCAACTACGTAGAAATGGTAATGGTGGGCGTGAAAGGGTGTTCGTTGCCTTCCAATCACTTTTGATTCTTAAAAAGAGGGGCACTAGAAACTCTCGATTTCAATCGAATAAGCCCCCTTTGAAGGTTTTTTACGACGACCCCTTCCATATGAAGTGCCTCTGAAAAAAAAAAAAAAATAATAAAAACATTGGACCCGTATGGCCTTTACTCTAGGCAGCGCTATAGCGTTGCCTCTGAAAGTCCAAAAAGTGGAAACATTTGAAATGTATTTTGTTTTCAGTAACCTGAAAATAATCTTCTGGTCTTGAGGAGGTGTGGGGGGTTGTCAGCCCGACTGATGTTAGTGTTTGCTCGTTTTGATCTTGAATCGGTCGTTTATGGTAATTTTTGCTCGTTTTGGATTTAACTCATTTATTGATGGTGATTTGTGGAAGTTTTACGCTTCGAAAATTATTTGAATTTATTTCTACTTATTTTTGGCTTAACGTGCCTCTTTACTGTTCTTTGACAAACTTGTTTTATATTAAAAGTTTTTTAAATTAATTTTTGTTAATTTTTTATTGATATATAAAAAATATAAAAAAAATATTTCATATCTTTTTTTTTTCTATTAGACTCCATAGTTATTACTTTGAAGATTATTTGACTTTAGTTTTTCTGCTCTTCTTTGGTTTTGAATGAGGCGCTTTACTTTTCTTTAAAAATCCTTCCCTTATGTTTCCAATTAACAAATGCTATGTTTAAGTAATTAAATAAAAAAGCAACAAGTTTTTCAACTGAAAGTAATGAGCAACAACAAACCTTAAAACGAACTGAAATTAATACGTAAATAAAAGCGGTTGCCTCCTCCTCCAGACCTCGCTCTTTACGCTAAATCGTTTTTTTTTAGAATTTTAAAACAAAGCTTATTATCAAACAGTTCGTGGTAACGAACTGTAAGTAAGGAGCGACCCGGCTCAATGGTAACCGAAACTCTAGAAAACGGGTTTTTGATACCAATAGATATATCAAAAGAATCAGATTTCAATGCTGATTTCAAATATATAAACTTTCATCAAGTTTAGTGCTACCCATCAAAAGTTACGTGCCTGAGAAAATTTGGCTGATTTTTGAAAAAAGGGGGAAAGACCCCCTAAAAGTTATAGAACCTTAATGAAAATCACACCATCATATTCAGCGTATCAGAGAACCCTACTGTAGAGGTTTCAAGCTCCTATCTACAAAAATGTGGAATTTTCCATTTTTTGCCAGAAGAAAGATCACGGATGCGTGTTTATTTGTTTGTTTGTTTGTTTTTTTTTTTTGTTTTTTTTTCCCAGGGGTGATCGTATCGACCCAGTGGTCCTAGAATATCGTGGGAGGGCTCATTGGAACGGAAATTAAAAGTTCTAGTGCCCTTTTTAAGTGACCAAAAAAAATGGAGGGCAACTAGGCCCCCTCCCACGCTCATTTTTTTCCCAAAGTCTCCCGATCAAAATTTTGAGATAGCCATTTTGTTCAGCATGGTCGAAAATATGATAAAAATGTCTTTTAGGATGACTTGATCCCCCAAAGTCCCCAGGGGGAGGGCTGAAAGTTATGAACTTTACTCAATGTTAACATATAGTATTGGTTATTTGGGAAGTATACAGACTTTTTCAGAGGAGATTTTTTCTGGTAGGTGGGGGAAGGAGAGGGTCGGGGGCTATATGGAAGGATCTTTCCATGAAGGAAGTTTTCATGGGGGAAGGGAAATTGCCATGAATGGGGGAAGGGGGGGGCGCCGGACTTGCCAGCATTATTTATTGGTTATTGGGAAGTATACAACCATTTTCAGGAAGGATTTTTTCTGGAGCGGGGGAGGGGGGGCTAGAGGAGGGGTTACTCTGGAGAATATTTCCGTGGAGGATGTTTCTTTGGGGTAAGGGACATTTCTATGAAGGGGGCGCCGGATTTCCAAGCATTATTTAAGAAACGATCAGAAATTAAATAAAAAAAAAAAACAAGTTTTTTCAACTGAAATGTAAGAAGGAATATTAGAACTTAAAACGAACAGAAATTATAACGTATGAGAGGGGGGTTCTCCCCCAAGTCAATACCTCGCTCTTTACGCTACAGTTTTTTTAGTGCTTTCAAAAGAGCTATCTATTCTAATTAAACGGCCTTTGTGATTCAGGGGTTTGTGAATCAAATTTTTTTTTAACTTTTAACGTAAAGAGCGTGGTATTGACTAAGGGGAGAACCCCTTCATATAAGTAATAACATATACGTAATAAAAAAAACAATCAAAAAAAACAAGCGATACGGCTCAATAGTAATGGAAACTTTTAAAAACGAAATTTGATGTCAATAAATGTATCAAAAGAATGTGTTTATAATGCTGATCCTAAATATATAAATTTTATTAAGTTTAGTATTACTCATCAAAGGCTACGAGCCTGAGAAAATTTACTCGATTTTTTAAAGAGGGGGGAAACATCCCCTACAAGTTAAAGAATTTTAATGAAAATCACACCGTCAGATTCAGCGTATCAGAAAACCCTATTACACAGGTTTCAAGCTCATATCTGCAAAAATCTGCAACTTTGTATTTTTTGCCAGAAGAAAAATATACGAATATAGAAGTTAGTTACGTAAGTTAATTTGTAAAGACATCCATTTAGCAAAAGAAAATTAAAATTTTTATGCAAATAAAAGCTGCATTAACTAAAAAACGATCAGAAATTAAATAAAAAAAAACAAGTTTTTTAAACTGAAAGTAAGGAGCGACATTAAAACTTAAAACGAACAGAAATTATTCTGTATATGAAAGGGGCTGTCCCCTCCTCAACGCCTCGCTCTTTACGCTAAAGTTTGACTCTGTCTCACAACTTTATTTTTTTAAAACAATAAAAAACTTTAGCGTAAAGAGCGAGGCGTTGAGGAGGGGACAGCCCCTTTCATATACAGAATAATTTTTGTTCGTTTTTAAGTTTTAATGTCGCTCCTTACTTTCAGTTTAAAAAAACTTGTTTTTTTTTTATTTAATTCAAATCAAAAGACCATTGTGTTTCAGGAGTTGTTCTTAAATAATTACGACAAAAAGTCAAAACTTTAGCGTAATAAAGAGCAAGATGTTGTGGAAGGGGCAACTCCTTTCATATACGTAACAATTTCTCTTCGTTTTAAGTTTTAATGTTGCTCCTTACTTTTAGTCGAAAAAACCTGTGTTTTTTAATTTAATTTCTGATCGTTTTCAAATATTATCGGGAAACCTGGCTCTCTCTCCCCGAAAATTTCCGGTACTTGTGTATTATACGCCAATCACTCAAGTTTTACGATGTGTAAAACTCAAGAACAAACGGGTTTCTTCGTCGTTTTCTTCGTTATTTTAGAAACAAATTTGGGCTATATATTTGGACATTAAAAGGGGGGGGGGAGAATAGCGGGTCTGCATACAAAATATGTTAGGTATAATTATTCTGCATATTATGAAGTAAGATTTGTTTTCTGACTTCAAACTGTCCAAATACCTTATCCCCCCCCTTTATGTACAAATGTGTAGCCCAAGTTATATATTTCCCATGTATTCTGTCACTTGTCTTTGTTCTTGTCTCGCGCTAAGCTGAAAAAACTAACGAAGAAAAACCGGTTTGTTCTCGAGTTTTACACAGCGTAAACTTGAATGAATGGCGTATACTATACACGAGTAATAAAATTCCTCCCCCTTACGGAAAAAAAACTCAAATAAACTTCGTAATTTTGGGAAGCCTTATTTTCCATTGAGGGGTATTTTCTGGATTTGTTTTTTTGTTTGTTTGGGGGGGGGGGGGTATTTTCTGTGGTGGTATTTTTCACGTTGGTCTTTTCTGGGGGGGATATTTTCCGGGGGGTGTTTTCCGTTGGGGCATTTTTCACAGGGGATATTTTTCGGGGTTATTCTCCTCAGAGAGGAGGGGGTGTTTTCAAGGGATATTTTCCGAGGGGGGGGGGGGGGTAAATGCCAGCCCCCACCTTTATGGTACTATATGGGTCATTGTTCAGTTTTCACTGTCATTTTCACTTGATTTGGGAAAATTGGCTCCAACTTTACCCTCCCCAGGATTTTGACAAAATTACGGCCATCGGTTTCAACAACATAATTAAAAAAAAAAGAAAAAACATACGCAAGATGTTAGGAATTACATGGAAATTTATTAGAATCTCAGCTGTGTGGGTGGGGGTATAGACCCAAAGCAACTCTCTGCACGTACTTTGACACGAATCAGCCAGCTCAGGTAGAAGCAAAGCAAATATTATTCGTATCGACTATCGAGGGCAAGTGGGCATGCCAATTCCATCTTTCAGAAAAACTCAAAAGAATCCTGCTTTCAGAATATTTTAGGGAATATACTTACCCCCATTTCACCTATACATATTTTATGTATTTTTAAATCTTGTTGAGCCGCAGCCCCCTTGAAGATCCTCTAAATGACATCCTAAGAACATGACCAAATAGTTAACGAGGAAGCTAAAAAACCAAATAATTATGAAGGATTGCCGGGGGAAAGGCATTTATTTTCAGTAGGAAAAGTTAAAACTATCAAAAAGGCAAAATTGTTTTTTTTTATGAGAAACTTATAAGAAAATATAAGAAATTTTGAGAAACTTATGAAACCTATAATAAATTTTTAATATTTTTGGGGAGTACCCTTCCCCTCCCTTACCTTTATATCTACTAAACACCACCGAAGATCGTCACCTGCAAACCCCTTCGAAGTATTTTTTTTACAAATCGTGCATGCATTTGGGGAACTTGCCCCCTCCAAGGACAAACACGAACGATTATCAGAAGGGGACGGGCCTAAAAAAATTTCAATTAGAGTAAAGGCTGAGAAAATTTGGTACTCTTGTTCTAAACGGATTCTTTTATATACGGCAATGCATACCAGTCACGAAATAGACAGAGACGCGTGATGAAAACAGGTTTACAATACCTTCTTGGATATAAACAAAGGCAAGAACTTTATTTAAATTGTTGTTTTTGGGGTTTAGGGGGGGAAGGTACCTAGGTTAGGTTAGGTTATGTATTTAATATATGGTGTGCTTTGGCCCCCCGCCCTAATGTACAAATATATAGCCCAAATTTGTTTCTAAACTATTATATATTCACCCTATTTTTTTATTTCATTGGTACTAACCAAACTAGCACTATATAAAAGAGTCCGTTTAGTACAACAGGACCGAAAATTTTCCCGCTGAAGAACGATCACATTTTGTTTGAAGATGTTTCAAATTTTTGTAATTTTACATTTTAAAAAAGGAATTCTACCAAAATCGCGTAAATACCCCTCCTCTGATAAAGGAGCAAAACAGAAAACAAACCCAATTCTGTTCTTCGCATGTTGATAAGCTAACAATGGACAATTTTCTGTCATTCAATGAAAATTTCTCTACAAGAGGATTCCAACAAGTCCACCCTTTGTTTTACAGCTCCCTGTTCTAGCAACAAAAGTGGACATCACATCTGTGGTCCCTCCGTGAAGACCCTTTTTAATCGCCTGTCAAAGGGTCCCTACATGCAGGTGCATTTTAAAAGTTAAGACATAGTAGCCAGCCGTCACTAAACAGATGTTTGGCGGCACTATCGCCAGAAGAGGCACGCGCCGTGCGTGCCTAGTAAACACGGAATTAGTTACTATTTTATTCAGTACTAAACTAGCATCAGTCGAGTAAAGGTATTAAAATACTAAAGAATGGAAAGTTTATATTTAATATTTTGTTTGGTTTTGACGATTGGACAGTGTGATGAAGTGAAGCGAATGGAAGCATTAGAAGATAAACTAAATAGGTTAATTGAAACTTGGATTTACGTGATGAAAAACAGTACGATTTGTTAACCAGAAAAGTAGAAACCCAACAAAGTGAAATCAGCTTTTTGAGGTAGGTTTTATAGTCATATTATAATATCACTATTATGAGGGCAAAAGGGCGCATCTGATGTTTTTAAAAGTTTTGCAGCAGAGCAAAGGATTTCGTGGCAGTCTTTCTTGGTGATTTTAAACGTTGAAAATAAGTAAAACTAGAAAGTCCAGCCCAATGACTTGATTTTACTTTTGTGCGTATTGTCCAAAATAAAGTTGTGCAGTCTTCGAACTAAGAAGACTAAACCGTAAATTTATCGTACATGAAAAAAATCACAGAAAAAAGAAAAAAGGTACTTGTTAATTAAACGAAACTTATCCAAGAAGTGAAGTTAGGTTAATCCTAATAAAATACCTTCATATAGCCTAAGCTTTTGTTTATATAATAAAATTTGTTTTATGTATTTGCACATTAGGGGGGGGGATTATAGTATTTTGATAGTGCCCTTAACCTAGGCCGTACCCAGGATTTATTTTCGGTGGGGGTTTTACTAAAAAAAAATTTCGGGGGGGGGGGGGCTACACAAAAAAAACTGAAAAACGTATACAGAATTCGTTTATATACATTTTTGTTACGTTTTTATGAGTCGGACAAATATTTCGGGGGGGGGGGTCGACCCCCCCCCCTCTGGGTTCGGCCTTGTCCTTAACCTAACCTTATCCCACCCCCCTAATCTGTAAATATATAGCCCAAATTTTATAAGTTCCAATGCATTCTATCACCCATCACTTGTCTTTGTGGCTATGAAACCGGTTTTCTGATATCTAATCCGATATCCAATTTTCTGATATCGGTTTTCTGAGCTTAATTCTCGAGGTTGTCTCGTTTAATTATCAAGAACTAGAAAATATATACGTTTGATTCTCCATTCAGTGCTCTTCAAATGTCATGATCGATGCCGTAGTGATGCCGTAGTCCCAGTTTCCTTCCCCTTAACAAAGCCATAAATAGCCCTAGACTAGGGCTATTCTAGACTAATCTAGACCTAGATTAGCCTTAGCATAACCTGTACACAAAAGTAGGATGTGCTGATTTGCTGTTGGTTTTTTAGATTGGCTATATTTGGCATTCTGAACGACCTTTTGTATCAAAAATAAGCGCAAAAGGTAATACAAACCCGCAAATGAGCATACTTAGAGCGTAAAACTATATCCGACTTCATTCATAAGGAGGGGGGGAGGGTTAGAAGTAATTGTGACGGTAGTGATGCCTACTTGAATCCTCACATGTGTCGAATGGATGATAGTGGCACTGAACAAGGGTTTTTAACAAAACCGTGATTTTAAGAACCATTGGATTCTAAGCTCCACAAAAAGTTCAGTAGGCTAATCATGTGCTAAGCTTCTCACTTTGAACTGAGCACTATAACAAGAAAACAGTTTATTTCAGGAATTACAAAGCCTAAAAATGAAATCTATAATTAGATTGCATATATCCAAGTTCAAACAAGGAGGGCTAAAGGGTCTTGGTGTCCTCTAAAGCTGAAAATTCATGAAAATGTGTCATAATGAAAGCTTTTATTAGGTTTGTTCCTTCCCCATAAACATTCTAAAACCCTCCCCCTCCGCCCAGGTAAGATTTGTATGAAATACTATCTTTATCTAATTTTATCTTTATCTATCTACACAGACACGTACGTAGGGGAGGGGACCCGGGGCCAGCCTGCCTCCGAAATTTTAACATTTTTCTTGCATTTATGAGCACCCTCTATGGTATTCAATTACCAAATAAATTTCTATTACTATTGGGTTCCTGGAAAAAAAATCCCTCAAACGTGCCTGTTGCTACACCAACGATTAAAGTTTACATTGGCTAGGAGCTACATTGCCAGGCAATAGAAACAAGGGGGTGGGAGGAGGGATGCAGTGTATCGCATTTATTGGTGGCTTTTGCGGTTTGTTGCTTGGACTTCAAATGCAGCGCCTACACATCAGCAAATTAATAGAATTCGGTGGTTGCTAGTTTTTTTTTAGCAACAAACAAGTTTGATTTGAGCAATAGACGACCAAAAAAAAACCCTTCAGTTTCTTGCCAAAAGCGACGTGGCACCCCCTTCCAACTCTAGTTTACATTTCAAAACGCCACTTGTGCCGCAGATTTACGCCACGCATCGCAGAGTTTCCGTCACGCTTGGTAAACACCACCTGATACACGTGATTTCTAAAAGTAGGCACCCTCTTTGCGAAAAAAACGCACGCGTGGCACCAGTTACGCCACGCATGGCAGAGTTTCTGCCACGCTTGGTACACACCGCCTGACATACGTGATTTCTGAAAGTGGACGCCCTCATAGCGAAAAAAAACACGCATGACAGAGTTTCTTTTAGCGAAAAAACCCACGCGTTGCGCGAGTTACGCCATGCGCAGCAGAGTTTCTGCCACGCTAGGTACACGCCACCTGATATACGTGATTTCTGAAAGTAGGGCGCTCTCTTGGAGAAAAACGGAGTTGATTATATAGCAACAAAATTCATAGCGTCTTTCATCCATGTTCTTATGAGATAACCATAAAATACTTTCAAATCTTCTTTAAATATTGTAAATTTAGCCCAGTCTATCTTGTCTGGCACCAGTGTCCCCTGCTACCTTTCTTTTTTTAAGTGCTGGACGCTAGGTGCAAAACTTACAAGAATGTCATTTTCCTTGCAGGACGGAATATCAGAAGTTAAGCTCGGACTACCTCCGCTTAGAAGACTCCATTTCGCTTGGACAGCACTCCCTCACTTTGGAAGAGAACGCTCATAAAACAATTGACTGGCTAAAAAACAACTGTGGGCGAGTTTAGAAGCGAATTTGTTGATCTTGCTAGAACAATAAACTCTTCAATTAGTGACAGAGCTAATGAGGAAGTTAAGTCTGATGTTGAAGTGGTAAAGAAGGATGTTTGGGATATTCGACAATCTGTCGATAGTATTTCAGCGATGCAACTTCAATTAAAAAGCGAAATAGATGAAATTAGAGGGGAAATGAAAGAGAGGCTAAAACGCGAGATGGAATTGGAAACTCTTGAAAAGGTGAGCTTTGCTATTTCATAAATTGGATCAGCTTGGTTAAACATTGAAGTTTATGAAATATAATACAAAACGGGCTGAGTCAAAAGCAAATCAAATCTTTTTGTCACAGAGGACTCTCTGAATTATAATCAGCAAAGTTTGATTGGGAAGACCACTATAGGGGTGAAAACTGCTTTAATCCACATTTAACTTTGGGGGTTAAAAAAGAAACACTAAAATGACGTTAAACACTTTTCCTCCTTTTCATTAAACACTTTTCCAACTTATAACCATTGATAAGGTTCTTGATTGTGGTTATTTAACTTTGGGGGTTAAAAAAGAAACACTAAAATGACGTAAACACTTTTCCCCCTTTTCATTAAACACTTTTCCAACTTATAACCATTGATAAGGTTCTTGATTGTGGTTATTTAACTTTGGGGGTTAAAAAAGAAACACTAAAATGACGTTAAAACACTTTTCCTCCTTTTCATTAAACACTTTTCCAACTTATAACCATTGATAAGGTTCTTGATTGTGGTTATTTAACTTTGGGGGTTAAAAAAGAAACACTAAAATGACGTTAAACAGTTTTCCCCCTTTTCATTAAACACTTTTCCAACTTTTAACCATTGATAAGGTTCTTGATGTGGTTATTTAACTTTGGGGGTTAAAAAAGAAACACTAAAATGACGTTAAACAGTTTTCCCCCTTTTCATTAAACACTTTTCTAACTTATAACCATTGATAAGGTTCTTGATTGTGGTTATTTAACTTTGGGGGTTAAAAAAGAAACACTAAAATGACGTTAAACAGTTTTCCCCCTTTTCATTAAACACTTTTCCAACTTATAACCATTGATAAGGTTCTTGATTGTGGTTATTTAACTTTGGGGGTTAAAAAAGAAACACTAAAATGACGTTAAACAGTTTTCCCCCTTTTCATTAAACACTTTTCCAACTTATAACCATTGATAAGGTTCTTGATTGTGGTTATTTAACTTTGGGGGTTAAAAAAGAAAACCACTAAAATGACGTTAAACACTTTTCCTCCTTTTCATTAAACACTTTTCCAACTTATAACCCTTGATAAGGTTCTTGATTGTGGTTATTTAACTTTGGGGGTTAAAAAAGAAACACTAAAATGACGTTAAAACAGTTTTCCCCCTTTTCATTAAACACTTTTCCAACTTATAACCATTGATAAGGTTCTTGATTGTGGTTACGCACAAGAAACATTTCAGCCTAAATCTTTACCTTTTAGAAGTATCAGAATACTGACTCAAGGCAGGAAGTCTCCTCGTTTGACTTGGCCAAGGCTAACCTTTAGACCCCCCCCCCTGATTCTCAAGATTTTTATGATACTTCCCATGTGTCTCATTATTTCTCGCATAATTGAACTTTTTTATCTCTGATATTGCGCTTAATTTATATACTTTATATGCGTTTCGTTGCTTTTATATTATTAAATAAAAAAAACAAGTTTTTTTTAAACTGAAAGTAAGGAGCAACATTAAAACCTAAAACGAGCAAAAATTATTTCCGCATATGAAAGGGGCTGTCCCCTCCTCAAAACCTTGCTCTTTACGCTAAAGTTTTTTTTGTTTAAAAAAATAAAGTTGTGTGACAGGTTCAAACTTTAGCGTAAAGAGAGAGGTATTGAGGATGGGACAGCCCCTTTCATATACGGAATAATTTTTTGTCGTTTTAAGTTTTAATGTCGCTCCTTACTTTCAGTTAAAAAATTTGTTTTTTTTTATTTAATTTCTGAACGTTTTTGAATTAATGCAGCTTTGATTTTGATTCACCGTACATGAATAATTAAAACGAAATTTGCATATTAATTTTACTTTTTTGGCTAAATGGCTTTCTCGAAATTTTGTTCTGACACGTATATTAGGGAGTCTGCCCTCTAGTCGATACCTTGCTCTTTACGCTAAAGTTCGAATTTTGTTCGAATTACAAACTCCTGAATCACAAAGGCCGGTTAATTAGAATAGATAGCTCTTTTGAAAGTACTAAAAAAAAACTTTAGCGAAAAGGGCGAGGTATTGACTAGGGGGTGAACCTTCTCATATACATAATAATTTATGTTTGTTTTAAGTTTTAATGTTGCTCCTTACTTTCAGTTGAAAAAACTCGTTTTTTTTTAATTTCTGATCGTTTTTTAAATAATGCTGGGAAATCCAGCGCCCCCTTCATAGAAATGTCCCTTCTCCCAAGGAAACATCCTCCATGGATGGATCCTTCCCCGTAACCCCGTTCTCCGACACCCCCCATCAGAAAAAAATCCCTCCTGAAACGTCTTTATACTTCCCATTAACCAATACTATATGTAAACAATGGGCAAAGTTCATAACTTCCAGCCCTTCCCCCGGGAACTGTTGGGGATTAAGTCATCCTCAAAGACATATTTATTAGATTTTCGACTATGCTGAACAAAATGGCTATCTCAAAATTTTGATTTGGTGACTTTGGGGAAAAAAATGAGCGCGGGAGGGGGCCAAGCAGAAATGAGGTTGGGTTAATCCTAATGAAATATATTTAAACATGGTGAAAATATAACACTTTGGTAACAAAATTATCGAAACCACAACAAAGAATTATGGAAAGAAGACCGCCCAGAACCGGTTAAATTAAATACCTAAGTTAACCTAACCCCTAACCACTTCTAAATATTAAATATTTGATTAAAATATACCTACATCTTAGTTGTCTCACTAAAAATAAGCAAGTCATAACTGATTCAAACCGGTTTTGTCAGATCTTAGACAGCGTAATTCTTAAGGATATTCTGTTTAACAGACAAGCGCCCCTATGTATTATAGCGACCCCACTCAAGGATTAAAGTTAGGGTTAATCCTAATGAAATATACCTACATATGATGAAAATCAAATTTATGATATATACGCAGCCGAAACCTGGCACCTGAACCAGGAACAAGAGAGAAGAATACTTGCTTTCGAAAACACATGTCTCAGAAGAATTCTCAACATCCTTTGACAGCAGAGAATAACAAACCAATCCATCCGGGACAAGACTGGCCAGCCTCTTGTGACATATATCATAAGAATCCGCCGATGGAGATACCTTGGCCACGTACTACGTATGGTCAATCTCTAACTACCAAATGCAGCGCTCCATTGGCAGCCATCGGGTCCACGCCGCAGGGGCAGACCCAGAAACACCCTGCGTCGAACGTACCAGACAGATCTCCGTAACCTGCACACATCAATCCAACCTCAGTGGGAGGACATACCTGCAGCAGCAACCTGCAGGAAGATTGGCGGCTCTTTCTTGATGCCCTGGGTGCCTCTGGAGGCACAGGCGGATCTAAGGTATGATGAAAATATAATACTTTAGTAACACACAATTATGGAAACTACAACAAATAATTATGGAAAAGAGTCCGCCCAGAACGCGTTAGGCCTATATTACATACCTAACCCAAATACCAACTTAATATATTTAATATTTAGCCTAATTAAAATATACCTATATATTAGTTTATCTCACTGTGCCTAAGCTAATTATCTCTTAATGCAGACAAACAAACCGGTTTTACGCAGACAGATCAGATCAAACTTCTTAAGGGGGATCGCTATAATACATAAGTACCTCCGTTTCTAATCTTTATGTCATTAAGTCTTTGTAGAAGCACGTGCACAGTTGTTTTTTTTTTTTTGGGGGGGGGCTAATAAGAAAAATCTATATAATTCAAATGAGAAGTGTCTGTATTTAGGATTCTAGGGGACAGGAGCCCCAAGACCCCCCCCCCCTATCGTACGTCCATGTTTATGTATATTTCGAGTTACAATTTAATGCTAGAAATTCGGTACTTATTTAGAATCCGATAAACACGCGAGAAGTGAAGTTTCGTTAATGCTAATGAAATAAAACAAAATAGGATGAAAATGTAATTGTTATATGCACAAATTTGGGCTATATATTTGCACATTAGGGTGGGGGTGGGGGTGGGTGGGTAGAGCTTAGCATATATTGTCCCCTCCTCAACTTCTCGCTCTTTACGCTAAAGTTTTTTTATTGTTTAAAAAAAATAGAGTTGAGAGAAAGTCAAACTTTAGCGTAAAGAGCGAGAAATTGAGGAGGGGACAGCCCCCTTCATACACGGAATAGTTTCTGTTCGTTTTAAGTTTTAACGTCGTTCCTTACTTTCAGTTAAAAAAAACTTGTTTTTTTATTTAATTTTTGAAACGTTTTTGAATTAATGCAGGTTTTGATTTTGGCTCACCGTCCATGAATAATTAAAACAAAAATTTGTATATTAATTTTAGTTTTATTTGGTTAAATGGCTTTCTCGAAACTTGTTTAATTTTATTTACGAACGTTTTTATTAGTAATAAATATACGTAACTTACAAACTAACTTACGTAACGAACTTCTATATTCATAAATTTTTAATACGTATATTAGGGGGTCCGCCCCCTAGTCAATACCTTGCTCTTTAAGCTAAAGTTCGAATTTTTTCAAATTCTTTAAAAATGACTCCTTAATCACAATCAGTTGAAAAACTTGTTTTTTTTTAATTTAATTTCTGATCTTTTTCTTTAATAATGCTGGGAAAATCTGGCGCCCCTTCATAGCAATGTCCCTTCCCCCATGAAAACTTCCTTCATGGAAAGATCCTCCCATATAATCCCCGAACCACCCCCTCCCCCCACCTACTAGAAAAAATCCCCCCTGAAAACGTCTGTTTACTTCCCAATAACCAATACTATATGTTAACATTGAGTAAAGTTCATAACTTTCAGCCCTCCCCCCGGGGACTTTTGGAGAATAAGTCATCCTAAAAGACATTTTTATCATATTTTCGACCATGCTGATCAAAATGGCTATCTCAAAATTTTGATCAGGTGACTTTGAGAAAAAAAATGAGCATGGGAGGGGGCCTAGTTGCCCTCCATTTTTTTTGGTCCATTAAAAAGGGCACTAGAACTTTTAACTTCCGTTCCAATGAGCCCTCCCACGATATTCTAGGACCACTGGGTCGATACGATCACCCTGGGAAAAAGAAAAAAAAAAACAAATAAAACACGCATCCGTGATCTTTCTTCTGGCAAAAAATGCAAAATTCCACATTTTTGTAGATAGGAGCTTGAAACCTCTACAGTAGGGTTCTCTGATACGCTGAATATGATGGTGTGATTTTCATTAAGGTTCTATAATTTTTAGGGGGTCTTTCCCCCTTTTTTTTTCGAAAATCAGCCAAATTTTCTTAGGCGCGTAACTTTTGATGGGTAGGACTAAACTTGATGAAAATTATATATTTGAATTCAGCATTTAAATCTGATTCTTTTGATGTATCTATTGCTATCAAAAAACCCGTTTTCTAGAGTTTCGGTTACCATTGAGCCGGGTCGCTTCTTACTTACAGTTCGTTACCACGAACTGTTTGATATGTTTCGGATAGTTTCTGCCTGGTAATCACTACAGTGTATGTGGCACTAGTAGTTCTAATCCCTACTAATTCCAGGTTAATCCGCCAAAGTTTCCCATTTATTCAGTTTTATATTTCCTTTTGTGTTGCCCATTATAAAGTGCCAAGTTAAAGTTATTTCTGTAATGAAAGAAAGCGCTGCTGTAGCTTTATGAGCAAGTCGCGTTGTTTGATTGAGGAAGTATTCATTCAGTTTTATGATCTTTGGATATTCCGCTTTAGACCCGCTGCACGCGCTGGTATTTATTATCTGTTTTTTGTGCTTTTACGGTTGACTTGATAGTTACCGTATTGTAAATCAAAACTTGTTTTAACTATAATATCAGAATTTATTGGGTTCATGGTTGTTAAGTCTTTGACAGTAGCTGAGATGAAGTGAAACATTTTGAGGGAACCAAAATTAGTTGTCTCTTTTCGCCTTTAGCATATAGGGAAACACAGGGAGGAATCCTGTATTGAATTAATAAGCAAGAATAAGGCAGCTTGGACAGTAAAACAGACATAGCATAAAGACTACTTTTCTTGATGGATCCTGAGTTCAGTTTACGCCCTTTTCCCCAGAAAATTGAAGCAATATAGCCTACGATTCATAGTTTGATTTAGAATCGAAATAATTCTCAAGATAATGCAGAAGAACAACTTTTCTATATGTTCTTTTTAATGTGGAATAATACTTAGAGCAGGGACAGACAAAGGGGTGAGGGGGGGGGGGGGGGGTTGCTTCTGGCCGGCTTCCAAAAATTCTCAGCTTTCTTGAATATTTTTGGCACTTATTATTCAACTTCGCTCCGTTGACAAAATATTTGCCCTCTGTAAGAACTTCATGTAGGTACAAGATTATGTTCAAAAAGTCTTTTTTTAAAAATTAAAAAAAACAAGTTTTTTTAACTGAAAGTAAGGAATGACGTTAAAACTTAAAACTAACAGAAATTATTCCGTATATGAAAGGGGCTATCCCCTCCTCAACGCCTCGCTCTTTACGCTAAAGTTTTTTTATTGTTTAAAAAAAAAATTCTGAGAAAGTCAAAGTTTAGCGTAAAGAGCGAGGCGTTGAGGAGGGGATAGCCCCTTTCATATACGGATTAATTTCTGTTCGTTTTAAGTTTTAACGTCGTTCCTTACTTTCAGTTAAAAAAAACTTGTTTTATTTTATTTAATTTTTGAACGTTTTTGAATTAATGCAAGTTTTGATTTTGGCTCACCGTACATGAATAACTAAAAAAAAAATTGCATAATAATTTTACTTTTATTTTGTTAAATGGCTTTCTCGAAACTTGTTTAATTTTATTTGCGAACGTTTTTATTAGTAATAAATATACGTAACTTACGAATTAACTCACGTAACGAACTTCTACATTCATAGATTTTTAATACGTATATTAGGGGATTCGCCCCCTAGTCAATACCTTGCTCTTTACTCTAAATTTTGAATTTTGTTCCAAATCTTTAAAAATGACCTCTTAATCACAAAGGCCGTTAATTAGAATAAAATAGCTCTTATGAAAGTACTAAAAAATCTTTGGCTTAAAGAGCGAGGTATTGACTAGGGGGTGAACCCAACCATATACGTAATATTTTCTGTTCGTTTTAAGTGTTGATGTTGCTCCTTACTTTCAGTTGAAAAACTTATTGTTTTATATTTAATTTCTGATTTTTTTTAAATAATGCTGGGAGTCCAGCGCCCCCTTCATAGCAATGTCCCTTCCCCCATGAAAACTTCCTTCATGGAAAGATCCTCCCACATAACCCCCAACCCACCCCACCCCCCACTACCAGAAAAAATTCCCCCTGAAAACGTCTGTATACTTCCCAATAACCAATGCTATATGTTAATATTGGGTAAAGTTCGTAAACTTTCAGCCCTCCCCCGGGGGCTTCGGGGGATTAAGTCATCCTAAAAGACATAGTTATCATATTTTTCGCCATGCTGAATAAATCGCTCAACGAACTGTTTGATTGTTAAATTAACCGGGTAGGCTACTTGTTAAGTGTCCGATAAACCCGCGAGTAGTGAAGTTTCGTTAATGCTAATTAAATAAAACAAAATAGGATAAAAATATAATAGTTCAGAAACAAATTTGGGCTATATATTTGCACATTAGGGGGGGGGGGTAAGCATAGCATATATTAAATACGTAACCTAACCTAGGTACCTTTTAGTCCCCCTAAACCCCAAAAAACTAAAGTTTAAAGATAGTTCCCGGAGTGAGAAACCCTTTGTTTATACAGCATCTCATATGAAATTTTGTGTAATGCCTATCGGATTTCGCAATACAATTCTCGCGTGTTTATCGGATTCTTAACAAGTACCATTAACCGCGTCTGATCAGATCCTAGGGTAAGCATCTGACGGAAGGTATAATTCGCTTAAGAGCTTCCCTACTTTCCCGTTATTATGTATTTAGAAACAATAGTTTTTTTTTTCAATGAAAAACTGCTAAATAATGCATTTTAGAATGTATTTTTCCTCGAACCCATCACCAAGGTCGTATCCAGGGAGGAGGGCTGCTAGGGTGTCCCCTCCCCCCTCAAATGTTTGTCCGGCTCGTAAAAACGTTACAAAAGTGAATATAAACAAACCTTTGATGCGTTTTTTATTTTTTTGTACCCCTCCCCCCCCCCACAAAAAAAAATCCTGGATAAGTTCTTGCCTTTCAACATCAAGGTACAAATCGTAATTATGGGCGTATTTGTGTGTCAGGGTACCCAAAGTCATATTTGCTTGCCCCAGATTACTCCTTGTTTGGCCCCTTGTATACATTTTTTTTAAGTTTAATTTATTGCTGAGATTCGAAACCCAAGGAACACTGCTCAATGGATGTTTTTTGAAAATTTGAGTACTAAAGAATTTTAAAATCAGTGGCTTCAATTCACGAAAATTTAAAGCCCAAAGTGTATTTTTTAATATCTAGGCGGAGAAAACTTACTGTTTTTCCGTTCAATAAAAATACCAAAGATACATTTTTCAATGTAAATACAACCAAAAAAGTATTTTAGGGGGGCAAATGCCCTCCTTCACCGCCCTCCCCCTATTGACACCACTGTATACAATATTTCCAGACTGCACTTGATATCAAATGCAAACATCCAACTATGCATGTGATAGGCTATAATTTCTGTACATTTTCATCTACATTTGACAAGGTCGGTTTTTGACTAAGCTTCGTATATTTGACGACTATGGTGTAGCTGGATTTCTTTTTTTTTGCTATACAGGCTAATTTCCTGTTTTTTTATTTGTTACATCGTTTTAGGTTCAGCTGTGGCTGTTTCAGTTCTATCTTTCTGCCCACTATTTTTCCGCTTTATTCACAGTGCTCTTATTTTTATCTACTTTTTTCTCCATGGTTCTCTGTTTCTTCTAGTTTCTCGTTTTCTTGTAATTTTGTTTTTTTTCCTTTTTTTGTAACTTTTTTCTTGCTCTGAAAACGGCTAAACGGAGGTTTTTGCCGAAATGTATGGATCTGAATCTGGCTTAAAAAAGTTACTTTTTTTAAATTACTGTGACAGTCCATTGGGTATAATTCAAAGATCTCGGATTTAGGCAATTAATATGACCGCCAAGGTTAGTTTTATTTAAACAGGCTGTTGATGATGTTTGCTAAAAAAAAAAAAAAAAGTAAAGGGAGCTTGTATCCACGCATAGCCCAAGAACTGCTGACTAGACCATCCCTCGGATGCTAGAACCCAAAGCCTTAATCTGGATTTTTTTTCGGAGGGAGTATTTTTTTTTTGTTAGGGCTAGGGTTACAAAAAAAACATCCAAATTTGTTACTTTGTTATTATGCATTTTTATTACGTTTTTACGAGTCGAAAAACATTGCGGAGTTGGGGTTCAGAACCTCTTACCCCCTGGATAATGCCTTGCTAAAACCTCCTGCGTTCACAAAAGTCACCGAGGTTTAGAGTGGGGATTGCAATGTTCCCCAAAGCTGCGATTAAACACATATAGTCTATAGTTTACAACCCCTCTCTTCAGCTTCAAATGACTCATGGTGAAAAAAAAAAAACAACTGAATATTCAACCATAAAATTGATAACAAAAAAAATGTGTTGCCGGCTCAAATAAAAACCAAAGTTCCTCTTATCATCTATGAATGTATTCAAACCTAACAGCTGTCATAAGCTGCCTATCTTTTCATAATTCATCTTTCCTTGCTTCGAATTAAATATTTACCCGCATTTAGTAACTGCACCTGCTTATTTTTTTTTAACCAGTTTTTTAAGCGAACCTTTTTCTGTTACAAATTAATTGCCTAAGGGAAACAGATGGCAAGTGTGGGGGATAGTTGAAAGTCACTTAGCTATTGTGTTGGTTACGTCTTTCTATACCGTAGAATGACATTTGGGCTACGATAGGCAAAAACCAGCAAAATAATGAACCTGCCTTTTGTAAGATACGCTGCAGACATTTGACATACTCTTGAAAGGAAGTGTTTTATCCCTGTTTTCCCCTTTGTAGCCAATGTGACACTCGCATTGGAGAATGCCCCCTGCTAGATGTATCTTCCTTGCACCTATGCAAGATTTTTTTTTTGTGGGGGGAGGGGACATCATAAAAATAAGAAATATAGGTACTTGTGTATTATATGGTACACACTCGAGAAGTGAAGTTTCGTTAATCATAATGAAATATACCAAAATATGATGAAAATACAATACTTCAGTAACAAAATTAAGGAAACTACAACAAAGAATTATGAAGCACAGAACACATTATATTAAATACCTAATATAACCTAATCCAACCATAATACCATCTCTATATATTAAATATTTAATAAAAATATACCAACACCGTAGATTTCAACTGAAGCCTAAGCTAATTTTCTTCAAATACTGACGGGTATAAAACGGCTATTGTCTGGTCTGTAGATCCGAATTCTCGAGTGTGTACTATATAATACACAAGTACCGAAATATAAGAAGTATGGGAAAATATTAGTAGTTATAAAAATCTTAACATTTCGGGGGGGGATCTTAAACATTTGTAAGGGCTTAATATATATATATATATATATATATATATATATATATATATATATATATATATATATATATATATATATATATATATATATATATATATATATATATATATATCTATATATATATATATATATATATATATATATATATATATATATACTATATATATATATATATAATATATATATATATATATATATATAGATATATATATATATATATATATATATATATATATATATATATATATATATATATACATGTGTAAGTACTTTTATGAGCCCAATTTTTCAGGTTTTTCGAAAGGTCCTTCTAACCCACCTCGTGAGAGAAATTCCTCTTATTCTCCTTTAAGTTTTTATGACATTGTGCAGACGTAGAAGCTGTTAGTGCGGAAGTAGGAATATCATTTTTCAACTGTCGGACCTACGGACCAGACACGTATGCAGGAATTATTTTCGGGGGGATGGGGATATATTCAAAAATTTGATAGTTTGAATCACAAATAATATTCGAATTCGGCAAAATTAAATATTTTTTAGGGGGGTCTGAACCCCCTTAGGGAACATCCTTGCTATGGATCCCAGCATGATAACATTTTTATAATGGTATTTGCATTTGCACCCCTTGGATTTTGAAAGCTAACTAAGATATCTTTCCTTTTTGGGGGTATTTTCATTGAAACGAACCTTATTTTTCGTATTTCGCTGAAAAACTTGTGAAAAAAACAACGAATTTTCTCCCTCCCCTCTGCCTTGGTTCTGAAAAATATATTTTGCAATCATTGTTTGTCATATTTTTTTTTTTTTTGTCAAAAAATTTATAGAATTATGACTTTTTGTCATAATACTATAAGAAAGACTGCTCGAACATAAAGGCTGTTGAATGAGAAGCATGTTTAAAGAACTTCAAAGCTTCAACGTAAAGAGCGAGGGACGAGGAATGGGTAGCCCCCTCCCCTATATACGGAATAAATTCCTTACATTTTCGTGGATTGACGCCACTGAGCAAATACCCAATCCCTATCAAACATAGTAAAATTTTTATTTAAGGATTTAGTTTCTGCAACTTAAAAGTGTTCAAAGATGAAGAGTCTGCTTATTATATATTGTACATACAGTATTTCCTTAGCAGGGGCGAATCTGAAACATTTTCATTGGGGGGTGGGCAAGAGGGCTCAACTTTCGGATATTCAAGGAGCATGAGCTATATAATAATTTTTTCTCCACATTACTGGGCAAGGGGGGCAACTGCCCCCCTTGCCCCTCCCAAACGACGCCCCTGGTCCTTAGTTGTGTTCCAAAGGGTACCATCCTTAGACTAGCACTATTTAATTTTCAAATTAATGGCTACCCAACAACTATTCAGAACTAGCCTCCTGTAGTCGTGCAGTGGGTTTGACCTTAGCTTCGTAATACGGGACCCAGAGATCAAACTTTCCTGTAGCAGGGCCAGTGCAGGGACCTTGGTAGTCAAGAAGCGTCGTCAATCTAATTAAAACTACTTCTATTAAGTATTAGCCAACCATGTTTGCTGCCAATCAAATTTATTTCGATCAACTCTCACTAGTTTCTAATTTGTTCATCATAGTATTAGCATATATGAGTATAGCTTAGTATATATGATGATTAGAGAATAAGAGTTTGTTTGAATATAAACAATGTCTAATTAAAATTAGGAAAACTTAAAATTGTAAAAACATGAGAATTTCAAAAGGTAAACGTGGAAAAAAAGGAAGAAGTTTTTCTTGGAATCGAAGGGTAGTCAAAATGGTGCCCTTTAACGCAGAACCATCTTTCACATATGATTCTGTGCAAGTGAATGTCCTTTCCAACCCCTCAAGTTCCATTAATCCATTTCACTTTTTATTGTAAACCAATCTATTCCATTTTCACTATAAACGAGATCTTATTTTCGCTGGTTCCCTTTGAAATGGAGGTGGTGAAAATTCAACTTCGTCGTAAATAGCCCAAGTGGGATTTTATTGGATCCTATTAAGACAGCATTTCCCATCTCACGTTTCTAATACTATTTGATTTAGTCTAATGCCACAGGCAATGTCAAAATCGACAATCAGCGAATGACGAAAAGAAGGTTGCGTCACTTCGAGTACTAAATCACATCTAAGCTTTAAATGAAACTTCGGAGTATTCAATAGGCTATTCAAAATAATTATTCAATATGCTTGAGGACTTCATACAGAATAAAATAAATACTTCTTTTGGATAATCTTATTGGAGATGGCATTATAAGAAAACCCTGAGGGAGACAATAAGTGGGAGTGGTGACTTAGAATTATGCAAGGAAAACTCATTTATTATAAAAATAAATGTTAGAGAAAACAGTGTTTGTTGGGATTTAGGATTTATTAAGGTTTTTCTCTTTGATTATTAAAGGACGTTGGTACTTATTAATTACACGAAACACGCTCAAGAATTTCGCTCTCTAAGATCTGACAAAAACCGGTTGCCTTTCGCATTCGGTCATGATTTGGTATTTTGAGTGAGAAAAACTACGACTTAATTTCAATTAAATATTTAATATGTAGAGATGGTTAGGTATTTAACATAATGTGTTCTGAGCGGCCTGCTTTCCATAATTCTCTGTTGTAGTTTCCATAATTTTGTTAATAAAGTATTATATTTTCATCATATTTTGGCATGTTTCATTAGGATTAACCTAACTTGACTTCTTGGGTGTGTTCCATGTAATCAACAATTACCGGACGTTTTTTTTAAGGGATGTGCGTAGGGGGGGATTCATAATGATTTGGGTGAGGGGGAGCATGATAATTCAAATTATCAAATTGAGTTTGTTCTTTTAGTTAGGTTATATTGCATCTTTTACCTTTAATTCTCTTGTATGATTCCTTAATTGTCAATTTCCTAAATAATTTCCAAGGAAAAAAAACGACATTCTCTAGTATTATAGCTTGGAAAACCTAGGAAGATCCATGTTAGTTTTCTACTACTACTGTCAATTCTAACCTTGACCGAAAACTTTGTAATTCTACCTAAGGGGATTCTGATTGCCAAAATTTACTATTGAAAGCACACAATTCTTCCTCGTGGAAACTTTCGGTTTCCCAGAAAGCATTTACCTTCAAGAAACAATGGAAAAGAATAGCCTAAATTCTCATTTATAATTACAATTTATCTCAAATATGGATAGGTCATCACAGATTTGTAGGAAGAGCCTTTATTACCTCATTTTAGCAACTTTAAAGCTTTTTATCCAATTGCTTGGCATGATTCATGTTAAGCCAAAGAGAAAAAGGGGTTTGTAGGGCAGTTCGAAACCAGGGTCATCAAAGGACACTTCTAGTGTTTTTGTTTACTTTTTTAACTTGGATGACACCATGAAACTTCAGGGTCTAAAATGTCATTTAAAAAGTAGAAGTTTTGTGCTTTTTTTCCAAAAACATATTCGTTTTGATTTTTGCTCTCTTCTTGTGAAAAACTGTGATTGCACCTTCCCCTTTGTATTTTCTTATTAATACTTTTTTTTACCGTTTTGAGTGCGTGCTCTTTTTCTTTGCTTTCCGTAAAACGGCAACCCTGTCCAAAAATTTAAACTTGGCGAAACAAGCGACTAGACTACTAGAAAAAAGTAATACTGCAGCTAGAGCTAGATGTCTTAAATTTGTTTTCAGTCAAGTCGAGTCTCCAGTTTTTCAAACAGTTCGTGGTAACGAACTGTAAGTAAGAGCGACCCGGCTCAATAGTAACCGAAAACTCTAAAAAACGGAATGTTGATACTCATAGATACATCAATAGAATCAGATTTTTATGCTGATTTCAAATATATAAATTTCATTAAGTTTAGTTTTACCATCAAAAGTTACGCACCTGCGGAAATTTGCCTTATTTTCGAAAAAAGGGGGGAAACACACCCAAAAAGTCACAGAACTTTAATGAAAATCACACCATCGGATTCAGCGTATCAGAAAAACCCTACTGCGGAAGTTTCAAGCTCCTATCTGCAAAAATGTGGAATTTTGTATTTTTTGTCAGAAAGAAACATCACGGATGCGTGTTTATTTGTTTTTTTTTTGTTTTGTTTTTTTTTTTTAGTTTCCCAGGGGTGATCGTATTGATCCAGTAGTCCTAGAATATCGTAAGAGGGCTCATTTGAACGGAATTAAAAGTTCTAGTGCCCTTTTTACGTGACCAAAAAATTGGAGGGCAACTTGGCCCCCTCCCACACTCATTTTTTCCCAAAGTCACCAATCAAAATTTCGAGAGATAGCCATTTTGTTCAGCATAGTCGAAAATCTAATAAATACGTCTTTGAGGATGACTTAATCCCCCACAGTTCCCGGGGGAAGGGCTGGAAGTTATGAACTTTGCCCATTGTTTACATATAGTATTGGTTTAATGGGAAGTATAAAGACGTTTCAGTAGGATTTTTTCTGATGGGGGGAGCGTCGGAGGATGGGGTTACGGGGGAGGATCCTTCCATGGAGGATGTTTCCTTGGGGGAAGGGACGTTTTCTATGAAGGGGGCGCCGGATTTCCCAGCATTATTAAAAAAACGATCAGAAATTAAATAAAAAAATACTAGTTTTTTCAACTGCAAGTCAGGAGCAACATAAAAACTTAGAAGAATACAGAAATTATTACGTATATGAGGGGTTTCGACCCCTAGTCAATATCTCGCCCTTTTCGCAAAAGTTTTTTTTAGTACTTTCAAAAGAGCTATCTATTCTAATTAACCAGCCTTTGTGATTCAGGGGTATGTGATTCAAACAAAATTCGAACTTTAGCGTTAAGAGCCAGGTATCGACTAGGGGGAAAATTCCCTAATATATGTAATACAACATACGAATATAGAATTTCGTTAAGTAAGTTAATTCGAAGTTACATCAGACAAAATTTCGAGAAAGCCATTTAGCCAAAAAGTAAAATTAATATGCAAATTTCGTTTTAATTATTCATGTACAGCGAGCCAAAATCAAAGCTGCATTAAATCAAAAACGTTCAGAAATTAAATAAAAAAAAAAAGTTTTTTTTTAAACTGAAAGTGAGGAGCGACATTAAACTTAAAACGAACAGAAATTATTCCGTATATGAAAGGGGCTGTCCCCTCCTCAACGCCTCGCTCTTTACGCTAAAGTTTTTTATTGTTTTAAAAAATAGAGTTGTGAGAAAGAGTCCAACTTTAGCGTAAAGAGCGAGGCGTTGAGGAGGGGACAGCCCCTTTCATATACGGAATAATTTCTGTTCGTTTTAAGTTTTAATGTCGCTCCTCACTTTCAGTTAAAAAAAACTTTTTTTTTTATTTAATTTCTGAAGGGATGCTAAAACTTTCACTTAGTAGGCTCATTTTTGGCACTTTGCTTCCACAATTTTTTCGCAGCCCTGTTGAAACTATTTACTATAAAGGAAAGTGGATGGTTGGGTGGTTATAAGTGCCTCGTAGGAGTTTTCTGTCACACTGAACAAAATTACAGCCTCCAAATGGAAAAAAAAAACTGTTTTTAACTTCAATTATGCATGATTGTACCCAGGACCATTGGTTGGGACAAACATTGGTTGAACAAACGAGTTGGACAAATATTTTCAGGGAGGGGTGTCACACCCCCTAGCTTCCCCCAGGATACGGTCTTGATTGTACCGGTAAAATCGTTTGGTACTTGTTAAGAATCCGGTAAGTACGTTAGGAGTGAGGTTATGTTAATGCTAATGAAATAAAACAAAATAGGATGGAAATATAATAATTTATGAACAAAGTTGGGCTATATATTTGCACATTATGGAGGGGGTAAAGCATAGCATATATTAAATACGTAACCTAACCCAACTTAGGTACATTTCATTCCCCCTAAACCCCAAAAAACAAAAGTTTAAATATAGTTCCCGGAGTGAGAAACCCTTTGTTATACAGCGTCTCATATAAGTACCGGGTAATGTCTATCTGTTCTCGCAATATAATTCTCCGCTTACTTACCGGATTCTTAACTAGTATCAATCATTTTAATGAATTAAAGAGCAAACACAGAAACAACATACTTGATTTTTCTGTGATAGTGAAAAATGACTTACCCTTTTTAATACACCAGATGAATTGTAGTATCAACTCCCTTATACTTTATTGATATAGGAAATGCTTCAGGTTAGTACCAGCTTGAAAAGGTGAGCTATAAATTATTATCCTTGCTTACTGGGCCTGGGTGGTTTTTGAGATTCAATTAGAGTAGGCAACTACTTGAAGCGTGGATGCCGTTAAAAGATCGTTTAAAAGCGGTTCCTGAATAGATCTGAGAAATAATTTTATGATATTGAAAATACAACCACAGTTGAAACTGAACCTAAATCTTAACTGGGAAGGCATCATAACATCATAACCGTCAGGAGCTCTAACGGCAGGACTTCGACAAAAAATCCGTCAGAACCACTAACCGTCACAACATCTACAGTCATAACATCGACACGTCAGTTCATCGACAGTCACAATCGCTACCCGTCAGAACGTCGACAGTCATAACATCGACACTTCCTAACATCTAATAAAAAATTTCCATAACGAAATCCGTCAGAACCACTAACTGTCAGTACATCTACAGTCATAACATCGACACGTCAGTTCATCGACAGTCACAATCGCTACCCGTCAGAACGTCGACAGTCATAACATCGACACTTCCTAACATCTAATAAAAAATTTCCATAACGAAAATCCGTCAGAACCACTAACTGTCAGTACATCGACACGTCATAACATTTAAATATTTTTTCGTAGCATCTAAAATTTTAAAACATTAGTTTTTTGGGGTTTAAGGGGGAAAAGGTACCTAGGTTAGGTTACGTATTTAATATATGCTATGCTTTATCCCCGCCCCCTTGATGTACCAATATATAGCCGAAATTTGTTTCTAAACTATTATATAAACTTATAATTTTTTTTACATAACGAAAATCTGTCAGAACCACTAACCGTCAGAACGTCGACAGTCATAACATCGACACGTCATAACATCTAAAAAAAATTTCATAACGAAATCTGTCAGAACCACTAACCGTCAGAACATCGACACGTCATAACGTCTAAAAAAATGTAGATGTTATGACTGTCGACGTTCTGACGGTTAGTGGTTCTGACGGATTTTCCTTGTCGACGAAATGACGTTTAGCGCTTGTGACGGTTGTTCGGAATGGTAACACCTCTCTTAACTCACAATATAGCAAATCTAGCAGATAAAAATCTTCCTAGGTCGGAGTAATGCACATTTTCACTGGTCCAACAATGCTCTTGGTGTAAGATCATCCCCAAATGGGAGTAGAGAAAGTCCTTGATTTGACTTAAGAAATTAGGTTGTTTTTTACGAATGACTTATTTGTGACAGTAGCTCTTCTGCATAAACTTGTTCAAATATTTCTCTTATAAATGTTCCAGGAAAATTATTGGTACTTGTCGGTTATTCGAAACACATTCAAGAATTATGCTTAGGTTACAACTCAGAAAACCGGTTTCATAGCTTTAAAAACAAGTGACGGATGATGCAATGCATTGGACTTAGACAGAATCCATTGGACTTATATAATTTGGCTATATATTTGCACATTAGGGGGAAGGGGGGGTTAGGTTTCTATAATTTTGTTTTCTTAAGTATTATTTTATTATCATGTTTTGTTATATTTCATTAGTATTAACCTAACTTCACTTCTTTGGTGTGTTTTGGATAACCGACAAGTACCAAACTTCTAATATAATGCTTTTACTTTTACTAATAACCGATATTTTAAGCATCAGATTGGGTAACGCTGGGCACGACTACCCTGTACCGGATGAATACCCTGTACCAGATGAATTTTCGACGTAATACCTTAAATTAGGTATTTTTTTTCCAAGACCTCACGATCTTTCTACGACAAACAACTAAAAGCTCAAATGGGGATAAGTTCTTTTAATAGACAGTGAATGAAAGATCTTTTTCAGAGAGTGAAAACAGTTACAACCGATTTACCGGATGAATTCCTTTTAGAAATCTAATTCCAAAATATTCAATTCCAAAGGAGTATAATTTGTTTTTGAAAATATAGCCAAAAATCCAAAAATTCACCAAAAATCCAAGTCCCAGCATCATACTTGACAACAAAGGTTAGAGAAGGCTCGCCCCTTAGTTTGATATATCATTCCCATTAATTTCTTTTCTTTTTAGTTTTATGGCATTCGAACTTGGCACCAGCTTTAAAAAAAATATTAATTTTGGAAGAATTTCCGCCAATCCTTCCAAAAGAGCTTTTCAAAGCAATATAATAGATCCTCTCTATTCCACTAATGGTATTTTTACGGAAGGAATTAAACGACTAAGAAGGAAACATAGCAAAGGGATTATAATGATGGATGTCCATAAATAGAAAGGGGATTCTCCAATCTTAGCTACTAATTTAATTTTAACTGCAACTAACTTGGGAATTCGAGTTGGTAATATATATTGTCCGAATAATACAAATCTTTATATTCAAAAATTAATGGAGGGATACATTAGGTGGATAATTTTCCAGAGAGTGCTAATACCATATATGAAGTGTAGGTAGAAACAGTCATAACTATGTGATTAGATATTACCCCATCTATAAAAGACTAAAAGCACGCAAAAAGTAGAAAATTGGGTACTTATTAACTAAACGAAACACACTCAAGAATTACGCTTAAGTTAGATCTCAGGAAACCGGGTTTATAGCCACAAAGACAAGTGACGGGTTATATAATCCATTGGACTTATAAAATTTGGGCTATATATTTGCACACTAGGGGGGGGGGGGGGGGGGGTTGGGGGCTAGGTTAGATTTAAATTAGGTTAGGGGTGTTGTCGAAATACTTTACTCCCCCCCCCCCTAATGTGCAAATTATAGCCCAAATTATATTATTATATAAACTAAAGGTTATATGAAGGTTATATTTCGTTAGGGTTATCCTAACTTCACTTCTTTGGTGTGTTTCGCTTAATTAACAAGTACCAAAATTGTTTAGCGTTCTGAAAAACTATAACATTATTGTGGAAAAAAGCAACTTTATAGATCGTTTAATTGATTCTATTTCTTCAGTGCACTTGATTTTAGTTGGAACTTAGGATTGATTTTATACTCAATTCTAGGTAACAACTTCGAAAATGGTAGAAGATTCTTTCAGTGCCAATACTCAAAACCGCCGTCACCGCCGTCATTCTCTTTACAATGAAGTTGACGTTCTGAATCATTTTGTCAAGTCCCTCGTTCACAACCAGGAGATACTTGAGAGAAACATCCACAAATCTTCATTGGCCAGAAAACTGATGTTTCTAATTTGGACAAAATTGAAAAAGAACTGAAAAATGTTTTGAGCAGAAATGCTGGAGCCGCAGAGTTAATCAGTCGTCTGAACATAATTGCAGACAAAGAAAGTAGACTAGAAAATTTGTTCCAAGAAGTCAACTCAAAATTGGCTAATATTGACAAAGTGCAGAGCTCAACTCTTCAGATCTTTGAAGCGATGGAAGAGATGGAAGACAAATATGATGATTCCCTACGAGAGGTTCAGTCAGAGATTTCTAAACTGGATGCTACAAGTCAGCAACTTTCAATTGACGTTGAAAATCTCAAAGACGAAGATGTAAGTTGTTTCTTTCTTTTATATGAGTAAAAAAATGAAAACGGTTTAATTTTGACTAAATTTAAGGAAATATTACGTGATCAGTCAACCTTAAGGGGTTCTGTCAATATTTTCTAAGCTGAATGATGCAAGTCAGCAATCTTAAAACAATGTTGACAATCAAACTGATGCGGTTGTAAGCTTTATTCTCCCTACGAGGGTACAATAATGGCTGAGTATAAGAAGAAATAATTTGAATTAAAAAAAATCATTTTTTTAATTAATTAAAAAATTTAATTAAATTAAAAAAAAAATATATTATACTTAGAAAGTAATGCGCATGTGAGGGCAGGATAAAAGATAATAGAATAATTGCGTTTAAAAGAGTCCAGTCGTACTTTCTACATTTAAGTTGTAAGTCAGGAGCTTTCGATGCTTGTTAAACGCCTGAAATGTGAAGTACAAATTTTCCTATGAAACAGGGGCAGGCTAGGGAACCAAATTTCCTCGTCTATTATGGTAGGGGAGACGAGGGGCAGTGTAAAAGTCTAGTTTAGATGTCAAAGTCTTAAAAATGTTAGTGAGGGGTAAGGGGGAAGAACGTCTTTTACACAAGTTTTCCATTTGAGTATTGGGAGGATAAGGCCTATCTTTTAAGTAATTTGACCAATCAAAATGTTGCACAGCATTATATAGAAGTTGTTTAAAAGAAAGTTAAAACGAAAATCCTGGACGGAAATGAATCAAGTCAATGCTTTCTGAAGATTGATGCGATTCAGCTATTGTCAATCGATGTTAAAAACACAAAGAAGATGTCACTCTAGCTGTTTTCTACGAGGATACATTTTATTTCTGGCAAACAAAAGTTCATCTTAGGCTTATCTATATTAAACATTGATATTGCCCTACTAATAACTTCATCTCTTTTTGTTGAAAAAAAAACAAATAGTTAATTATAATTAAAAAATGATTCGATCGAACTTCTGATAGCCAAAGATAATGTTTGTATTTCACAAAATTTTTTAAACGAATACTAATCTTACAAGGAACAATCCACCGTGTATTCACTTAGTTTCACTGTAATATTAGCTTTTTGCAAATAATTTTTGGGACCTCACTGGCTAATCATGAAAAAACAAAAAAAATAGTAAAGAAGAGGAAAACGAGGATTATACGAGTCAGTGAAAAGTGTAGACTAAAATGGAAATATTTCGGTCAAGACCTCCGCTTGACCGTCCTCAGTGCCCGATAATAAAATAAAAATTACTAATAAAAATCCAAGGATAATATAAAAAAAATCAAACTTTAAAACAAATACAACTAAAATTTGACGACCCTTTCCATGTAACGATGAAGGGTAACGTTACATGGAAAGGGTCGTCAAAGTTTAGTTGTGTTTTTGTTTTAAGGTTAGATTTTTGTTATATTATCCTCGGATTTCTATTTACAATTTTAATTTTATTATCGTGCACTGAGGACGGTCAAGCGCAGCTCTTAACCGAAATATTTGTATTTTAGTCTACATTTTTCACTGGCTCGCATAATTCTTGTTTTTCTCTTCTTTACTATTTTTTCTTTTTTTTTTGATTAGGTTTTTGGTTTTGATGTTTCTTATTTGTTTTGAAAAATACCAGCTAAAATGAGATTTTTTTTTGGTTTCTGGCATAAATGGAAGTTCAATTAGTAGTTTCCTTTTTCTTCGAAAATCCAGGACAATAAAATAACACCGAGCTCCTCTCACTTACCGAAAAGATTACAATTTTCTTATAGACCATAACATCACCCAACCAAGACAGTTTTCTTCCAGTAAAAATAGGAATTCTCTCTGGATTATGTTTTTCCTCCTGTAAAGTTACATTGGACGTAAATTTTCCGAACTTGGAAATAGAATACATTTACGGTTGTTGGTTTTATATATGTTCCACTTGACATTGAGCACTAAACCTATCATGCCCCAAATAACATGGAAAGACTGACCTTTTCCAGAAAGCCAAAATAATTTCACTTTCTTTCCAGCGTCACAGAGTAATAAAATGGCATAAGTCAAAATGTAACAAAATAAAGTAGTCAAATGTAGTTCACTGTATTCTTGGGCGACATTTAGGGTGACTAAACATGTTCCAAAGAATTTTCAAGGACTGGCAAAATACGAGGGGAAATGATTTTTCTATTTTTTTAACAGCACTACATAATATTTATATATAATTTAATAATAATTAATAATATATAATGATAATATATAATTAATAATATTTATATATATTATAAAATATTTATATAACGATTGAGGATGACAAAAATGCAGTTTGGTAGTCAAAATATAGCTCAACAACTAAGAAAAACATAAAACCCGTTGCGTATACTCTTTATTGAGAATCCCCTAAAAATATTTAGTTCACTTCCACCTACTATACAAAGCAAAGTCCCCCTCACCCCAAAAAAGCAGCTTTTCCTGAATGTCAGTTCCATCCCCCGCCACGAAAAGAACAGGCTAGATGTAAAAAAAAATACATGAGAATTCATCACAGGTATCATAAAACCTACTGACAGTATACATAGAAATAGTCCCTTGGATGGCTTCATGTATCCGTTGTATTACGTCAAACAGTAGTTTTCAGAACTGGGGATAGGAGTTTGGCAGGGATTTACCGACATACAGTATTGTAGCTCATTGCTTTTTCGGAGGCCACGGGGTGATATAATAGGCTCCCTAGAACACACAAATGCTAAAATTTTCATAGAATAAGTGGTTTTAAATAAAGTTGAATGCTTTCATGGCTGTTATTATGGGTTGAGCCATAATAACAATATAACAATAGGCTAACATAACATAATAACAATCTCCCTTGTTTTAGCTGATAGGGCACTTAGGAATGCCCTATCTAATAATAATTATTCCTTATATATATATATGAATTATGGTTTGAACTATTTATAATAGCAAAATAACGAGTTTTTAGTGTAGTTAGTAGCTTTTTAGTGAATGTTTTGGGAGTTACTACCAAGATTGTTGTGTATTTAATAATTTTACTAAGTTTTATCATATGTACAAAATAATATATTGAAACTTACAAATTTGACTAAAATCTACTTTTGGTGCATGGGTTAATTTAAATATTACAAAGCCAATTTGATAGATATCCTAATCTTGTTTTAAATATTTCCTTAATTTATTGAAAATCTGTGTTGCCAATTTGTAGTAAGAACAGGTTTATTATTAAATTTGCCGTCTAAGGTCCATGGTGACACCGGGGTTCTGTTGCAAAATTGCCAAATAAAATCTATTTTTTCTTGAAAAAAACTAAATGGGCAGCAATTATGTTTTTTCAGCTGAAAAGGAACAATTAACAGATTAACCGTTCTCTGATAGGTCTAAACTTACGATTAATATCATATAAATCAAAATCATCTATTGCAACTTTTCCAAAAGCTAAAAAAAACTGGTTGGAGGGCTTAAATAAAAACCAAGTAAAGAGGTGAATTTAGTAGATTTGCGTTTAAGGATTTTCTCAACTAGAATGTACTCTACTAATTTCTGAATGATTTATTTAATATATTTTTTTTTTCTCGGGTCAATTGTAACCTCGGTCATGACAGAGAGACGAAGAACCTGTGCGCCATACGAAATCTTATATAGACTGTATTTCAAACAGGGTTGCCATCATGGTCCTATCGTGCTATAATTGCCCAAATTTGCCTGCTACACAGCGATTTTCAGTACTATAGTACAAAAAATTGCTGTAATAGTGCTACACATAATAAAATAGCACTTTCGTTCTACAGTTGGCAACCCTGATTTCAAATGCCTCTAACACAAACTGAGTACACATAAACTATTAAATGTATAAATTGTTATTTGTTCCAGTTCAAAGCACAATATGTACCTTTTTTTTTCATATAACCCAGTATTTTGAACATACTTTGATTTCTGAGGTCCAAAGTTCAATAGAATTTTATGAGTGGCTTCCTTATGGAAGTCACTCTATGTAAACAGCGGGGAACCTTCCTTCCTGTTTTGTATATCAAAGTACCAGGATAGGGAAATAATACTTATTGCGTGCTTGTTCAGGAAATTAGGTAGAAAAATCAATCAAGCACTCACTGCTTCTCCCGTGATGTTTCACATTTTGGTGCACCTCGGGATGGAATAAAAATGAAATGGATTAATGAACGCATTCGTTGTTCTAAATTCCTTTGTTTCTACAGTACTAATATCCTTTGTACAGTGCTAATTCCTTTGTTTCTACCGTGCTAAGTGATTAATGAACGTATTCGTTGTTCAAAATTCCTTTGTTTCTATAGTGCTAAATAAATAAAATTTAATTTTCTGTTATGAATTTAGCCTTATATCTTAATTTCTTAGATCTTAAGAGGTGAATAAGACTCTCATGAAATATTTGTTGTTGAAGTCCCAGCGACTCAAGAATAGTATGAACGTATACTGAATTTAAAAATGCCTTTCAAAAAGGGGGGCATGAAATACTCCTCCAAAGAAAGAAGGATTCTATGAAAGAGAAAAAAAAAAATCAAATCCAAACCAAAAAGTGTTTTACTACAACTAAAATTTTAAAGCCAAAAATAGTTTTATTAAAACGCCTTATCTTCAATCTAATCAAGCTAAACAGTCTACAATTATTAGAAGTGTATATTGCCTTGCATTTCACACAGAGGGTAATGTAATCATGCGTGTATCCAGGTATATTCTCGGAGGTAGCTTCACTAAATCAGGAGAGATGATTATTTAAGTTTTTTTAATTTTTCTAATGTTTAAGATTTTTTTCTAAAAACTGGCGGTCATACCCCTCCCTTAAAATCTAAAAAAAAATGTTCGGGCTATGCTCATGAATGGCATTAAGAAAAAGGGGGGAAATTGTGGCAAGCTCTTGAACACAAGACACATTGTATCTCAAACTCTAATAAAATTCCTTGATTTTTGTTCTTCATAAAGAGGAAGCATAAGTTGAATTAATTCTTCAAAGTTTCCTTTGACATCTTTCATTAAAAATCATATGAAAAAAATAATTCCCTACCTTAGAGAAAGGAGCGGAAGACGAGATTGATTCCAACAAGATTTATCATTTTTGTTTTCCATGTTTTTTTCTTTAAATAAATTTTGTGTTGAAAGGTCTCTAAATTATTAGAACGCAACTCCTATGATGCTGACAATGGCGATCATAATGATTGTTGTGGCACCAGGGGATACGGTGTGATAGTGGTACATGGACAGATAAATGACTATATATTTAGTAATTTTAATGAATACCCCTATGCTAGGTTTACCCTGGTGTTGATAGAGGAGCAATATTCGTTCGCCATTCTAATTTAGTTGCCAACGTCAGTAATTTTAGTTGCTTTGTTAAGTAGCTACAGGAGTTATAAAAAATTCACTTTTATCGGGCAGCTTGGCGCAATAATTTCTCGAAACAACATCAACAAATCAAAAACAAACATCACCACCGTAAAAAAAGCACGTTTTCCCCCAAAAGCCCTATCTAATATTAATTTCTGCGGATACCCCTCTTGTAGCAATGTACATTGTGTTACAAGAATCTCCCCCTCAAATTGTTCATTGACATATCACAAAAGAACCCATACGGGTGAGAGGCCAGGCATTTCGTCGGCTGGGAGGATGATTGTCGTATTAGGCATCTCCGGCCAAAATTGAGTTATGAATGCCATCTAGTGTAAAATTTTGCGTAGAATCTGAATCTGCTTTTTGTTTTGCTCTACTGGCTACCGTTCCTGAGTAAAAGACCAAAAAACCATTTGTCGTATCGGACATTATCGCTGATAATCCGCTAGCGAAATTGTCGTATTGGAAAATTGTCGTATCTGGCTGTTTTGCCGTCACGCACTTCAGAGAAGAAGAAGAAAATGGCGCGTCCAAGGAAAAACTTGGCGAGGGATTTTGAAGCAATTTTTGATGAATTTGGCAGGTAAAGTGTCGATTTCTTCTAGGCCTCTGCACCCCCTATAGTATAGTATAGAGTAGGGTCTCTGCACCCTATAGTACAGGGGGAGCTACACTGCACCTTTACCCAAGAGTATATCAAATAGGCTACCTGATTTGTTATGATTTTTGGTGCATATATAGTTTGATTTGGAAACAGCATTGAATTAGGAATATGGTTCTATTCCTAGATAACAGAATTGTCTTGTCTATTTACGCACATTATTGTACCACTGCACCATCTCATAATGCGATTTGCTAATTTGCAGAACTCAAAGGAAGTATCAAATTTTCTTGAACAAGTAGGCTAGCCTAGGCTATTTGATTAGGCTGAATATTTTAGCCATATGGATTGCTGAATGTTTGAATGCATTGATAGTTAATAGTAGAGTCTAATGACAAATACACAATTTAGTTTAAGCATAGCCTAATTCTAGGCTAATTCTAGAAAATACTGCCCAATCTTAAACACATGATCCTATAGGCCTTGTAGGATACAAACCACTCAAACATAAATAGATTCAATCCCAGACATGTGCTGTAAAGAAAAAATAGGCTACTAGGGTTTGCTAACTTTTCTTTAAGCTTAATTTTCAGTATAAAAAAGTTTCTGAGATCAAATTGAGCTAATCCCAACAAGGTAATCTAAATCTATACATATGCAAGACTAAGAGCTTGCTTGGAAATATAGGCTCTATTTGAATCAAATTATGCTCGGTTGCTTGTCCAAAGTTAGTGATTATCCAAACACCAGGGTGCTTGGATAATATACCCAGTTCTTCATCAGCAGCTGATGTGTATTACCAAATAAAGCTAGTTTAAAGAAAAATCAAACTGTTTTGTTAAGCCTAAAGGTGTATCTGGCTTTGTGGGGGAATAGACAAGGAAATAGAAAATCTAATGGTATATTTCCTTTTTTCTTTATCTGATTTCTCCCCTTTAATAAATATTAGAGCTAAAAATATGTTTTGCTATTACTAGGCCTAGACTAGTCTATCCTTACAAAGCCTATCTTTAGTCTACTGAAAATTTCATTTTCCTGACCTGCAGTTCTTCACTGAGCCCATCGCTGGAGTAACCACTATATTTTTTTTTTCTTTTACAGCTCTGACGAAGACCTTGAGAATTCTGACGAAGATTCGGAATATGCACCGAGTATTGCTGAGTGCTCATCAGCAAATGAACCGAGCATCATTTCTTACAAAGACGAGTCAAGCTTTGCTGATGCAGGTGAAAGAGTTCTTTCCGATTCCCCCGTTGCCCTTGGTTTATGTTTCGACTGATTATGGACAAGCTAATCGGAATAATGAAACTAGTTATTTTGAAGATGTCGAGAGAGGTTCAAATTCTTTTACAGAGCCTGTAGCTGGAAATAGGAATGGCACAGAAGGCGTTGACCCTGGATCAAAAAAAATCAACGAGAAAAAGATTGAGGAATGAAAGCGAATGGATAAAAACTAAGATCAAGACAGCAAATAATGATGGGACTGCCTACGTTAACCCCAAGACTAAGAAAACGCATAGCAGAGTCCGTTCTGTGCAGCCTTCAAAGTGTACTGAAGATTGCTTCTACGAATGTCACAAATCCCACCCGAAAAAGACAGAATGCTTTTGATAATTTCTGGAAATTGTCTGCTGAAATGAAGAAAATGTTTTATCTGAAAACCACAAAGTGCCTGCCTAAGAAGAAAAAAACAAAAAACAAGTGACAAGGAGGAAAAACACCTACCAGTATTTTGTTGTCATCAACGGAAAAGAAAGGCAGGCAGGTTTGCAGATCTTTTTATCTGACAACGTTTTTGACATAACCGAGAGGAGAGTGCACTACGCTCACGAGCAGAAGAATACCTGCGGAACGCCCACGCCTCCAAGGAAGAAGATCGCCAAAAACAAAACATCAGAGGAAGACATGGACTTCATACGTAACCACATTAACTCCTTTCCAAAGATCGAGTCCCACTATCGAAGGGCTGAGACTTCCAAACAATATTTGGAGTCTAACTTGAACATGGCTCGGATGTATAGCTTATATTGTGAAAAGTGCGAAGATGAGGGCCGCAAGAGTGCCTCAGAAACTGTATACAGGAAAGTGTTCAATACGGAATTTAACTTGTCGTTCCACACACCAAAAATGACCGGTGTGATTTGTGCGAAGAATTTGATGTTGCACGCAGGAATGGAACTACGGTATCTGACGAAAAACGAGCTATTTTTGAAAATCATAAAAGGTCAAAAGCAGAAACCAAAGTAGAAAGAGATATGGATAGATTGCTTACCAAGCCAGTCCTCTGTTTTGATCTGGAAAATGTATTTGCATTGCCAAGAGGAACGCATCTTGTTTCTTTTACAAAAGAAAGATCAATACTTATAACTTGACTGCTGTGCTGCATTACAAGGACAGTGCTGAACCAGATCCAAGTAAACAGACGAAAAAGGAGATCTATTGTGCTCTCTGGTATGAGTTGATTGGAGGGCGGACCGGAAATGACATTGCAAGTGCAGTGGCGGCTATATTGTCAAAAGTCTTTTCAGGGCATCCAAAATATCAAAGAGCTTATAACGTGGTCTGACTCCTGTGTCCCGCAAAATAGGAACAGTATCATGAGCTACCAAATGCAGGATACTTTGAAAAAGCTCCCCCATGTTCAGTCCATTACAATGAAGTTTTGCGAGCCAGGACACTCATCGATCCAAGAAGTGGACGCTGTCCATAGTGCCATCGAACATTACTTTGCTAAATTGAAAATTCATTCACCTCTGACCCTCACTCGACTTATGATTAAAGCTAGGAAAAAGGAACCGTACATTGTGATCCAAATGAAAAGTTCTGACTTCTTAGATTTTCAGAGCTGCTCCAAAGAATACAAAGGATATTCGAAAGTTCCCTTCACAAAAGTCAAGGAACTGAGATTTGTTTCAACTGAGCACAAAAGAGTGTATTACAAGGAGAATTTTGGCTCTGCCTCACATGAACTGGTGAAGATTGCACCGAGGCTGCAGTAGTTAAAAAAAGGAGGGGAGTCTCCAAAGTTACTGTGATTGAGGAGTTACTTGAGCCAGGCCCACTCCCTAGGCTCTCTTCCTTGCCTGAGGAAAAGATCAAGGACGTGAAAAGCCTCCTAAAGTTCATGCCGCTGGAGGACCAAGCATACTACAAAGCATTTTTCGATAAAACATAAAAAAGTAGGTCCAGTTTCGTTGGAACGATGTTTCTTTGTACCCGAAGTAGTGCTGAGTTTTTCTTATGCTTTTATATTCGAAATTGATTAAAATTTAAAGCTTGCAAAACTGAGTTCCTAAGAGATAAGACATTTACGCTGCTAGTTTTCAGAGCAAAATTGTCGTATTGGTTTTCCGTAAAAAGAAATTTCCGCGAGCGTTTTGTCGTATCTGTTTTTCAACAAGCAATATCTCAATATCCAGTTGCTCCAGGTGAACGAAATTTCAACCTGGTTTGTAGCCCTTGAGTGCGACTACAGTCGAGATAAAAAAAATCCCGGTTTCGTCATTAAAAAAAAAAGATATCGCGTTTCAAACTTCAATCGCGTTTTTCTTGAAACTCGTCTCGAGTCAGATACGACAATCATCCTCCCAGCCGACGATTTGTAACTTATAAGAAAAGCTTTGGACTAAAATAGAAGTTTTTATTTTCAGTAGATTCTAGAATTCTGTAGAGGAAGGGTGGTATAAATACAACTGTGAAACGCCCTGGAACAACTGAGTCTCGTTACGTAGAACTCCTTTGTATAAATAAAAAAAAAACGTAATAAAAGTGCATAAAAACGCATTTTGACACGTTTTTAAGTAGTTTTTCTGTCCCCCCCCCCCTGAAGAAAAATGATGAATACGAGCCTAATTAAAGTACAAATTGAAGTAACAGAAGATAAATCCAACTTTCAATAGATTGAAAAAAGAACAAGTTTTGAATTTTTTTTTGAGTTTGGTTTTTCGATATTCGATGTAAGCTAAACCTAATTATGTACAAGTTACATGAGTTGCTCAGGATAGAACCTGATAAACTCACCCCTTCCCCCCCCCCCCCAAAAAAAAAAATAAACAAGAATAAAGAGAAAATGGCCACTAATCTAATCAGTAATATTTATTAGATTAAAATTAATTTAATCTAATCAATAAGCAAATTAAATTAATCAATTTTAAAGTAAAAATATTTTCACCTGGTTATTTTCTGTTTTTATGATAGGCTAAACTTTTAATTATAACTGTTATTCAAAATCTGCCTTTCAGGCCGATGAAAAAGCGTCTATGCTTGTTGTTCAAGGGAGATTGCAGAAAGTACAAGATAATGTAATACTGGCAAGGAATTTAGCAACACATGAAAAGAAGGTATGCTCACGCTTTTCTATTTTTTATTTGTTGATTTTTTTTTCAATAAAATAAGAGTCTGTGTCCCGTGTAGTGAAATAATGCTAATGAAATAAAACAAAGTATGATGAAAATATCATAGTTTAGATACAAATTTGGGCTATATATTTGCACATTAGGGGGAGGGAGGGTAAAGCATAGCATATATTAAATATGTAACCTAACCTAACCAACCAAAGAGCTGGAGAAGACGCTGGAGGACGCGCTGGAGAAGGACCTGCAGGTTATTATTGATGACGAATTAAAGTTCCACAGCCACACTCGAGCTCAAGTTACTAAAGCAAACAGAGCCCTAGGGCTCGTAAACATTTGTGCATCCACATTTGGAATTTGGAATGACCCTGGAGTCTCCCCAGTATACAATGGCTCGAGAGTGTCCAAAGACGAGCAACCAAGCTCATACAAGCTTTGTGACACAAACCATATGAGGAGCGCATTGTGTCCCTCAAGCTCCCCATCCTAGTCTATTGAAGGAAGAGAGGAGACGCAATCGAAAACCGCCCAAAAACGACCTTGCAAGTCAAGTTTTGTCGTCATCCCTCGCAAGTACGACAAGAGGTCACACAAAGAAAATGTAATTCCCCCATTGTCATCGACTTTAGCGCCGGCACTTCCTCTCTGAGCGCACCGCCCCTCACTGGAGCAGCCTCTCCGAAGCCACCATTCAGTCCCAAACCATAGATACGTTCAAGAAATGAGTTGATCGTGACTGGGCCAATGCAGAGTGCATGCTAACCTGGAACGCCAAACCTTAGTCATGTCACAGCACCAGCGAGATGTTCTACAGGAGGCTCATCGCCACCTTATCTCACTGGACATGCGATTTAAAGTAACGGCAATAATTATGCACTTAAATTCTGGCTGTGTGCCTATGTTTTCTGATCTGCTTAATATACATTTTTTATTTTCCTACATAACAAAGATTAAAAAATTAACAAAAAAAAACAAATATTAGTAAACTTAAACGGATCTTGCGCGTATCTGGGGCAAATTTTTTCGCAGAAAAATTTCGTTGGCTGTGGCACCCGAAAATCGCTGTGTAGCACACAAATTTGAGCAATTGCAGTACTCTACCACTGACCGTGGTGGTAACACTGGCTGCAACATCAGTCGATCATAATAGATCTGAAACCGTACAACAAGAGTTTATTTCATTCATATTGTTGTGATACCTTGAATAGAGAACAACTTATTGCATTAACATTATTTCGCCGCCGATAATTGAAAAAATAATTGAAAAAAAATCCCTGAGATGTCTTGATAGAAATTATAAAATGATTATTTTCGTAAGATATAAACGTACGCTGTGAGAAAAGGAGGTGGGTTGAAAACGTAAATAATATATATGTATATATATATATATATATATATAATATATATATATAATATATATATATATATATATATATATATATATATATATATATATATATATATATATATATATATATATATATATATATATATATATATATATATATATATATATATATATATATATATATATATATATATATATATATATACTAAAAATTTATGAAAAGAAGAAGAATTTCAACGTTTACCAGACTTCTGTTTGTTTTGTTTTTTCTAGGACAAATTAATGGAATTTCGATTCAAAGCGAAATATTTCCAAACATACATTCAATTTGCAGCTGTTAGGTTTTAAGAATTTTAAATTGATAAAGTTGACGAGTACAATATTTACTTTATTCAATCACTTTCTGTATATTTCAGCAGTTATTGTAAAATTTATTTGACTTCATTTCTTCTCATTATTGGTTTAAAAATGTAGCTCCTTACTTTCTTTGAAAAATTATTTTGTGGGAAAAGTTTTTTTCATTAATTTATTGAAAAGTAGGATTTCAACGTCTACAAAACTTCAGATTTTCTACAACAAATCAATGGACTTTCTGTTCAAATAGAATTCTGTCCAATATATCTTGAATTTGCCACTTTTAGTTATTCAGAATTTCAGATTAATCAAATTGATGAGTTCCCGCAATAGTAACTCTTTTCAGTTACTCTCTATATATCTTATAGTTCTCGTAACTATCAACCGCTAAGCTTAGCTATTAAGCTTAAATAGGCCGAAAACGAATATAGTATTTAAACCAAAGCAGTGGACATAACAAAACAAAAATCAATAAACTTAAAATAATAAAGAAATCGGAAGATTTTGATTTCACGCCCGTAAGCCTTTACCAACGGAAAAAAAATTAAGCTAATTTAAAACAAACATATAAAGAAAAGGAAAACAATAAACAAAACTCACATCTTAATAACTTCTAATGTCACCCTGGAAGCTATTCCAATATTACAATAGAAGTTATTAAGATAAGAGTTTTTTTAATTGCCTTTGTTTCCTTTTCATGTTTTTTTTTTTTTTTTAATTTAGCTTAATTAATTTTTTTTTTTCGTTGACAAAGGCTTCCGGACGTGAAGTCAAAATATTCGGATTTCTTTATTATTTAAACTTTGTTGCTTTCTCTTTTTTTGTCCGCTGCTTTGTTTTAAATATTATAGGCGTTTTCACTATATTTTAATTTTTAAATTCTTTAAATGAAAAGGCAGCGTAGTCTAAGAAATTATGAAACATATCAGAACTATAAATCTTACTGAAATGAGTGAGAGCAAAACTTTCAAGATGCTGTCTAAAACGGAATTTGAGCTTCCCTTTTGCTTTCAAGAGCTTGGAGAAACGAGCTTTCATTTTATTACCTAGCTTATCCTTCAGTATTGAAACGTCTAGGAAATAGGAGTAGTTTCTCGGTTGCTTCTCATAACTCAAGGAAACTGGCTCAGCTTGTGCATCCTATTGATCCATGCCTGCACATAGGATGGGGGAGATAGGGTGGTGATGGAGAATTTTATTCAAAGATGGGTCTGAAGGACTCCTCTAGAGAAAGTTGGGCAACTTATCAAAATTGTGTTTAATTACTTTAACCAGAGGATATAAACTCAAACTAATTGTAAAAAAATGTTTCCATTGTTCAACCTGAAAATAAGAGGGGAAATCTACTGAGAATTTCAATTAGGGGTACAAATAATTATTTAAGCAACAGAGAAAATTAATAAAATGTAAAATTAGAACATACTTTCTGTTCAGATTGGAATTTAAATTCTTAATGTGCCACTATTACATTGAGAGTTTTTGAATCAAAAGAATCGAAGAGCAGTCTAGCTACTCTACTTTATTCGACATCTGGATACTTTTTTGAGAGCTGAACTCACAAAATATATAATCAAGGAGGCACATTTTGTGCCTCTATAAAGAGGCGACCCACCACAATGTTAAGCGATTTCAGGTCCTAGAGGTCGCAGAGAGACGGCGGTAATCGCATTTTGTAGCCCAAGCTCAAACTATAAGAAACTTGCAATATTTCATCCTCCTCCGACTTTATCTTCATGGGATAAACTGGGCCGAAGTTTGGACCCTCCCACCACAGCCCCCCTTTAACGTTGTCCGATTGGGCTGAAATTTAGAGGTTAAGCTTTCCTAGGGCCTGGGAGCTTATCCTCGAAATTTCAGCTCAATCCGATCACTCCTTCCCTGTTTTCAAAAAACCAAATATAGCCCTTAAAATTCATCATCATTTCTTTTTTTTTTCTTAGCCACGCCTACAGGCCACAGTTGGCAACGGATCCGGTTGAATGAGGACTCATTCGAAGCAGAATTCGACCTGTTAGGGCCTTTTGATATTTTCAGACCGAAAAAAATTATCCCCCGAATTTACATTTACGAAAAACCTTGTTTTCCTATATTAGCCCCATGTTTAATTTTTCCCACCACAACCCCCCCTTTAACGTTTGTCTGATCGGGCTGAAATTTAGAGGATAAGCTTTCCTGGGGCCTGGGAGCTTATCCTCGAAATTTCAGCTGAATCTGATTACTCCTTCCCTGTTTTCCCAAAACCAAATATCAAGTTTTGCTTGCGTCAAAAAGATTCCCCTTACTAGAAAACAATTTCAATTATGTCTCATTAGTGCAGCGGTGAGACTCCTGGCTGTCAGGCGGAAAACCCGGGTTCGATTCAAAATATAAATATATTCGATAGACAAAATTTTTTTGTATACTGAATTTAAAGTTTAAAAAAAAAACTCAGTTTCTTTTTTAAATTATTTGAAAAAAATTACGTTTTCTAAAGAGTTAAAGAGGCTGAGTTACAAGGTCGACCCTTAAAACACCCTGTCGAGAAAGAAAAGAATAATACACAATCATCTAACAGTTAGTCAAGCAATAATAAGTAATAAACTGTACAAAAACGTGCAGAAATTATTTGAAAAAAACTACGTTTTCTAAGAGTTAAAGAGGCTGAGTTACAAGGTCGAACCTTAAAAACGTACAGGGATTAGGAGGCACAGTTGGGGGGCTGCCGCCCCCCAAACCCCCCCGCTTTCGCGCAGCCTGTAAATAAATATGGAAGGGGCTTTCCCCTCCTCAACGCCTCGCTCTTTACGCTAAAGTTTGACTCTTTCTCAAAACTTTATTTTTTTTTTAAAACATAAAAGACTTTAGCGTAAAGAGCGAGGCGTTGAGGAGGGGAAAGCCCCTTCCATATTTATTTACAGGCTGCGAAAGCGGGGGTTTGGTGGGCGGCAGCCCCCCAACTGTGCCTCCTAATCCCTGTACGTTTTAAGGTTCGACCTTGTAACTCAGCCCTTTAACTCTTTAGAAACGTAGTTTTTTTTCAAATAATTCCTAGATAAAAGAGCTCCGTTTTATGGATTCTTTGTCTAAAAAAAATCACTTCGCTCGTGCGGTAGGTTGGGCATTTTGCCCTTGCGAGTGAGTCACGTCATGTATCACAAATAAATAGCATCATTTTGATCACTTTGTAAAATCTCTCAGTCTGTTCCACAATGTTCTTTTATTATATACATGACTTTTATTTGAAAGTGGAACGTACCGCTTTTTGTCCGCCGTTGACACCCAATAAAAAATCATTCCGTTATGACAACAGTATCTGTGTTTGCTGTATGCACTATATCTGAAAATTTCTTAAGGAACAAACCGTATCCTACTGGTGTCTGGACGAAGAAAAGATGGAAATTTAATTCATAATAATTTTTGTCGTTAATTTAATTTTAAATATACGCTATAACGCGCGTTTTCACACAAATTTCGTCAAAACAATTAGTCTATAAAATTAACTCTAATTTTGGATGTTTGAAAAGTTTGGCTATGTTGAATGTGATTCAAATTCTAAAAGTAGACCACCGTTTATCAGATACAAGTTTTCCTTTAGAATACATCCGTTCGAAAGTTCTGCTTCAATGCTCGTTTGGTTAACATAAGGAGGTGAACACAGCATGCTCCTAAATTGGTCCAATTACTTTAAAATGCGTCTGAGATTAGACGACTTTATATATTTTTTTTTCCTGATTTGGATGTACTGTATTGTATATTGATATTAGCAAGGCGTATCCAGGATTTTTGTTTCCCGGGGGAATTTTTTATGGGGGATGGGGTTGCAAAAAAGAAGACGCATCAACAATTTGTTTACATACATTTTTCTTACGTTTTTACGAGTCAGACAAAAACTGCTTTTCAAGGGGGTTTCAAATCTAGTAATTCGCCCCCCCCCCCCTGGATACGGTCAGCTATTTATTAGTATTGTATCAGTTAGTAGAGTATGCGGAGCCTGTAGACACCCGTTTCTTCATTCATCTGGATTTAAAGCAATCTTCACCGAAATTGTTCACATTGCCTTGCTCCGAATTTTTGAAGTAGATTTCAATAATGTTCTAGATGAGGAAGATGTTTCATATTGTCGCTGATTCGCAAATTTACTTCAAGGTCTCTTTGCAAACCCTTAAAATACGGATCGGACTCCCTCTCAAATAAATTTTTTTTTTTAGAAAGATTCGTCTTTCGTCTTAAACTTGAAAACAGTTCCAATGAAAAAATGGATTAAAGTGTTTGTTAGATAATAGAATTCACTCTTGAACCGGATTCCCAGCTCCCAGAGGATGCGTGTTGCAAAAGCTTGACCTCACGGACTAAAGCTAGACTTTCAGATAAATTGAAAAGAGCGATTGAAGCCGCAAAAAACATGTTCTTTTGCAGTTCATCTTCTTCTCTGAGATTGTTCACTGAGTGACAGGGGATTTGCATTTCTAAAAAGCTTCTTAGCTGTTTTCGCTTTAGGGAAAGAGATTTTGTTATAGAATGGATTTTTTCCAGCACTATTTTATATTAAATTATTGAAACCTCGAGTAATATCACAGTTGCACCCTTAGGGGCGACCTAGTAAACACTGAACCCTAGCTCATGAATATCAAAGCTTGAACGAAGGGCTCATTTTTTGGGAATATACTGTTAGAGTAATTTGATTGGAAATAGCTATAGAAAAAGGAAAAGATTTCGTCAAAATCATTTAGCTATTGAAATATTTTTCAACGAACATGTTTCTGGAACTTGTATGCATTCTAAAATTTTTAAGCAAATAAGTCACATGGAGGCTAAGTTTAATGATCAGTTCTAAACAAAGTAAAATCTGCACTGGTTTATGTTGCCATTAATGATTTTTCGAAATAACAATTCTTTTAATTTTAAGACTCCTTAGTTTTTTATAAACCCCACTCAATATCCTATTTCATATTAACAAATGTGTGTGCTTTAGCATTTTCAATACCCCTCCCCTCCCCGAAAATAACAAATTCATGTGAATATGCCTGAATGAATGATATTTTCGGACTTTCTTTCCTTGTCTCTTGTTTTGCCTATTTCTGTGAAGATTTTATGACCCTTATAAGCCCAAGAAACGTGCATTAACAGGGACTCAACTTTTGATGTTGAGCTATTTCGCGGGTCAACCATTAAAGGGTGGGGAAGGTAGGCCTGCGCCAGCACAAAAATTTTAAAAACACTCATTTGAAGATGAAAGATGAATAAATGAAAGTGGTTTATTTTTGTGCAGTTCGTTGTACACAGCTTAGAGAACAAAAACGTTTCATTTACAAGTTAAATCATATTAGTTTGCATATCAAATGGAATACGAAATTATGATCAAATATGGTATATGCTGTTTTTTCAGATTTTTGGATAGCCGATTTTTGAGAAAACAAACTCGCAAATAAAAATAATTCAAAAACGAGTTTTCAAAAAGAAAATGGGATTTTCGTTTTAAATATTCATCAAATGATTCAAGCTCTGGAGAAGTTTTAAGAAATAAAAAACAGGCGATCCAAGAGTCTCAAAAGACGTGACGAGTCACCCGAGCCTCTGCACCTTCTTCGCGTGAAATTAGAATTCCTATAATTTTTAGGGTCTCAACAGCACAAGTTGGGATACCAAGTTCAACACCAAACTTACTATTTGCTACCAATTCTAAGGTAGTGCTCTGAGTCTATGTTCCATCGCTTTTAGTTTTGGAGATATTTTAACCTTATCTTTACGTCCTCGGTTTCACCTCCTCTGAAATTCTATCTTCTTTCGAACTAGAATCATCAATGCGTACCTCGAGTAGAACATATGAGTATTGAATCATTTTTTTGAGCCCCAGACCTGCGTATCCTAAATTATGATGTGCACCGTTTTTTTTTTTGGCGGGAGTAGAGGGGGCGCTTTGGGAAATCATGCTTTTTCATACAAGTTTTCGAGAGTTCGAGTAAGTTTCCCTGTTAGACATATGTTGTTTATTTAGATCATTTAATATATCCATTTAAATTGAAAAAAAAAATCGTAAAAGCAATTTTTTAGGAATCTGAACAGTCGAAAATAATTCAATAGAACAACAGTAAACAAAAAAAAGTCCACAGCTGAATGATTTGTTGGGACTAGCTATGTTCCCCTTTACATATCAAATGTGAGTGAATTCAGTAAAGTTTTTACACCATACCTTCGAAGTAAAAAAAGAGAGCAAAAAGGTTTGTTTTTTAATTCCTTTGGGCCGCCCAAAATAAATTCCCAGATCTATCCCTTTAGGCTTTTCTGACCCTTTTATATTTTTAAGATAAAAAAAAAAGACGAAAAAACAGAACGTACTAATGCTTCTGTAAACACAAAGAGGAGTTATTTCATATTTTTCATGACACACATGACAAATCCTGTTTTAGATTACACTTCAGCCTTTCCTAATTAAAAGTATAAGCCGTTAAATAAAAACGAAAATATTAACTTTGGAAAAGTTTTTTCTGTTATATTTCTTTGAGGTGTAAAAGGGATAAATATTTAAGTCGTGAGACTTAATTCAGTGAATCACAAGACCTTTATAATTTAAAGTCGAATTTATGAATTACCGCATGAATCCGAGATTACTTATTTAATTTTCCACGAAGTTTGTTTTTGACAGATAAATTAAAATGCTCCTATTTGATTATATCATTTAGTACTAATTAGATAAGAAGCGTGGGAAAGTAAATAGCTTGATTTTGAGAAAAAATATTTTCTATTTACAAATGCTAAAATAAACAGTTTACTGCTATCGTGAAACACTACACAATAAAAGGTTTTACAAGAGCAGATAAAAGTGGGAAATTTAAGGGTTGAAGTTGGTAGACACTTATCCGGGTGATCAATTTGAGGGGGTTTTGCATGGAGGCGTTCGGCACCCAGATTTGTAAAAATATCTCTTTTTGTTTCCCAGTTCTGCTACGATTGGAACGCGCCACCTGAGATATGTGATTTTATAAAGTCGGTGTCCCTTCGGGAAAATGTTTTTTCCGAATATTATTGAAGCAATCAAAAATAAATCCCCACCTTAAATTTTGGGAAATACATTCCTACATTTTGCGAATCGACGCTCTCCTGATTAACATTTAACCCTCTATTAACATCAACATTTTAGCACCAAACTATTAACATTTTAATTAACCCTCTCCTAAAAACATTTTAAGAGGAGGGTTAAGGTAGGACGGCAATTCACGAAATTGTGGGGGGTTCGGATTTTTTACCGATTTTATAATGAAGATGCAAGAAAAAGGAGGCCCAGTTTTCTAAATCTTGGCAGTCATTTTTTGCTTTAATGAAAATACCAAATAAGACATATTCCAAATTCCCAGGTGGAGTTGCAAATACCCCACAATCCTCTACCCTTCCTTAATTGGTGTCTCTGGAGAGGGGGACTCTTCTGAGCAGCAAAAGTCTGAGGATTTGTATAAAACCTACGCAGAAATAGCGTAAAAATCAAAATCTCATAAAAAAATTGTTTTCGAGGGGTGGGGGGATTACAAATTTTTTTACAAAATGTATCAACAAATTTTATATGCACTCCTGGTACTTTTTAACGAGTAGGATAAAATTGGGGGGGGGGATTCAAACCTGGTAACCCCCCTCCCCTGAATGCGTCTTGATAAAGGGGTTAATTTGTTCTAAAAACAGCATATAAATGGAAGCAGTGGTCAGTGTGATTTGATTCTGTTGACTAAGCATGTGCTGATACGAGTGCAACGTTTTTACATCTTTTCTTAATTGATAAGTTTTTCTGCCTTCTAATTCCCTTTCTTTTATTGAAATGGGATATTATTTTTTTTATTGTCTGTGAAATTGATTCCTCAAACATACAGAGACATCGTTTGGCAGGGGTTGCCCTTAAGGTTAAAAAAAATCAAACATTTTTTTTAAAAACAACAAATTCCTTTACAATTGTCGGAATTTTTTCATAGTCTTACTTCCAGACAATTTCCTGGTTATCGATCCCCTGCCCAAACAAACAAAGGAACAAGATAAAATGTAGTTTAATCAAAAAAAAAATGAACTATATATATATATAGTATATATTATATATATATCATATATATATATATCTATATAATATATATATATATATATAATATATTATATATATATATATATATATATATATATATATATATATATATATATAGATATATATATATATATATATTATATATATATATATATATATATATATATATATATATATATATATATATATATATATCTATATATATATATATATATTATATATATATATACTATATATATATATTATATATACTCTATATATATATATATATATATATATATATATATATATATATATATATATATATATATATATATACTGACCTCGACTTGGTCAGAAGTAAGAGAAATTCTTTTTGTACTTCTCGCCATCCTTTCCCATTCTAACTTTCGAGAAGAGGAGAGCAAATTCTCGTCATTTTGGGATCTTCCAGAAGGGCTGTCGGATCTCAGCTTTTCTTGCCAGAATTTTTTTCGCTTTAATAGACATATATATATACTCTTGCTTTAATAGACATATATATATATATATATATTATATATATATATATATATATATACTATATATTATATATATTATATATATATATATATTATATATATATATATATATACTATATATATATATATATATGTCTATTAAAGCAAGAGAATAGTTCTTCAATAAAAAAAAATGAGAGTTTTGATATAAGCATCTCGTTATGATCGAAAAAAATTCATCATTTATTAATCAAGGTCGTTCCTTTCCACAGAATAATACTATCAAATGAATAAACCATCATCATAACAAACGAATGCCAAATTGATTTAACGTTAATGAAAAGTTAATGTTATGATCAACCGTCATATGCCAAAGTAAGTCAAATTTACGTTTCGTCGCTGTTACATCTAAAGTTCGTATTTTAACATTTTCACACGTCTGGGGTAATCACCAAAAACCGTGTGGTTTTTTCATAGAATTTTCTGACTGGCTAAAAAAAAAAGTTGCGAAAAATTCTGATTGGCTGAAAAATTTTACGAAAAATTCTGACTGGCTCAAATTAGTACTACTCAACTCCCGGCATTAATATCCCGCTTACCATTTATCAGGACACAAATACCTATTACTTTCAGTAATTTCACTGCCTTATGTACCCGAGACATGAATAGAGTCCATTTTCCTATTGGGGGGGGGGGGCAAATTTTTAACGTAAATAACTACTTTTGGACCAACCAATGCTTCATCTCATTTTTTCAACATGCTGATTCATAATTTAAAGAAAAATCAAAATTTTCCACAAAAAAACTAAAATAATATTTAATTTTTTACGGGGGGTAGGTCCCCCTACTACTTCCCTTGGATCTATGCCTGCTCTGCCCCGCTCCTTAGTTTATTAAATCCGCCTTAACTCCTAAATTATCAAATTCTCTTCTTGCTGTAAACTTTTGCTGTTTCAAACTGTTAAAATCGCTCTCTCCAACACACTCGTTTTTTTGTTACTAATTGGATCCCATTCCAATGTTTAGCTGGGATTAGATTGGAAAGGGTGTTCCTCGTCAAGTTTTTACATGCCCATGCAATATACTGCTATTATGCCGCATGACTGTATCTTCCTTATCTTCAGACATTTCCCACATAGCCTCCACCAAGGCTGTATCCAGGCATTTTTTTTCTGAATGGGAGGTTACAAAAAAAGAGCTTTTAAGAAACGCATAAAAAAATTGTATGTGCCTTTTTGTTACGTTTTTATGATTCGTACAAAATTTCTGGGGGGGGGGGTTCAAGCTCGGTAACCAACCTGGATACGGCCTCAACGTCACATCTCCTTAATTCATACTCAATTCCTTGTCAACATCCCTTACTTTTCTCTTGTTCTCGTAAGATCAGTCGTAAGATCGTAAGATCCTCAGAAACTCCTTTCACAAAACCGTTCTCATTCCACCAAACTTGAAGAGTTCTTGCTTATATTCCTAGCTGCTTTTTCTAAATTTCCTTCTTGGAACATCGTCTGCCTCATCCTTAAACATCCTTAAACTGTTTTCCTTAATTTTTTTTATATTATAAAGGCTCTAAGTTTCTCGAATTTCACATCCAATTTTAGTCGCAGTAATTCAAAAGGTATTTTATGCCATTTTTTGAAAATTTATGTGTGCATCCCACCCCCTTAAAAAACTTATATCGGTTCTGCTAGTCTTCATTTATGACAACGTGGTCAATAAGGCTGTCCGACTTGCCGTCAAACTTGCTCTGTGTAAGCTTATGGGCTCTTTCATGACCGAATACTGAGTTGACCAAGGCCGTATCCACGGGAAGGTTACCGGGTTGGAACTCCCCCTCACCCGGCAGAAATTTAGTCTGACTCGTAAAAACGTAACAAAAATAAATATAAACGCATTTTTTGCGTTTTTAAAGTTGTTTTTTGTATCCTACTCACCCCCACCCCCCCCCAAAAAAAAAAAAAGAAAGAAGAATGCCTCCCCCTCCCGAAAAAAAAACACTGGATATGTTCTTGGAGTTGACTTTTGATAGATTTGTTTTTGTTTTTTTATTGCACCTGCAAAATTTTAGCAGTGTATTGCCATGCCTGTTTTCATTCCTTTGGCCGAATTGGCATAGACTAGATTCATTTTTTTTTGTATTTGTCTGGGCATTGGGCATTAAAGCCCCCTAATCTAAAAAATAATGTATTTTGACACGGAATTTTGCCAATTTGTTCTGTGGAACCACATTGCAGGTTTTTTTTTTATCAACAGTCGGTAGTCTCGTAACGGTAAGAGAAGGAAATTCGAAATATTTTGTACCGGGGGGAGGGGGTCCCGAAACTTAATGTAATCATGATATCTAGCCGAAGGGTTGTCGGATCTCGACTCGACTTGGTCAGAAGTAAGAGAAATTCTTTTTTGTACTTCTCGCCATCCTTTCCCATTCTAACTTTCGAGAAGAGGAGAGCAAATTCTCGTCATTTTGGGATCTTCCAGAAAGGGCTGTCGGATCTCAGCTTTTCTTGCCAGAATTTTTTTTTTCGCTTTAATAGACATATATATATACTCTTGCTTTAATAGACATATATATATATATAATATATATATATATATATATATATATATATATATATATATATATATATATATATATATATATATATATATATATTATATATGTCTATTAAAGCAAGAGAATAGTTCTTCAATAAAAAAAAATGAGAGTTTTGATATAAGCATCTCGTTATGATCGAAAAAAATTCATCATTTATTAATCAAGGTCGTTCCTTTCCCACAGAATAATACTATCAAATGAATAAACCATCATCAATAACAAACGAATGCCAAATTGATTTAACGTTAATGAAAAGTTAATGTTATGATCAACCGTCATATGCAAAGTAAGTCAAATTTACGTTTCGTCGCTGTTACATCTAAAGTTCGTATTTTAACATTTTCACACGTCTGGGGTAATCACCAAAAACCGTGTGGTTTTTCATAGAATTTCTGACTGACTGGCTAAAAAAAAAAAAGTTGCGAAAAATTCTGATTGGCTGAAAAATTTTACGAAAAATTCTGACTGGCTCAAATTAGTACTACTCAACTCCGGCATTAATATCCCGCTTACCATTTATCAGGACACAAATACCTATTACTTTCAGTAATTTCACTGCCTTATGTACCCGAGACATGAATAGAGTCCATTTTCCTATTGGGGGGGGGGGCAAATTTTTAACGTAAATAACTACTTTTGGACCAACCAATGCTTCATCTCATTTTTTTCAACATGCTGATTCATAATTTAAAGAAAAATCAAAATTTTCCACAAAAAAAAACTAAAATAATATTTAATTTTTTACGGGGGTAGGTCCCCCTACTACTTCCCTTGGATCTATGCCTGCTCTGCCCGCTCCTTAGTTATTAAATCCGCCTTAACTCCTAAATTATCAATTCTCTTGCTGTAAACTTTTGCTGTTCAAACTGTTAAAATCGCTCTCTCCAACACTCGTTTTTGTTACTAATTGGATCCCATTCCAATGTTTAGCTGGGATTAGATTGGAAAGGGTGTTCCTCGTCAAGTTTTTACATGCCCATGCAATATACTGCTATTATGCCGCATGACTGTATCTTCCTTATCTTCAGACATTTCCCACATAGCCTCCACCAAGGCTGTATCCAGGCATTTTTTTCTGAATGGGAGGTTACAAAAAAGAGCTTTTAAGAAACGCATAAAAAAATTGTATGTGCCTTTTTGTTACGTTTTTTATGATTCGTACAAAATTTCTGGGGGGGGGGTTCAAGCTCGGTAACCAACCTGGATACGGCCTCAACGTCACATCTCCTTAATTCATACTCAATTCCTTGTCAACATCCCTTACTTTTTCTCTTGTTCTCGTAAGATCAGTCGTAAGATCGTAAGATCAGTCAGAAACTCCTTTCACAAAACCGTTCTCATTTCCACCAACTTGAAGAGTTCTTGCTTATATTCCTAGCTGCTTTTCTAAATTTCCTTCTTGGAACATCGTCTGCCTCATCCTTAAACATCCTTAAACTGTTTTCCTTAATTTTTTTTATATTATAAGGCTCTAAGTTCTCGAAATTTCACATCCAATTTAGTCGCAGTAATTCAAAAGGTATTTTATATGCCATTTTTGGAAAATTTATGTGTGCATCCCCACCCCCTTAAAAAACTTATATCGGTTCTGCTAGTCTTCAATTTATGACAACGTGGTCAATAAGGCTGTCCGACTTGCCGTCAAACTTGCTCTGTGTAAGCTTATGGGCTCTTTCATGACCGAATACTGAGTTGACCAAGGCCGTATCCACGGGAAGGTTACCGGGTTGGAACTCCCCCTCACCCGGCAGAAATTTAGTCTGACTCGTAAAAAACGTAACAAAAAATAAATATAAACGCATTTTTTTGCGTTTTTAAAGTTGTTTTTTTGTATCCTACTCACCCCCCCCCCCAAAAAAAAAAAAAAAAAGAAAGAAGAATGCCTCCCCCTCCCGAAAAAAAAAACACTGGATATGTTCTTGGAGTTGACTTTTGATAGATTTGTTTTTGTTTTTTTTTTTTATTGCACCTGCAAAATTTTAGCAGTGTATTGCCATGCCTGTTTTCATTCCTTTGGCCGAATTGGCATAGACTAGGATTCATTTTTTTTTGTATTTGTCTGGGCATTTGGGCATTAAAGCCCCCTAATCTAAAAAATAATGTATTTTGACACGGAAATTTTGCCAATTTGTTCTGTGGAACCACATTGCAGGTTTTTTTTTTATCAACAGTCGGTAGTCTCGTAACGGTAAGAGAAGGAAATTCGAAATATTTTGTACCGGGGGGAGGGGGTCCCGAACTTAATGTAATCATGATATCTAGCCGAAGGGTTGTCGGATCTCGACTCGACTTGGTCAGAAGTAAGAGAAATTCTTTTTGTACTTCTCGCCATCCTTTCCCATTCTAACTTTCGAGAAGAGGAGAGCAAATTCTCGTCATTTTGGGATCTTCCAGAAAGGGCTGTCGGATCTCAGCTTTTCCTTGCCAGCAAATAAGTCTAGGGGTCCTCGTCCTAGTTATATTCTTTGGGAGTTTTGTGATCTGAGCTGACTACTAGGGGGCCTTTTGAGGGGTCTTTGTCAATTTGGATCTCTCTTGAATCCTTACCCATTCTGACATCATCCACCAAAATGAATTTTAGATCACAACCCAAGTTAATGGGACACAAAAGTAAGTGCCCTAGTTGTGTCTTTAGTGATATGCCTGATGTGGAGAAGGAGAATCATAGATTTTTATCATCGAGGCATTTATCAGATATTGTGATGGTAAGGCTTTGGTGATCAGAACGTGAACCGTCATTCATAGGGGAGGGGATATGAAATTTCCATCATCAGGACATAAGAAGAAAAGTTCTATCTTATCTGAACCAATATTGGTCGGAAGCATAATTATATGCTTTAATTGTGGATTTTGGTGGTCTAGTCTACCGGTGTTTGAGCTCTGTAGGGGGCTCCCTTATTTCTTGTCATAACCCCACTTACCAGAAGAGGTTGTTGGATCATAGAGAATCCCTAAATATCCTTCCTTTGTAGGGAAGAAAAAAAAGGAGCGGACCCCTAAATTGTCGTCATCAGGACATCTAGGAGGGGAGGTCACACTAAACACTCTCAAAACAGTGAAATATTGGATGATCTGGACTCTTAGATTCCGCTCCATATACGCAGATATATCATATGCCTTGAAGCCTGCATGCAATTCTTCTCCTCGTAGCTGCAACGCATAAGAATAAACTTAGCGCACAACCTCTTGAATTAAACTTTAATGATTTAGACTTTATCTTTCTCTCTTCTTTTCTTAATAGAAAATTTCAGCTCAGTTGGATTTTCTAGAGATTTCAGTGAATATACCACACACCCTTTTAATCTTTTAGGATGGAATAAAGAAGGAAGGTGAAGAGGCTATTGTCTCACAAATAGGAGAAATTCAAAAGATATACAAGAAGCTGCTCAAGGGTCTTCCCCAAAGTAAGTGTTCTTTTTGTAATAAAAGCATAAAGAAGAGATTTCAGGAAACAATACATGAATTTAAAAGGAATTTTGGTAATTATTCTACTGGGATTGCTAAAGATTTGAATGTCTTAAAATCTCTTTTGTATGTTTTTGTCTTCATGTAAAGGGTAGGAGAAATTCAGAAGACGCAAGACAGTTTATTCAACATCTTTCTTCTTATTTTTTTTTTTTTGTTATAGGACTGTAAAAAAAAATATTTCAGGAGATAATACGAGTATCTGGCCAGTTAGTATTCTTTAGCTATTGCGGCTTTTTCAGGCAAAGTCGCCCGGTTTTATTTTTTTTTTTTTCGCTTTTCTGCTAACTCCAGTCTTTATTGGTGCTTTTTAGGACCCAGAAATGCAAATCAAGCGTAATTGAAGCGATTTTGTTCAGGAAACTAAATTGATCAAAAATCTGTTTTCGCTCGGCCGTTTTTCGCCTAGAGATCCTCACTAAAGTCAGGTTTTCAGTACTCGTGTCGATGCTGTTCGGGATCTAAGACCGAGCAGTAGTTTGCCACTTTCGGGGACCCAAAGACATCTAAAATCGGGCAGCAGCTTGCTAATCTCGGTACCCTAGGAAATTCAATAAATTAAATTTGTGTTCTGACATATTTTTTTTATTAAAAAAAAAAAAAAAATTAGGCTACATTGTTTAAATAAAGATACAAAATAAAGTATCTTCAAAAGTTTGTGATGGGGAATAGTGAGATTTTGACGAAGAAGAAACGAAGATACAAAAGTATATTTTTCAAAACATGGGTGGGATCTCTGCAAAACTTCTTCTCTGAAATTTTCTTCGGTTAAAGCAACCACAGATACTTTGTAGCAGACATTAATGATTACTTACGATTTTACATTTTGGCTCCTGGGGGGGGGGGGAGAGGTAGTACATCAGTGAATATTGACTCCTTGTTTTCTTTTCATCTACATTATTTACTGTGCTTTTAGATTCATAGAGATCCGAGTCCGAGTACCGAAACACCGACCTTAGCATTACTTCTGGAAAAAAAAAAATGAAGACAGTTACATTTGAAATTTGCGGTGCTAATTTTTTGTTCATCTGATTAATAGAATCAATATGATCAGTACTTTGCTCATGGTTAGGGTTTGCATCTAAGGTGGATACTGTTGGTGTAAAGACGCAAGAGAAGGCAAATACTGGAGTTGAAAAGAAAATAATAGCACGTGCAAAATTAACTATACAAGAAATTTATTTTTAGTTTATTTTCATATATTATTGGCTTAATGAAATAATGCAGTTGTAGTGTTTATTTGCATATCATGGAGCTGGAGTAAAGGAAATTGTTAAAAAAGAGAAAACGTTCTACAATATTATTCTTAAAGCATTTTCTTTATAATTACAGGATGTTGTCTTCTTTGACAGAATATAGCGTAGAATATTTTAGAAATCAATAAGCAGAGGCTGGTAGAATTAGTCGAGTGTGTGAATAATAGGGGGAGACTATTGCCACCTAACTTAAAATATGAAGTTATGTCTTTCAATTTCGTGCCTAAATACTTTTCTTCTTTGATTCAATGGAATTTAAGCTACACAAAGTAATAATGATAAAAAAAATGTCAAAGCCTAATATTCACGTAATTTCGAAAAAAGGCTTCGAAGCTGAAAGTTTGAAAACTAAAAATTTGAAGCTTAGTATTCCTCTTCATTTTTTCACACTTTTTTTTCACGCTCCACAGGTCTGATTTATTTATATTCTTTCTTTCTTACTTTCAGAAGTCTAATTAATTAAAATTATAATTATCAAGTATTAGAGATTAAGTGATAAGAATAACGAAAAAATTTTTATAGGAGAAAACCGTTTCAAATCATATAATTCTAGTTATTAAGAGTCGTAGGCCATTTTAGATACAATTATTTCTTTGTTTTTTAATTAAGAAATTAATTTATAATTTACTCATGCCTTCCTTCTGGCATGTAAAGACGGGGAGATGGGGTCTCAGCCTTAAAAAATCTTATGAATCTTATCTTTCCATATTTTACCATAGTTTTTGCACAATTCGACTATTTTTAAGTTACTTTGATGAATTCCCCCTCCCTACAAGCTAAATTATTCTTATGTGCTTGCTGTTCGTTCTATGTTCCTCCGTCCTATGTTCGTTCTATGTTCCTCACTTTTGAGATTTGATTCATTTTTTGAGTCGTGGTTAATCTGTAGATGTACTTGCAAAAAAAAGCGACTCACTGGCTCTTCCCCAATAAAAAAACCGGGTGCGAGCGGTTTTATTGTGACCAAAAAATTTCCGAAAAAGTTTCTAGTCACAAATTTGACTGTCCTTCTTCACTGTACTTCTATTCACGATACCATCTTCAATTACGTATAACCAGCAACATAGCCTCTCGGACGACAAGCATGAAAAACCGTAGAGTATGCTCTTTTGCAAGTAACGGAAAACATAGCTACCCCCCCCCCCCCCCCCGAAAAAAAGAAGCCCTTCCACTCCGTTCCTCCCGAATCTGTTTTCCTAAAAGAAAAATCTCCCAGCCGCGAGACAAAACAGGGCAGCCAACGTGTAAAATTCGTCACCAGTTTTATCCACTGACTACATGTATGATAAAAAAGGGTGTTTAGATTTAGGTACCCGTTGGGTAGCGTCACATGAATGATTCAGGGCTAAAGATTAATAATTGGGTGATAGTTACTCACACTTACCATTTGCGATAATAAAAAAGGATGAAGAATGCGGCACTGGACTTTACAGTCCCTACCGGTGATATTAATGTTCGCTCCACGATCCTTCATTTTAGGAAGTGCAACGGGGGAGGGGCAACGCAACCATCCTATGCTATCGCACACGCTTCCTGTTCACTTTTCCTAGATTTCTTCAGGTACGCATTTTGAGCTGGGTCGATTCTGACTGGGTTTACAGATTCACGTCACTGACACAGTTCCAAACCAAATAACCAGCGCCACCAGGACTCGAACCCCTGTCCTCACGGACAAAGGCTAGCGTACTAACCATTCGGCTAGGACCCCCCGCGTAGGTAGATTTGGAAATATTATCGTCATATATTCTTTTTAAGTCTGACTTTTCAGTAATTACTCATTCATGGAAAGAGGCTTTCAAGCATTCATTTGATCATCATTTTTCAGGCTGTCAGGAAGTAAAAAAGTCTGCAGTCTCGACTATATTGCCCTCCAGTTTTAAAGAGCCGATAACAATAGCCTGCGATGCGGAAACTGATAAGGGAGGATGGATGATTATACAAAGACGGATAATGGAGATGAAAATTTCAACCGAGACTGGGATAGCTATAGAAAAGGCTTTGGAAAGCCTAGTGGTAAGCCATTTTCTATTCTTGCCTCAGCTGCCGTGGGACAGATATATAATTTGAAATTTGCTTTAGTACCACAATTAAGTACATAAAACATTTTTGATCGTTTGGGTTGTCGTATTCTTGGAAATATTTCTGAGAAGAAAAAGAGAGAGAGTAGATTTTGCGAGTTCATCAGCGATGCTGAGCTGAATAGTAGATATTCAAAATGAAATATGTAGTTATCAGCACGTACATGGAAACTTATTTTGGGTAGGAATGGGAATGGGAAAAATTTTAAAAAGGGAACTTATCTTAAGATAAGTTTTTATCTTAAGATAAATACATAATCTTAAGAATGCTGGTTTAAGGCGATGGGGCCTGGTTTCCTTATTGCATGATTACGTTCATTAAATAAAGACCTGGAACTAAACATATATAAAAATATACCGTTTTTAAATTCATTTTTAAAAAAATATTTACTAAAGCTAAATGTCATGTCAGCGAGTTACGAATTTTTCTTTTTAGACTTCAATGCAAAGATTTTTTTTCCCTGGTAACATTTCTGAAAGAGTTTTTCCTGCAAATATATAAAAACACATTATAATACCACTGTTTTTTCCCAGGGACACTTCGTATAAGTATCAAGAAAGAATCTCCTTTCCACCACTGCCCACTCCATGGTTTCTTGGTTCATTCCCCTACTGTTTCAGGGCTCCTTCGAAAAAAATTATTTTGAGGAAGAATGAAGTTTAATTTTTGGGATGATGATCTCTGAAGAATAAATTTGGAAATTTGACACAATTGGGAAGTTAATTTTGTTTCGGGGAAAATATAAAACTTTAGGGATTTCCTTGAACACTCGGGGATAGTGGAAGCACTGCTACTGGCAAACACCAGTCTTCACGCAAGTCTACCCCGTACCTTTTACCCCCAACCAAAAACCACCAATAAACTTGCAGTGACTTGGCTGCCTGCTCGTGGATCTTTGTGCCAGAGCCGTACTATATAGGGGCTAAACAGCTGCATGTGGCACAAGAGTCGCAAGTTGCTGACTACTTCCATAGTGGATATTTATAACAATATTTATTCAATATTTTTATTTTTATTAAATACAAATTCTATTAAATTTTGCTGAAGTTGGTTTCTCAAACTGACGAAAAAAGTAGTTTGAAATAAATATTTGTCAAGAAAAATAGATGGCACTCAAGGTCGTATCCAAGATTTTTGTTTGGAGGGAGGGGGGGCACATAAAACTTTAAAAAAATGGATCAAAATTTATTTATATTAATTTTGGCTACATTTTTAAAAGTTGAAAAAAAAATAGGGGGAAGGAGGGGTGCAAACCGGTATCTTGGATATGGTGGCCTTCGTGGGACTAAAAGCCAAAGAATTATCTTCTTTATCACAGGATCAAGCAGTTAGTGGGAACGAACTTTGAGTAAAGAGCAACCCGTGCCAATAGTAATTGGAACTGTAAAAAAAGGTATTTTGATAACGATACATACTTTGAAAAATCCACTTCTCGTGCTGATTCCAACTATATAAAGTTCATTAATGTTAAATTTAATTATAAGAAGTTATTAGCATACACAATTTTTTGCAGTTTTAGAAAATAGGAAGGAAAAAGACCCATGGAAAGTATACGATTTTGATTAAAACTAAACTATAGAATTCTGCATGTTTCAGAACTCTGAAAGGAGGTTTCAAACCTTTAAAAAAATAAAAAAAAAAACTTTTTGGCGAAGAGTGGTCATTGATGAGTGTTCATTATATTAATAATAAACTTTTTATTAATAATAAAATTAATAATTGTATCGAATCAATAGTCTCAGAATATCGGACAAGGACTCGTTCAAACGAAAATATTGGGTTATAATAGCCTTTTGAAGTAATAAAAGAAATTGCGCCACAGCTAAGCATTGACTTCTGCGTTTTTCCCCCACAAGCGTCAATTATGGCCTGAATAGTTCTGAAATAATATTGAAAGTCATATTTTGAGACCATGCTTCCTCGTGGTGGTACATGATTCTAAACGGTTATTGCACATAAATAGTTTTCAACTTCAGCTAACTGATTCGAATTATTTATAGTTTCATTAATTAATTTATTTATAATTTCATTAATTATATAATTTCATTAGCGTATAGATGCGCCCCAACTACTACGTAGGAGGTCAGTAAACCCTCAAAAGAATATTGTGTGTAGTTTTAAGTTTTACTTGGCCTCTTTTCTTCCCGAAACCTTTCTTTTTAATACATCAAAAATGATTATATTATGCTTGATAGCATTTATCATTACATTGACACCAATTGTTTACTTCCAAGGAGGGTAGCAACCATGCATTTTTCTCCGTACTGGACTGGGACTTTCCTATTAGGCTCCCTGATTTTTCTTCGAACCTTGGACTTTCCAATGGGAACAGCCTTATCTTCTTTCTTGGAAAAGTTTTGCGTTGATGTTCCGGAAAATTTTGTTTTAAATTGGTTTTCACTTTATGGGACCGTTATTTCTAGAATCCATTTTACTATGGGTTTATCAGTTGGGGACCACAGTAAGACCTTCTTGAAGAAATTCTTGGTAGATTTGAACACATTTGATAAAGATAAAAAAGATTACTTTGTCGATGAAAGCTTGAAAATAAAGCTTCTTTTCTTGATATTCATGCTCTCAACGAAGTTTTTAGTTTTTAATTTACAGTCTAAAAGAGCCCAATACGAAATCCCAACAGAGCGAAATCAGTCTTCTTCCAAACTATTAAGACAATGTTTATGGCGAGCGGACCCATACACTCCGGGTCAAGACTCAGGCCTCAGAGACCCATTGCCTCCGTATAAAAAAAAGGCTCGTTAAGACGAAGATTGAGGATTTTTCTATGTAACGTCAACGGAAAAAATATTCAGCCAGTTGCTACTAGAAAAAAAAATTAAAAAAAAAAAAACAATATATACTCGAATAACTACCGAAAGTTTAACTGTTCCCTAAAGTACAAGACTTGAATTTTATGTTCGCCCCTACGGGAATAGGGGCATGGCGTGGGGCAACGTTTATTTTTAAAGCGGACGAGATTGAGGATGGCTCGATGGCTTGGATTGAGGATGGTTTATATTTTTCAAGATTCTCATTTGCAAATACTTCATTGCACGACAAACGTGCTTGTTCCCTGATAATGATATTACAAATTGGGTTTATTGTAAAATCAACTTTGTCTCGGTTAATGCTTAGAAATTTGTTTTATAGTTTTTATAAATTGTTATAATTTTCGCTTTTGGTTAAGCATGCGCTTATCAAGTATTGATGTTTTGTCGAAAGATACTTTGTGGTAGTTTTGTCTACAGAGCACCATACTCTTGTAATAAGTTTTGTATCAGTAGGACACACCCAACAACTTTAGGAGAAAAGTTACAACGACACAACTTGTATAGATAGTATTTTTTTCAAATTCAAAAATAAACGCATGTAATAATACGGTAGCCCAAATAATTAACAAAACGCAGGTAAAACAAATTAATAGAACGTCGTTAAATTGCTAAAATTGATCAGAGCAAACTTACTGTAATACAAACTCAACCGTAAAGCGTAATCTTACAGAATTATTTGAATTGATCCTACCCACGAAAGCTTTAGAGTTTTATTTATTCATCAATAAAATTACAACAAACAATTCAACTTAATCTCCCCCGCAAGGTTTTATGGCCAGGAAAAAAACAGGGGAGAAACAAAAATGAAACAAATATATCCAATAAACATTTTTAACATAATGCATTCACGTCACCTTCCAAAAATCACAAAGTAGGTAGGGGAGTAGTAGGCTTCATGATTGCACCAACTCATGATAACAGTGCACCGACTCATGCACCGACCTCGGCCATTTTTTTTTTTCTAGAATGTTTCTTACGCTGTTTGTTTCAATTTTTTTATACTGTAATATTTATTTATTGTCTATGTAATTTTCTGTTTCTAGGTGATTTTTGTTTTGTTTTTTTATCGCTTCTATCAAGACTGCAACCATGCTGCAGTTCTCTTCTTTATTTTTGCCTATCTTTCTTATGTTTGGTTTTAGACAGCACATCTTAATTTACTCCTCCTTTTGCTAGCTATATTTTACAGACGGGTGGTTACTAGACTTCTTTTCCACAATTTTGGCTATTTGTAAGGCCATTTGATTCTACATTTCCATTATTATTGCCGATCTTGTGTTTTTCTGCTAGAGAACTTTTCCTGGAAATACTCCAAAATAAATAGCCAGTAATGAATAATACGGTGGGTGATCCAAATAGGAAAAGGAATTATTTTCTGGTGCCATATTGTGGCCCTATGCCCACTTTATAGAAAATTTTCCAAATTTTAATGAAATTGACTTACCTAAGTTTCGTTTTGTTTCTTGAAAATCAAAGCTAGGTGTCTTTCATACATTTGTTAATTTAATCAAACGATCTCAAAAACTACTTCGTTCAAGAAGGTGCCTTTATTTTATTACTCGATATGAATTGTTAAAGTATACAATTCATATTTTTCAAAGGCATTACTTTTACTCCATGTGTGGAGATGTGGACGAGACGGTGCGTCATCTGATGAGTGAGTGCGAAGATTGAGTTAGTTACCAAAGGAAGTGTACGGAGTTGTATTTTTGATGAAAAATGGTAGGCGAGTATAGTCAGGGATCAGTGTTTTATTAGTGTGAAAAGATTAGGACGATTTCTCAGGCTAGCATTGGAGTATAGAAATACTTTTTTGTAATTGGTGTAATGTTTTTGATTATGTAGTGTTTATATTGATTAGAACTAAATTTTTCATTTGTTATTGCCATGGCCAGTAGGGCTTTTAGAGCAATACAATTATTACTATTATTGTTATTATAATTATCACTATTATTATTATTATCATTATTTTTGTGAAATATACCCAGAGAAACGCTTAGTAATTCCGTATTTCTAAATTCGTGCATTATACCTATCGACGTTCAAATTTAAAGCTCCCCAAATAATCATTTATCCATCGTCCTTATAAGTTTTGCGACAATTTAAAAGGAATTGTCAAATATTGCAAAGGTATAGACATGTTTCGGGAATAGAAGTCAAATATATGTTTGCTAATGTATTTTTAATAAAAGAATTCAACTGGAAGAAACAATTTTGGAGATTTAACTTTTGTAGTTTTATGAAACTTTTCTATATCAAATGAGTTTCGGATCTTTTAATGCGTTGACTTTTATTTTATTTTTTTATTTTAGGTGTAAGTACGTGTCAAAGTTCTAGCAATAAATAGGGACGGCTTAGGGATTTAAGTGACAAATTAGGGATTCTAGAACATAAAATCTTTTTGAAATATTCAAGTTTGGCCCGCGCATCAGATTATCACTCTTTCTTTCACAAACTATCAATATAAAAATAAACTTACAGCCTTCTATTGAACAAATATTACCTTTTGTAATTCTAGTCTCTTGAAGTTGCACCTCCAGCATCATTATTGTCGCCTAAAGATCGTATTTGATATTTCCTCACTTTTGAAATAATTACCAAATCGTTTACTAAGAGGATCTTAAAAGGAGGATCGCAATGTCATGGTGAATTACACTTTAATGCTCCTGACCTATATTTACCTGCTGATCTATACTATCCTGCTGAGTCTCGCGTTGAGAACAACTTAATAAACAATTTTTGAAAATTATTTACAAAAGTGTGAAAACATCAGATACAGCTTTTAGGCGTGTATGGCTTTCCTGATTATTAAACTCCGCTTTTGGAATAATGCCGTAGTTTTTTTACTATAATTGTTCTGTTGCATGATTATTTAATTTAAAGACCAAATTTTGGCTGATTTTCGAAACGTTTCTTTTGAAAGGTAATATTACTTCCGGAAGTGGCACTATGGAAAATACTCAGAAGAAAGATATTTTTTATGATTGGATTGATCTGGAAATGAAGCCGTATTACCTTTTTGTTCGCTCTATAAAGGGAAAAGTCTATATTTTTCCTTTTTTACATAAGAAAAAACTGATGAGGGAAAAAGCTGTCTCGCTTGGACTATGTCTTGAGCTATATAAATGATGGAAGATTGGTGGAATAACACTAGGCATTCCGTACAAGCGAAAATGAGAACTGATTCTGTCTGGCCGTAATCTTCTTCCCTTGTTTCCGGAGATCTTTCTTATTAAGTACAAAATTCTTACCAGTTTAAGAAGTTGACTAGGAATGTCCTATTTTTACGTGTTATGCTCCGAAATCTGGTCTGTTAGGACGGGGATAAATGCCAAAATGTCTATCTCGAAGGCGAATATCACTTATTTATTTTAGTATTCTCTTAATCGTCTCAAGATTTACTGGGAAAATGAAGCCATAGAAGTCCCTGCAATTACATGCATAGACATTTAAAGAATCTTATTTGTAATTTTGACCGTTTCTGTAAAATAGAGTATCATATTGCATACTATCACGCAATTGAAGAGTTTTAAATGGAAGGGGCTTAAGCCCTTTTCCTCCTCCTGTGGATAAGCCCTTCGTTGTACCATGTTAGAAGAAAAATATATGGCTTGGGGTGTTCTTAAATTCTAACGAAGGTAGTGAGGCAACATGCGTGAGGTTCAGTTAGAAACGTTGATAAATATTTTGTTACTAAATGTTCGAAACTGCCAGTTGCGCTGTATTCATTATCTAGCCATAAGCAAACCACCGCTGAAATGAAACGTATCTCATCCCTATAATTTGAAAATAAGCCCCCCTCCTTATGAAGTAAACTTTGTGCCAATACAAAAAAAAAACCTAAAACTCGAATCATTTCACTTTGCGGAGGTCAGTGATGTTACACTGAATGTTCAACCATCGTGAGGGTGGGGATCATATGGTTAAACAAATTCCCACATAACATCTGAATTTCAGATGGCAGGTGACACGTAAAAACGCATAAAAACGCCTGGTCCTGTTAGAAGCAAGCAATCACTTATGTAAGCAATCTGAAAGGAGAGAGTTTCTTATCGATAAACAAAAAAATTAATGAAGGCAGTGTCATAGTGGAGGGTCTTGAAATAAAAGAAATGAAGATGAATTTTTTTAGGGGGCCAGGTATTTTTAAAGATCTTTTGCCAATAAAAAATAACTTCAAAGCCCGCCACTATTAGCGCTGCTATCAATAATGTCTTTTGCTCATTGTATCAGAAAAGATTTTTATTATATTTGCTCTGTCCTATAGTTTTCTATTTTTTTTTTTTTTAAGATAGAATTTCATGTTAGAGCAGTTGTTTTGTTACAAAACACATTTTCATTAAGTTCTACGAAGTTTATTCACTTAATAATCGTGATATAGGGAACGTTCCCCTTTTCACCAAGAATTTCATCAACAACTTTCCCCTTCATAGACTGTTGAATCCTGATAGAATTTTCATTTTTCATTTAGTTTGATAGTTCCACAGAGATATAATAAATAGTTCACTTGATGATTCAGCTTATTTTCCCCATGAAAGGCTAAGTATTCCAATTTCTAAATCCATCAAAAGGAACTCCTCATGAGACTTAACTTTTCAAAGCAGCTGTTACCCTATTTCAAATTGACGTGGTTATTTCTTCCTTTACTAAATTTCATTTTTTTTTTTTTGCAGGTGAATATTGGGCTAGGAAACGATAAAATTCATGAGCTTACAAAGATGAACAACACCGAGCTGCGTATCGACTTGTGGGAGCATCTACGGCCGCTATTGGTGGGCGCATTTCGATACGTTCTACATCAGTGACGCTGAAAGTGGCTACGTTCTGCACAGTCAAGGCTTCCGAGGCAATGCTAGTGACGCTATGTCTTATCATGAAGGGATGAAATTTAGCACACTGGATAAAGATCATGACATTAGTAATACAAACTGTGCTCAAAGCTATCAAGGTGGTTGGTGGTACTCTCACTGCCAGCATGTTAATATTAATGGTAAATATGCCCTGGGGCTGACGTGGATATAACTCTAGTGAAAATGAGTGGATAGCTGTTTCACGCGTTGAGATGAAGATTAGGGAAAGATTAAAGTGAATTTATTCAAGCTCCATAAGCCCGAGCCTTTGAGTTCAGAAATTCGGTTTTAAAAAACTATGAAAGCCGATTTCATTATTATTCGAAAACTGTTTTGGGAACAGGGATGCTGGTTTTTTCAGATTTAGCATTATACGTTTGACTAAAACTCAAAAATTTTGCAAGGGGGGCTGACTTTAATCTAAGGAGTAAAATTGCAATCTTTTATATAAGAGAAACCTGTACATGGAACCAAGGACGTGCCCAGGATTGTTGTTTTCGGGGAGGGAAGGGGGCGGGTTACTCAAAGATTTTTTTCGCGGGGGGGGGGGGGGGGGGGTTACAAAACAAAAAAAAAAAAACTAAAAAAACACATAAACAAAATTTACGAGACAGACAAAAATTTCGGGGGAGGGGGATTAAACCCCCTTAACTCCCCCTCCACCTGGGTACGGCCTTGCATGGAACGTTTATAAATTTTTCCTAAAGCTTTTGTCTGCTTTAAAATTGCACCAGCAGTAGCTTTCCCTCTTTAACTATATATTTTTTGATGAATTCCTATTCCACAGTATTTTTTAAGAAAGGAGACAAAGTCTAGACCCAAAATCCAGTATTTTTGGGAAACTGCGGATTTTTTTTTTCTTTGGTAACATTAATCTTTCTATAGGAACTTTGTTGAATGTCAATGTTTTGTTTAACACGGCAATTCATCTCTTAAATGACATTTAAAGAATTTTCTAAAGTCATTTTAGTCTGTTCTTTATGGTCATAAAAATAAAAATTTTTGGAAAGAGCTATAAAAAAACTACTAGACTATACCTATTATGTGAAGTTAAATTAATGACGTGATGTACACTTTTTGCCTGACGTACATACAGTATAATTAAATGACGTATAATTTTCATATCTAAAAAATACGGCTTTTTATGTGCATTCTAGACAGCACGTGAAAAGGAAAAATTGCAAAACTTCTAACATAATTTCTTTGATTTTGTGAGATAAAAATCAAGATTGACCCTGAACTATAAAAGTAGCAACGATTTTCTCGAAACTGAAAGCTTGGGCTTTGTTTGGATATTTTAGTTGTTGTTTCTACCTTTTTTGCATTTTCTGGTGTAGTTTATGCATTTTTTTTTCTGCGACGTTTCGCCTATGTTTTGATACTAACCATCTAATTTGTATTTTTGAGGTATCTGCCCATTGTTGTAAATTTAAATTTGCAAAACTTAACATATTCAAATATATTGAAAACATCCAAACAAAAGACGAAAAAATTGCAATGTCTTTAATTTACTTACACTTCTGTTTTGTAAAGGATGAAAAAAAACGTTTTATTAAAATTTAGACATTTTTAATAATTGTTTTATAATTATGAATTTATAACTAAATAATTTTGAACTAAATTTTTAAAAAAACTAGTTATTTTTTGTAATTTGTATATTATATTGAAATTTACCCCAACATGAGTGTTTGCATTGAGATATCTGTCAATCTTCTTTGTAATTTAAATTCATATTCGCAAGACTTACTATATTCATTTATACAAAAAAATCAAACAATAAACTAAACTAAAACAACTTTAAAGCAACGGTACAAAAAAACTTTAAATACCGCATCGAAAATTTGTTAATATGCGTTTGTGTTGCGTTTTTTACAACTCGTCCATAATTTTTTTTCAAATCCCCCTAACCCTCCCCCTAGTACTGCCTTGCCTGTCCCATCTCTTGCTTTTACTCAAAATCAAATGTGTTTTCTCTTGTTTGTTATCCTTTGTTCTCAAACTAATGTTTTCACTAGCGGAAACATAACTACTGTATTAGTACTACTTTTTCATGTCGGAAACAAGTAATATATTAATTGAGGATGATAAAATACTTAGTTTCAGTTTATTTTTGTACTAGCATGTGAGGTCGAAAAATGCGGTAGAATTTTTTCCTGGTATTTTTTAGTAATAAACTTTGTTTCCCAATACTTTTACTGAGTCGTTCCTCAATGGGACAAAAGATAGGGGTTTGAAGTTAAAAGTCAATATGATTTTTGAATGCTCACTTTTTTGTTTGTGGGAATTATGTATTTTTTATAAATAATTTTTAAACTGTGATTGGCTAGCCAAATTAAAAAAATTACTGGTATTTTGCCAATGAAACCAATAAATAGGAGTGGCTTGGAGCAACCAAGTCCTGAAAAAAAATTGAGTCTCAGAATTGACAACCCTGTTTAATATTGCATTGTATTTATTTTTAGGCTTAAATTTGTTAAACAGTCGCGGTAGAATTTTTTTTTATTTCCCTACAAAAAAAAAATTATTGTGTAGACCTCGCCCAAAAGTACCAACTAATTTAGTTTGATGAGAAGTATCGCATTACAATTAGGCTAATTAAGTTATAATATTAATTATAAGGCTAATTATTAATGTTTATGTTATGCAATTATAAGACTACTAAGCTAATTAAAATATGTGGCAAAAGTTTCCATTACCAGTCTTTTTGCTGCTGATGGTTTCCAACCCTCTCAAAAATCTAATTCCAACTATTTAAAAACACTTTAGGCATTAAAAGATGGCAGATACCCAAATTACGGTGGTCCTACTAATTTCTGCTCGAATTTGTTACGTGAATATGTATTTTGCCAATATGCTTATTCTTAAATTTTGTTTTCGGAAAATAATGTATTTAAATTTTTCTTATAATAACTTTGATGTAAGGATTTAAAATTTGTTTCATTTTGGAGGGTTCTAAACATTGGCATTGGATGTGTCATAACTTCAGAATCCATTTTATTCCCCTCTTAGCCATAAATTATGCTTCATCATTATCATCTCAGCAACCTATTGCCTGTGCGTCACTTTTGAAAACATTTTTTGCAGATTTAATAGAAACAAACGAATTGACTCATACATTTTCAATAGTGAACGGTCATAGTAATCAATTCTATAAGAAATAGTTGCGAATTTAAGTGTCAGCCCCATTACCATAGAAAAAAAGGAGATGACTTGAGAAAAATATTGTTGCTCAAAAAATTTCCGCTCGTTTTATTGGCTTAATTTTTTTTTTTTTCAACGAACCAATCAAGTTCATAAAGGCGGAGTTATTTTTTCTCCAAAGATAGAGAATAAGTTGATTGGCTTGTGAAAATACGTCGCAAAAATTATAGCCAATGGAACTAAAGCACGAAGAGTGATCTTTCTTTTTTCTCTTGGGTATTCCGGATTATATTCTAGTCTTGTTTGTAGAAGTGCCTATTTCTTGCTAATATCTTGCTTTGTTCGTATATTTGTAAGGTTTTCTTCCCTTAGATTTTGTAATATTCAAACCTTGTATCTGAGTTTTTCAAAAAATTTGAATATATGAACAGGGGCTGCTTTTAATACCCCCATGTATATGAAATTTTAGGCAAAAAATCGCCCCGATGTTCTTTATAAATCTGTATTTCTGATGTAGACTAGGCTAATAACTCTGTCTAAAAAATTGAAAGAATAATGTTTCCAAGGTGTAGTTCTTGATTCCTAAGTATTTTCGTAAATTAAATTGCGATTTGAGCTATTGATATTAAAAAAGGTCATTATTGAAGTTTTGTTTTAACATCATCTATGGTAATTTTTTAAAGCAAAATATGTCGAATCAAAATATATTAATACTTTCACAAAATAAAATCAAATTAAAGTATTTTTCAACGGTATTTTTAACCATGAAGCTACTTATCGCCTAAAACAGCTATATGATCCTTTAATATTGCCACAAAGTTTAAATTTAACTTTTTCACCCAATTTGAACGTTAATTTCATAACCATGATAGTATGTACCGTCCGTAGTTGCGTGGAATAAGGCTCTACGTTAGTTTTTGTTCAAAATATTACCTAGTCTTTTAAATTTCTAGTACATGTTTTTTAGTGTATGCTTTTGTAACTAATTGTGTACAGGTGTGAATTACTATACCAAGTGATATTACCCGGCTTACCCAATATTTTGTATATTTGATATTATCCGCTAGGAGTGTTCGAAAATTATTGAAATCTTAGAAAATATTCTCGGAAATATTTTTAAGGATAAAGGGTACTAAGTCATTTTTTTGTAAGAGTATCAAATTGTTGTCAGCGATTTATCTTTATTAATGCATTGTACATTTTGTAAATTTTGAAAGTTTTATTAAAGTTCAGTACCTGCTTAAAATTTTGTTTCAAATTTTCTCAAGTAAAGTTGTTCTAACTTTTCCCCAAAAAAAAGAAGAAAAAACAGACCTTTATTGGAAACAATTTGGTAAAAGTTGTTATTGCAAAGTTGCTATTACAATAAATTATTAGAATAGAAGCCATGACCACTCGTTACCAACTTGTCTTGAAGTTCTAACCCTGACATAATTCCAAAAGACTTATTAAGTTTTGCAAATCAGCCGCTCAGAAACTAAATACATTCCCTGTAAAACAGGAATTGAGGTGCCCTGTCTTGTAAGTAGAAATTCATTTTCATTCAAAAACCACAATATAAATACATAAGATGAATAAGTGCAAGGCCGTACCCAGTATTTTTTTCAGAGGGGGTTTTACTGAAAAAACAAAAAAACATTTTCGGGGAGGGGGGAGGTATAAAAAAACTCCTCAAAAACGCATACAAAACTTGTTTATATTCATTTTTGTAACGTTTTTACGAGTCAGACAAATATTTGGGGAAGGGGGGGGAGGTTCAAACCCCTCTACCCCCCTCCCTTCTAGGTACGGCCTTGTAAGTGCATACGCCAAAAAGGTATAACCAGGGCCGTATCAAGGATTTTCTTCGGGGGGTTACAAAAGTAAAAAAATAAAAAAACATCAAAAATGTTTATATTCATTTTTGTTTTTTTGTTACGTTTTTTACCATCCCCTCTCCCCACTGCTGCGACCTTGGGTATAATTATCACTGAGCCATTGAATGGATTGGGATGAAGAAGGAGCATGCGTAGCTGTGTTGGCCTCAAGCTGTTTGGTGCTGCAGTGAGTTGTTAATAGTTAGTTGTAGCATTAGTATCGAAGATGCACCACAAAATATAAACATAAAAACAAGTAGAAGAGATAAAAGTAAAAGTAAAAAAACGACATAAAACACCAAACATTAGCACCCCCACACCCCACAAAAAGAAAGAAATATTAATCTTGAAAAGTAACCCTTAATTAAAATCTTTTTAAGCTGCCAATGCTACCACTGCCAAGAACCACTGCAGCACCAGCCAAAACTGAGTCCATAACAGCTGCGCACACTCCCTCATCCACCCTGATCTATTCAAAGCTTCTCTCTTAACCCGCTTCCAAGAATTCCCTTTATATCTTTTCTTTTGGCCTCTTCTCACCCCATTTAGAGGAAACGCATTTTTTGTTCGGCCCCAGATGAATGGCCAAAAAGTCCAATTTTTGACAGTCTGTCATCCTTGGATTTAAAAAGTTCGAATCACAACGTTCCTTAGGAATTATTGGCAAAGTATTTCATACCCACTAACTTATTATACATGTAACCAAATCCAGCTCTTCCTGTATTAAAAAACAATGAATTTAGACCGTTTCTGGGAATAGTGTCATCGGTGGTGTCGATTAGCAAAAATTTAGGGGGGGGGGCAAAGTGTATTTTATTGGAGGGACTTCTTGTTTTTTTTTTGTTTTTTTTTTTTTATGAATGAAATATAAAAAAAGGCATTTTCAATGAAAATACCCACGAAAAGGTGTTTCTCATTTCTACGGAAGGGAGGGGGGGTAAGGAATCTTGGATGGGACATGTGCCCCCGTGCACCTCTCTAATTGAAGTTACTGCGTATCATTATTGTGAAATTGAGAAAAATTGATAAACAGATTAGAGAAAATACTTATTAAAAAACCCATTCAAATATCGAAAGCAAAATTTAGCAATTACGAAATCTCTGAGTTGCATTATATTTAAAATTCGAATTTTGGAGCCCTTTTCGTCCAAAGTTATTTATTTGGAGAATACTTTCAAAAGGCGCTAAGGGAATAGTGGCTCGTGACTAGCAGTCAATAAATCTAGAAGGTATTTATTGAAATAAAGGTTCAAGGAAATAAAGTATAAAGAAGGGTATTTTAGGGGAAAATAAAGTTCATTCATTTATTCATTCATTTTCTGTTATATCGCTTTCTAGTAAAATTTATGACATCTAACATACCATCTTTTGAGTTAGCTAGTTTGGCTACAGTAAAATGTTAGCTGTCGGTCTCTGCTATATATTAAATAAAAAAAAACAAGTTTTTTAAACTGAAAGTAAGGAGCGACATTAAAACTTAAAAACGAACAGAAATTATTCCGTATATGAAAGGGGCTGTCCCCTCCTCAACGCCTCGCTCTTTACGCTAAAGTTTGACTCTGTCTCACAACTTTATTTTTTTAAAACAATAAAAAACTTTAGCGTAAAGAGCGAGGCGTTGAGGAGGGGACAGCCCCTTTCATATACGGAATAATTTCTGTTCGTTTTTAAGTTTAATGTCGCTCCTTACTTTCAGTTTAAAAAACTTATTTTTTTTATTTAATTTCTGATCGTTATTTAGTTAATGCAGGGGATGTTTCCCCCCTCTTTAAAAAATCGAGTAAATTTTCTCAGGCTCGTAGCCTTTGATGAGTAATACTAAACTTAATAAAATTTATATATTTAGAATCAGCATTATAAACACATTCTTTTGATACATTTATTGACATCAAAATTCCGTTTTTAAAAGTTCGATTACTATTGAGCCGTATCGCTTGTTTTTTTTATTGTTTTTTTTTTATTACGTATATGTTATTACGTATATGAGGGGGTTCTCCCCTTAGTCAATACCACGCTCTTTACGTTAAAAGTTAAAAAAAAAATTTGATTCACAAACCCCTGAATCACAAAGGCCGTTTAATTAGAATAGATAGCTCTTTTGAAAGCACTAAAAAAAAACTGTAGCGTAAAGAGTGAGGTATTGACTTGGGGGAGAACCCCCTCACATACGTTATAATTTCTGTTCGTTTTAAGTTCTAATATTCCTTCTTTACATTTCAGTTGAAAAAACTTGTTTTTTTTTTATTTAATTTCTGATCGTTTTTTAAATAATGCTTGGAAATCCGGCGCCCCCTTCATAGAAATGTCCCTTACCCCAAGAAACATCCTCCACGGAAATATTCCTCCAGATCACCCAACCCCCATCGTCTACGACCCCAACCAAGCGAAACCCCGCCCGCCCCCCAATACAGCATCCCCGTTCCGGCCTAACCGCCCGCCACCCGGCCACCCAACCCCGTTAAATATGCACCCGCCAATTAACCCCCCCCGCCCCGCCCCACCGCCCCCCGTTTACTAGAAATGTCCCTTACCCCAAAGAAACATCCTCCACGGAAATATTCTCCAGATTAACCCCCTCGTCTAGCCCCCCCCCCCCCCCCCTCCAGAAAAAATCCTTCCTGAAAATGGTTGTATACTTCCCAATAACCAATAAATAATGCTGGCAAGTCCGGCGCCCCCTTCATGGCAATTTCCCTTTCCCCATGAAAACTTCCTTCATGAACAGATCCTCCAACATAACCACCGACCCACCCTTCCCTCCCACTACCAGAAAAAAACCTCCTGAAAACTTCTGTATATTTCCCAATAACCAATACTATATGTTAACATTGGGTAAAGTTCATAACTTTTAGCCCTCCCTCTGGGAACTTCGGGGGATTAAGTCATCCTAAAAGACAAATTTATCATATTTTCGACCATGCTGAACAAAATGGCTATCTCAAAATTTTGATCGGGTGTGACTTTGGGAAAAAAAATAAGCGTGGGAGGGGGCCTAGTTGCCCTCCATTTTTTTTGGTCACTTAAAAAGGGCACTAGAACTTTTAATTTCCGTTCCAATGAGCCCTCCCACGATATTCTAGGACTACTGGGTCGATACGATCACCCCTGGGGAAAAAAAAAAAACAAAAACAAACAAACAAACAAATAAACACGCATCCGTGATCTTTCTTCTGGCAAAAAATGTAAAATTCCAAATTTTTGTAGATAGGAGCTTGAAACCTCTACAGTAGGGTTCTCTGATACGCTGAATATGATGGTTTGATTTTCATTAAGGTTCTATAACTTTTAGGGGGTCTTTCCCCCTTTTTTTGAAAATCAGCCAAATTTTTCTCAGGCGCGTAACTTTTGATGGGTAGCACTAAACTTGATGAAAGTTATATATTTGAAATCAGCATTGAAATCTGATTCTTTTGATATATCTATTGGTATCAATAACCCGTTTTCTAGAGTTTCGGTTACCATTGAGCCGGGTCGCTCCTTACTTACAGTTCGTTACCACGAACTGTTTGATTGAAGCACTTCTATCATAAAAGACTTGAAAAAAAACATACTTATAAAGGAGAAAACAGTGGTTCATATCACATTTAGTTCAAGAACAGTAAAAATGCAGTCATCTAACGACAAATTTAAGCAAAGAAAAAATTAAAAAATATCTCAAAAAATGATGTTATTATGATAGGAACATAATTGGAAATATAAACGTTCAATCAAGCGACATGTATTTTAATTTGAGGGAATTGAATTAAGTCAAACGCATTGCGCCAATTTTTGTAACAGTTTAAAACAAATCTCGTAAATATAACTTAAAAGAAAATTTTACCTATGGTAGAATCCATATGTCTAATCTCAATAGTCCTATTTGTACAAGCCCCATTTAAAACAGTCTCTTCAGCAAAAAAAAGTGGTTTGTGGGGTTTTGTCACATCCCTCTGCTCTCTACAGCTAAAATCCCTTAGCTTTAATCCTCGAATGGCCCTTACATCGCCCTGGGTGGTGCAAAAGCAAGCCAAGTGCTTCTGCAAGGCGAAAAAACGAGCAAGTCCAAAAGTGATGTAAAGACTAAGTAAGTCCCGCCCCAGTGTACAAATGAGCTAAGTTCTGACTCAATACAAAAAATTAGCGTGTACAAAAAAGAGCTAAGTAGTGATTCAGTACATCCAGTCAAAATTTTGAGATAGCCATTTTGTTCAGCGTAGTTTGATTTCCAGATAGAAAATATGTTTTTGAGGAGTACACTCCCCCACAACCCTCGGGGCAAGGGTTTTAAGTTATGCCCTGAGGGCATATAAGAACGATGTTGGCAGAATGTATCATTTATTATTTTTTTCCCTTTAGAGAAGGGCACTGCGTATCGAGGAAGTTGTCGTAGAAACTTTGAAAAGGGCCCATTCAATTGGAAATTGGAGTGGCTTGTGCCCTTTTTAATAGTCGAAAGTGATTGTAAGGCAACTAACACCCCTTCCACGCCCACCATTTCCTGAAACACATCCAATCAAATTTTGAGATAGCCATTTTGTTCAGCGTAGTTTATTCCCAGATAGAAATTATATTTTTGAGGAGGACACTCCCCCACAGCCTTCAGGGCAAGGGTTGTAAGTTATGCCCTGGGGGCATATAAGGTTTTTATAGAGGGCGTTGTCGTAGAAAATTCAAAAAAGGCTCATTCGATTGGAAATTCAAAGGGCTAGTGCCCTTTTTAATAGTCGAAAGTGATTGGAGGGCACCTAGCCCACATCCAATCAAACACATCCAATCAAAATTTTGAGATAGCCATTTTGTTCAGCGTAGTTGATTTCCTCATAGAAAACATGTTTTTGAGGAGGACACTCCCCCACCACCCTCGGGGCAAGGGTTTTTAAGTTTTGCCCTGAGGGCATATAAGAACGATGTTGGCACAATGTATCATTTATTATTTTTTGCCTTTAGAGCAGGGCACTTCATATCAAAGAAGTTGTCGTAGAAACTTCGAAAAGGACTCATTCAATTGGAAATTGGAGTGGCTCATGCCCTTTTTAATAGTCGAAAGTGATTGTAAGGCAACTAAAACCCCTTCCACGCCCACCATTTCCCGAATCACATCCAATCAAAATTTTGAGATAGCCATTTTGTTCAGCGTAGTTGATTTCTTGACAGAAATTATGTTTTTGAGGAGGACACTCCCCACAGCCTTCAGGGCAAGGGTTGTAAGTTATGCCCTGGCGGCATATAAGGTTTTTAGAGAAGGCGTTATCGTAGAGACTTCAAAAAGGCTCATTCGATTGGAAATTCAAAGGGCTAGTGCCGTTTTTAATAGCCGAAAGTGATTGGAGGGCAACTAGCCCCGTCCACGCCCATCATTCCCCCAACGCATCCAATCAAAATTTTGAGATAGCCATTTTGTTCAGCGTAATTGATTTCAGATAGAAAATATATTTTCGAGGAGGACACTCCCCCTCAACCCTCAGGGCAAGGGTTTTAAGTTCTGATCACATGATCAGATTCAGCCTAATAGAGAACCCTATTGTAGAAGTTTTATGTTCCTTTTTGCTTTTTTTTGCCAGAAGACAGATCACGGATGTGTGTTTATCTGTTTATTTGTTGTCGTTTTTTTTGTTTATAGGGGTGATTGTATCGAAAAAAGGTCCTAGAAGATCGGAGAGGGTGCATTGGAACGGAAATTAAAACTTTTGAGGTTCTTTTTAAGTGACCAAAAAATTTGAGGGCAACTGGGCCCCCTCCTACGTCTATTTTTCCCTTAAACTTATCTGATCAACATTTTGAGATAGCCATTTTGCTCAGTATAGTTGAAAGACCAAATAATTCCGTCTTTAGGTATAAAATGACCTCCCACAGTCCGTGGGGAGAGGCCTGTAAGTTATGAAATTCACCGATATTTACGTATAGACTTTGTTATTGGAAGTATACAGAATTTTTTTTTTTTGGGGGGGGGTGGGTGCTCGGGGTGGATTTCTATAGGAAGAATCTTCTTTGGGCAAAGAAATTTCCGGGGATGGGGGCGAATATTCCAGGGGAAATGTTACACTGGGAGGATTTTGTCTTACATTCTCTTTGCCAAATTTTTCATGTTGAGATGTTCCGGGGGAATTATCCAGGGGCCTTTTTCAGCGTGTTTATATTTCGGTAAAATAATTTTCACGGAAGGGGTATTTCAGGAGTGATCGAGAAACCGATTAGAGATTAAAGTTTTATTCAAATGAAAGAATACTAAGGAGATTTTTCAGGCTGAATCGCCCGCAAGCAATTTTACAGGGAGGGGGACTCTCAGCGATGATGAAACTGTCTGGAGGGAATTTTACGGGAGTTTGGTGGTGCACTTTACGTTGGATGAAATTTCAACAGAGGATTTTTCCGTGAGGGGGAGGGGTATATTTCATAGAGGGCTTCCCCCTATACGTGTTGCCATATATGAGGGTTGCCATATATGAAGGGTTGCCCCCTCCTATATACCTTGCTCTTTACACTAAAGTTTGACTGTTTGTCGAAATTTTTTAAGAGCATCTACTGAAATACGGGGGCCGTTTTAATTAGAATAGGAAGTCTTTTCAAAAGTGCTAACAGATTTAGCCTAAAGAGCAAGGCATTGAGGAGGGGGCAACCCTTCATATACGGAACCGGTCTGCCAAAATTGATATGCAAATTTTGTTTAATTTTTCATGTACGGTGCCCCAAATTTGAACCTCCATTAGTTGAAAAACGTTCAGAAATTAAATAAAAAAAAAAAACTAGTTTTTTTAATTGAAAGAAAGGAGCGAAATTAAAACTTCAAATGAACAGAAATCATTCTGTATATGAAAGGGGATATCCCCTCCTCAACGCCTCGCTCTCTATGCTAAACTTGTCATTGTTTTAAAAGTAGAGTTGCGACAAAGAGTCAAACTTTAGCGCAAAGAGCGAGGCGTTGAGGAGGGGACATCCCCTTTCATATACAGACTTATTTCTGCTCGCTTTAAGTTTAAATGTCGATCTTTACTTTCAGATAAAAAAAACTTGTTTTTTATGTTTAATTCATTTAAAGCCAAATTAAAGGCACAGCTGATTAAATTTCACTGGGCTATCTACTGTCTAGAGCTTGAGAACTTGATCGTTGTATCTACCATGCCTGTTGATCAGACTGCATCGGTAATGGCAGAACGGAAAATCTTGGAGGATAGGTAGAAATCTCTTCAACCATATCAATCAGTATTTAAGCTTATCGTTTTGGGTTAGACATCTACCCATAATGGCATCTATGTCTGGCCCGAATTATACATTTCCCCCTTTTATACTGTACAGTTCAAATGATTTGTCTTAAATTTATCTTATTTTACGTTTGGATAAATTATCCCCTCTCCCCCCAAAAAATAAATAAAAACTGTCCCGATTTCTAGACTATCATTTCGAGTCTCCCTGACTCATTAATACCTAAGAGCTTTCTGTTTTCGCCGTGAAAGAAGAGACCCCTAGGTGGTTTTGGGGAAATTTTGGGGAAAATCTTCAGTCTTCAAGATACTTAACCCAGAAGGGATGCTAAAACTTATAGCAAACAAATAGCGAAAACCTGAGCGCAAGAAACGAAATTGAAGAATAAGCGCCTTAGATCAGAGAAATCAAATTTAAGTGGTCTGATTGGTAAAAGAGACTTATTTCTTGCCCTTTACACACAAACTGTACATACAGTGTGTTCATAAAGTAGCTAGCCAGAGGAAAGCAATATAACCTCACCCATATATTTACAACGCTTACGTTCAATTCTTGGTGCACATATTCAGATAGGTGTGGTTCGATATAGCGCGGCACTATTGGTGTAGCCACTAACCTAATAACTGAGCTTTAAATTGTTGTGAATTTAAAAGAAGAAGGGTTTGATATGCAAAAAGTTTTGCCAAATTAAGCAAAAAAAACCAAATACAAACATCAAAATACTTTATAAGTAAACCGTAAATACATCCTAACGCACTTCAAGTTTCTACTGTGCATAAGTCCTATACAGGTTTGTTTCAATGAATAGTGAATAGTGTTCTCAATGAATAGTGTTCTCAATGAATAGTGTTCTCAATGAATAGTGTTCTCAATGAATAGTGTTCTCAATGAATAGTGTTCTCAATGAATAGTGTTCTCAATGAATAGTGTTCTCAATGAATAGTGTTCTCAATGAATAGTGTTCTCAATGAATAGTGTTCTCAATGAATAGTGTTCTCAATGAATAGTGTTCTCAATGAATAGTGTTCTCAATGAATAGTGTTCTCAATGAATAGTGTTTCTCAATGAATAGTGTTCTCAATGAATAGTGTTCTCAATGAATAGTGTTTCTCAATAAAGCGCTAGTTTTTCCGTAGTCCAGAAAATATAGGAAAATGCCATCTGTCTGTTTATTTGCACTGTTTTTAAAAATCCATGTTGCATTGTCAGAGATGCAATAATTTGCGTTCTCTTTAAGTTTCAATTTGTTCTCTTTTCTTCCATCAGAAAAACTATGATTTCGCTAATTTTTGCTTGCTTTTGGTTCATTTGAAAATACACACTAAAACTGACAAAACGTTTATCGTCTAACTTGGATATTCTTTGATACATCCTGCTTCACGATCAGACAATGGGCTAGAAGACCAGTGGCTAGAAGGTGATACTAGTTGTAATAGTCCCCTATGGGTGCCTATTACTCCCAGGGGCACCATGAGAACATTGTCACTGCTACCTCCTCGTCCGTCGTTACAGCTGTAGCTGCTGCTGCTGCTGCAGTCCTTACCAAAATTGGACCTTCGGTGCTTGGTATAGCACTCCGAAACACTCATTGGTTTACCTACCGTATGAGGGTCAGTGTTGCCACCTATTTTAGCACTATTACAGTCAATTTTTTGACCATAGCACCGCTATGTAGCCTGAAAATGTGGGCAATTGTAACACTTTGAGAACTGACCGTGGTGGCAACCCAGATGAGTGTAGATAAACTTATCGACTATCATAGTTTATCCCCCTCATAGGTAGTAAACTCACTGTGAGCGTCGCATAATAGTTTTTAAAATCTTTCAGTACTACGTGTCTATTGGGCTTATTTTCTCTCATAGCTGATTGCAGTTTCTTAGCAAATCCCCCGAAAGAAACGCACAAATGTTAAATCAACACAAAAAATAGTGTTATAGTCAATCAATCGGAAGGCATTCATATCCTCTTGGGTCTTAACAAACTTTTGTCCAGAGCTGTCTTGTTCGTTTGATTTTTTTTCTCCTTCAGGTTTAGAGGGTTAGTTTCAGGTAGAAGGGCACTTGGACCGGGTGCAGAAATTGTAGGGGCGCAATATTTCAAATAAATGATCTAACGGTTATAAAAATTTTGTAATTTTCGAGATTTTACTATTATTAAAATAAAGTAGAGGCCGCAGTGAATAAGAGAAAATAATTAATAAATTATTAATTAATTGATAAAATAAAAATAAATTGAAATAACTAATATTACCTTATTACCTAAGTTAAATTATTACGTTAAATTACCTTATTGGTTTAATGCTCCGCCTTACTGGTTTTTCCTGGCGATGCTAAAAATTACCAGATTCTGATGCGGATTGCAATTCTGCTTCACAACCCCGATTCTAATGTGATTCCATATTCTTGTTCCCAGCGAATGTCTTAGCTGATGTCTAAGGGGTATGAAAGTCCAAATGGAACAGAGTCTGTATCCATCAATCAGAATGTATTCATTTCTCTTGTGGCTAACTGACTTTTTGTCCGAAGCTGTTTCGTTCTTTTTTATCTTTTTTCCCCTTAATGGTTTCCTGTTAGTCTGACAATTCCGCTGAGAATACAAATGCGGTAGAATGAATTGAAATGGAGCCCTCTAGACTAGCTCCTCAACACGGTCTATTTACCATTCTTAGATCAATGATCTCACTCTCGGTTTCCCTTTACAAACGAACCAGAAAGTTATGGTCCATTCATTTAGAATACCTGCTGTATCACTTATAGGTGGAAGGCATCTCTCTGGATTATTTCCAGTAAAAGCTCCCCGGCAGAAAAATATAATTTCAGCGATAAGCTTAGAAATTTAGAACCAAATGCTCTAAGGAACAAAACTTTTTAAGGAAAAATACATTCCATATTTAGGTATCTACAGTGGTAAAAAAATCTTGGTTTAAGGCTCCTTGGACATGCTAAATTTGATGGGGCAGTTTTTTATCAACAATCTAAACAGCCTGCCCTTTTGTTGATGTTCTAAACAGCCTGCCCTTTTGTTGCCCTTCAGTCTAAACAGCCTGCCCTTTTGTTGATGTTTTCTCCTTCTTCTAAAAGTATGTAAATTGCCTCATACAGATAACGCTTTAATCTGTAAATTTAGACTGAATTTATTTTATATATTGTATCAGCATAATAACTTTACATTTTTAATGTATTTATTGTTTTCAAAACTAGAGTTTTAACTTTATACTTTAAATGTATTTATTGTTTTCAAAAACTAGAGTTTTGGTTTTTCTTGGCAGGTGTCCCTATTTATTTAACGTTAATTATCATTACTGTTTAGCTTCTTTTTTTTAATGTTTTCTAATTTTCTTTGAAAATCATTGTTTTTAAGCTATTTAATTTTGGTCTTTTCGTGTTTGACATGCATTGTATTGAATTATTCACAACTATTGAATTTTTGTAATTTAGCTTGAATAAGGGGGGTATATAGAATGATATCTAGAGTAGTAGACTAGTATTAACAGTAGCACTGACACTTTCCCCACTTACAATATTATCTCCGTCAGCTCCACCACTTTTATCACCATCATTCCAAGCTTCCCCTCTACCATTTATAGCTCTATATAAAGACCACAATCTATATTGGGATAAAAATCCATCTAAAATGTCAAACCCCTTCTACAATAGAATTTAATTTCTCAGCATTCCAGGCAGAACTCTGCCTCCTAAACTCCTCCTCTGTCTCCAAGCTGTTTCCATCATTGCTTTAATCCGTGCTAATTGCTATCGATTAGTTTATTTAAGTGAGCCGTATTATAAAATTAAAATTAACAGCTTCTAAATGATCCTAGAACCCTTTGATTTGAAAAAGACATCTCTTTACACAAGGAAGGGGGAACGGATAAGAGACCTCTAGACCATCTGCGGCACATCAGTTTTGAAGCCTCTCATTTATATTTCTGGCTTGAACAACTTTAAGTTGACTAGGCAGAGTAAAACTATTTCATTATTAATTTTGTTCATTTATGGATTAAAACGATATGATAGATAAAGTTCTTCATTTCTGAAGTTTGATGAAAAGTTAAAAAAAAAATTAAAACGAACATTAAAGTCAATTAAAAAACAGTAACGTTAATTAAAAAAATGAGGATAATTAAAAGATGAAGAGTGGAAATGACATTGAACAATTCTTAAATAATCTCTAAACAATCCTCATTTGAAAAGGGTGTAACACATCCTTACGCCCAAGTTTGGGAATAGGAGCGGATATGATCACAGGGCCTCATCTGCGGCACCCAGATATGTAAATTCTTAATTTTTACACGGCTTCAATATAAACACCGTGCAGAATGTGAAATTTTCTATATTTATAGAACAATATGAACCGAGAAGTGTCGTTGCTGTCTCTTACGGAATGGAATAACTTGTCGATTTCAGCGCGTATCACGGCCAAAAACATATCATGTCGTCTTAACCTCTTCCTTACAGATCACCCTGACTTCTTTAAGGTAGACGCTCATGCTTACACAGTTGCCATATTGCACGTGAAAATCTTTGTATTCCACCTCCAATAAAGCATCAGTGAACACTCTGACAATACAAAATAGGTGATTGGGACGGTTTGAGAAACACTATTTGTTCTTACCAATGGAGAGCCTTCCTCCTTGAACGCCCAGAGAAATCTGCAGAGAAGTACCAATAGGCCATAATTGCCTCTATCGAAAGACATATTCCTTCAAAGTGGATCCAGGTGTCCATTAAGGAAAAACCTTGGCTCAACAGCCTGTGCAAGAAGGCTGTACGAGCAAAGCAAAAGGCATACAAGCGATGGCTAATTTCAAAAAGCGAAGATGACAGATTGCATTCATCAACACCGCAAAAATGCAGTTCATGCGGTTCGGCAGTCCCGATTTCAGTATAAGGAGAAATTCACCACGAGGCTTCAATATACTTCGGTTAAGAGTTGCTAGAGAAATGTCAAGGAGGCTTTACCGTTATCCAAGGGGACTTCAATTCCTACTCTATATATTAACAGGACTGGGGTACAAGATCCACACCCAAATGCTGAAGCTCTTACTAGGGCTTTTGCCAAATTCTCGAATCCAGACGTCAGTGGTAGAGAAGTGCCAAATTTATCTGACCGAGCCAAAACTGTCCTAGATCGTCTTAATTTTTAGCTCCTAAGATCCTTCGTATTTTTTGGCATCTTGACGCGATCGAAGACACAGGTCCTGACAACATACCGAATGTTTTCCTCAAATCCTTACCTGCCAAACTAGCTGGAGCTTTGTCATTGCTGTTCTGGACATGCTTTTGCTCTGGAACCTTCCAAAGAACATGGAAGTCCATCCATGTTATACCTACCTCGGTTAAGCCAATAGGCTTAACCGAGGTACGGCCAATAGGGCTATGAAAGCCCATGCTCGTTGGATCCCCATCTGACTATAGGGTAGATACAACATGGGTGGACTTCCATGTTTTTGGGAAGGTTCCAGAGCAAAAGCATGTCAGGAACAGCAATGACAAAGCTCCAGCTAGTTTGGCAGGTAAGGATTTGAGGAAAACATTCGGTATGTTGTGAGGACCTCCAATAGAAAATTTCTACAGTTTCTGGAGTCAAAGGACCTTCTTGGCAACCCCCAATATAGATTCCACCAGAAATGCTCAACATTAGACTGCCTAGTGGCTCACCAGGGGTGGATCGAACTTATAGCAATGGGGTACGACATTAGGCTATTATCATTCGACATTGCTAAAGCTTTCGACAGAGCATGGCACCGTGGTCTGCTAAAGAAACTCCATACGTACGATATTTGTGGATGTCCGTTAAAAGTGATCGAGAGCTTTCTTTCTGTTCGTTCACTGTGGATTTCCCTCGACAGATTTATTTCCCTCGAATATTCAGTGAAAGCAGGGGTTCCCCAGGGCAGTGTGTTAGGACCTACGCTTTTACTCATTTCCATCAAAGACACGGGAGACAACCTCGCAAACCCTCTGCATCACTTTGCCGACGATATCATAACACACTCAGCCGTCCCAAAACACGAAGCCCCCTTTTCCTACACCCAACAAAAACATCCCTTTTCCTACAGATGGATGTTTTTAAAATGGAAAAGTGGTCTGATGCGTGGATGATCAACTTCAATGCATCGAAAACAAAAGAATTTCCTATTACCCGATCAAAAGGTTTCACGTGAACACTCCAGCTTCATTTTTCAAAAATGAAACTATAAAGAGAGTCGAAGAACTTCAAAAACTGGGGTTTCATTTCTCCACCCATCTCTCTTGGAATAATCACCTCGATCGGGTGAGAACCACCTGCACAAGAAAGCAGGGAGTTACTCTTCGCACCAAAAACCTTCTCCCATCCACCTCGATTATACACCCTACAAATCCTGTATCAGACCCATATCTGAATATGTATGCCTGCTATATTCTGGTGCTCCGAAAATGCTGTTGGCATCTCTCCAGAAGATCTAGATATGGAAATTAGAGCTGGTTGGGCCTCCACGAAAGATAACTCCCGGCTCTAAATTAAAGATTTGACGTAGCGTCGATGGCTGTTTTCTACAAATATGCTATATGAATTCACGTCTCTTGGACAAGCTCTCTCGCTTTGTGCCCCCCTTTGTCCCAGTCGCCAAGGCAGACACGAAGGCATACAGCTCGGTCCAATTATCTAAAGGAGGTCAAGAACAGAGTACTTGATGAACAGCTTCATCCGGTGCTGCAGTTCTATCTGGAACGATCTTCCTGGGGACATTATTAATGCAAATTCCTCTGTTGACTCCTTCAAAAGAAGGTTCAACAGACATTTAAAACCTCGAGGTTTCGGAACGAGGTAAAGGAATAGTGGCGTATCAGGTATCTTTAAGTACCTGGTGCCGTGAATATAGGAAAAAAAAACCTCACCCTTCCATGAAAACGGTTGTCAACAAGGCGGAACATTTTAGCCTTTCTACTAAATGTATCTCTGAAGTGTATTTTTTCAATGGGACTAAACTGCTCTTTATTAAGTCTGTGTTGTTGTGTAGATTATGATTTACTTCATTCCAGTTATACTTTTTGGTTTATTTTCCTAAGGCTCTTTGATTATCACTTATTTTGTTCTTTTTTTTAGCTGATAAAGTTGGAATGCTTCGTGTCCAATATTTATATAATCACAATATTTGTAATAGTATTTAAAGAAGTAGGATGAATAATAGAAAAAATGCTATATCTTCGCACTCAGGGTTGTATCCAGGATTTTCTTCTTTTTTGTTTGGGGGGGGGCATAAAAGGACAAAAAAAAAACTTTAAAAAACGCATCAGAACTCGTTAATATTCATTTTGTTACATTTTTATGAGTCGGAAAAACAGTTTTTTGGGGAGGGACTCAAACCCCCTAACCCCCCCTGGATGCAGCCTTCTTGACATTACAGACACAATACCATCCCCTAATTCCCTACCCCATTTCCACTCTATATTCATCATTGTTGTAATCCCTGCTAATTTCCATTGATTAAATTTAATGAATTAAATAATAACCTCATTTTTATCCTCAACAGTTTATTCCTTGCATTAGATTCAGAATTTCTATAATCAGTTTTAGTCTTTAAGCCTTCAACTTCCATAGTATAAAGACAATAGATTTTTTCTCCAATTCTTTGGAATTGGGCTAGAAAGTGAAATAATCCTCTACTTGCTATTTTTTTATTGTTAATTTTTCATTGTTTTATTTTTTTTTCATGGGAAGTAGGGGAGACCGACCATGATTAGGACAGAGCATAGTTAAGACTAACCTTATTTTAGGTCATGATTAGTTTTCAGGGTCCTAGAATTAACAAATTACATCCTCGATTGTAGATTCTAAAGGTTTAAGTTTGATTTGACCCTGTTCACCTTTAAGGAAGGAACGTGCCCTGGCTAAAATAAAAATTAAAGCTTGATGTTCTTATGTCCTGAAATATGGCTTCTGATATAGTCTTCTGCTGCCATTCTACCTAAAAGTTTGCACTTAGAAGTTTCAAAAGGCTGCTGCAAAAATGTATAATTGCTAAACTTAATTTTTAAATGCCGTGGCTCACCTCAGAATTAGTCTTATTAATTAAAAATAAAACTACTTGAATCCAAACGTATGAAAAGACGAAAACGAGGCCAATCAACATAATGAAAGGAAATTTTAGCCTTCTTGAGACATACAAAATACCTTCCTGGCTAGTGAGGAATATTTTTGTGGTACTCGAAAAAATCCAAACATGAGCTGGCATTGACACTTAGGGATCATGTTAGAAACTGAATATAAACAGTACGAGCCCACCAAACGACCAAACCCATTCTCTAGACGCGGTACGGAGTAATCCCCCACTCCGTATTTTTGTTCACTAACACATATAACATCTAAAATTTTCAAAGAGCCCATTGTAGTAAATATGAAATTTTAGAGTAATGAAAGGCAGGGGCGTTATTTTCTATGAGGCAGTGGGAAAGCTGCCCCTCCAAGACCTTTTTTAGTCCAAGACTTATAGTACTATATAGCACTTTCATGTTACCAAATGGCTCATTTTTCAATTTTTACTGTCATTTTCACTTGATTTGACAAAATTGGCTCCAACTTTGCCCCCCCCCCCAGGACCTTAGCGAAATTACGCCACTGATGAAAGGGGATGAATTTATTTTTCATTAGATTTAAAAGTTTGCTCCTTCCTCTTTATAGGTTTTGTTCTCTGTGGCACTTTTTCATGCGACCAGGTTCTTCAAAAGTAAGCCAGACCTTCCATATCCTTTTTCTAGATTAATTAAAAAAACTTTTTCACAAAATAAGTTTTTCGAATAAAAGTAAAGAACTCCATTAAACAAAAAATGAGGAAAAATAAAATCAAATAATCTACAAGCGTTAAACTACCACAAATCAGCATCGAAAAATAAATGAAACCCAAAACGAACAGAATATACAATAAATAGCCAAGTCAAACTCAAAACGAGCAGATATTAACAGAATTTGGGCTCAAAACCCCATGCCTTCCCAAGGCAAGAACATAATTTGCACTTTATTGAAAAAGATATAAAATGTTTTTACTTTTATAACTTTAATAAATCAAATAATATTAACATTTTGATTACTAAATATCAGTATATGTATATTAAACTGACAATGCACATTCATTTGTATTTTTTTCAGCAAAGTGCAAATTATGATCTGGCCTTGGGAAGGCATATGGTTTTGAGCCCAACTTATGTTAATTTCTGCTCGTTTTGAGTTTGACTCGGTAACCGAGTCAAACTACCGAGTCTTGGTTAATAAATAGCCGAGTCTCGGTTATTTATTGTAATTTCTGTTCGTTTTGGGTTTCATTTATTTATTGATGCAGATTTGTGGTAATTTCACGCTTGGTAGATTATTTGATTCTATTTTTGCTCATTTTTGTTTAATGGAGTTCTTTACTTTTCTTTGAAAAACTTATTTTGTGGAAAAAGTTTTTTTTAATTATTTTCTGTTCGTTTTTATATTGACATAGTCTTTTCAGAGAAAAAAAAAAAGAAAAAGAAATAATACTTTAAATCTTTTCGTTTTTTTTAAAGATTTATAGTTTGGCCTGCTATTTGTATGCTAGAGAAAAATTCAGCAATTTTTAACAACATACACCCTATTAAAAATCTGGACACAAATAGAAGTGTTTAATTTAGTGTCATGCCTCGTCTAGTTGACCTGAAATGGAAAACTTGATACCATTCGCAAAAAAATCTGTTTACTTTCTTTGATAGCTTGGATACGCTTACGCTATTTTGATTTGGTTAAATCTTAAGAGCAGAAGCAGCCCCAAAAGTTTGAACATAAAACCCTCAGTCGTTCTTGGGATACTGCTGAGATGCCTTATTGGGAATTAGCATTAACACAGTGCATTTTGATTTAATCTTATGGCAACATTTAGTTTTTAAACATAAAGTCAAATGGGAGGGTGGGCGTGGGAAGGGATTAGTTTTCCTCCAATCACTCTCGACTATTAAAAAGGGCATCAGCCCTTTCTATTTTCAATCGAATGAGCCTTTTCGAAGTTCCTACGACAACTCCTTCGATACAAAGTGCCCTGGTCTAAACAACAACAACAACACAAAAAATAATTACATTATATCCACATCGATCTTTACTATAAAAATGTCAAGTCTTCCAATCACTTTCGACTATTAAAAAGGGCAATAAGCCTTTCTATTTCCAATCGAATGAGCCCTTTTTTGAGTTTCTACGACAACACTTCCTATAAACACCTTATATGCCCCCAGGGCATAAATTGCAACTCTTACCCTAAGGGCTGTGAGGGTGGTTGTCATCCTTTAAGACCTAATTTCCAGAAATTTCAACTACGTTAAACAAAATGGCTATCTCAAAATTTTGATTGGATGTGTCTGGGACAATGGTGGGCGTGAGAGGGGCGTTAGTCTTTCTCCAATCATTTTCAACTATTAAAAAAGGCACTAGCCCTTTCAATTTCCAGTCAAATGAGCCCTTTTGAAGTTTCTACGACAACGCTTTCGATAAAAACCTTATATGCCCCCAGGGGATAACTTACAACCCTCGCCCTGAGGGCTGGGGGGGGGGGGGGTTGTCATCCTAACAGACCTAATTTCGTGAACTTTCTACTGCGTTGAACAAAATGGCTATCTGAAAATTTTGATTGGATGTGTTTGGGGGAATGGTGGACGTGAGAGAGGGGTTAGTTACCGTCCAATCACTTTTAACTATTAAAAAGGGCACTAGCCCTCTAAATTTCCAATTGAATGAGCCCCTTTTGAAGTTTATACGACAACTCTATCATTAAAAACCTTATATACCCCCAGGGCATAACTTAAAACCTTCGCCCTGGGGACACCGGGGGGTTCGTCATCCTTAAATACATAATTTCCAGAACTTTCAACTCCGTTGAACAAAATGGCTATCTCTAAACTTTGATTGAATGTGTTTGGGGAAAGGGAGGGCGTAAGAGGGGGGTTAATTACTCTCCCCTCACTTTCGACTATTAAAAAGGGCAATATCAATTTCCAATCAATTGAGCCCCTTTTAAAATTTCTACAACAGCTTTCTATATAAACCTTATATGCCCCCTGGGCATAACTTACAACACTTGCACTGAAAGCTCTGATGGGGTTATCATCCTAAAAGACCTAATTTCCAGAACTTTCGAATACGTTGAACAAAATGGATATATCAAAATTTTGATTGGATGTGTTTGGGGAAATGGTGGGCGTGAGAGGGTGGTTAGTTGCCCTTCAATCACTTTCGACTATTAAAAGGGCAATAGCCCTTTCAATTTTCAATTGAATGAGCCCTTTTGGATGTTTTTACAGCATCGCCTTCAATAAAAACCTTACATGCTCCCAGGGCATAACTTAAAACTCTTGCCCTGAGGGTTGTGGGGGGGGGGATAGGTTGTAATCCTTAAAGGCCTAATTTCCAAAACTTTCAACTGCGTTGAATAAAATGGCTATCTAAAAACTTTGATTGGATGTGTTTGGGGAAAAGGTGGGCGTGAGAGAAGGGGTTAGTTGCCTCTCAAACCACTTTCGACTATTAAAAAGGGCACTAGGCCTATGAATTTCCAATCGAATGAGCCCTTTTTCAAGTTTCTACGACAAACATTTCAATAAAAACCTTATATACCGCCAGGGCATAACTTATAACCCTTGCCCTGAAAACTGTGGGGGGAGTGTCCTGCTCTAAGGTATAACTTCCTGAACTTTAACTGCGTGGAACAAAATGGCTATTTCAAAATTTTGATTGGATGTATTTGGGGAAATGGTGGGCGATGAAGGGGTGTTAGGTACCTTCCAATAACTTTCGACTATTAAAAAGGGCACTAGCCATTTCAATTTCCAATCGAATGAGCCCTTTTTGAAGTTTCTGCGACGACGCGTTCAGAAAAAAAACCCTATATGCCCGAAGGGCATAACTTACAACCCTTGCCCTGAGGGGCTGTGGGGAGTGTCCTCCTCAAAAATATAATTTTCTATCTGGAAATCCACAACACTGAAAAAAAATGGCTATCTAAAATTCTGATTGGATGTGTTTGAGGAAAAGGTGGGCGAGAGAGGGGGGCTAGTTGCCCTCAAATCACTTTCGACTATTAAAAAGGGCACTAGACCTTTAATTTTAAATAGAATGAGCCCTTTTTCAAGTTTCCAAGATTTCAATAAAAACTTATATGCCCCCAGGGCAAAACTTATAACCCTTGCTCTGAAGACTGTGAGGGGAGTGTCCTGCTCAAAGGTATAATGTCCTGAACTTTAACTGCGTGTGGAACAAAATGGCTATTTCAAAATTTTGATTGGATGTGTTTGGGAAATGGTGGGCCTTGAAGGGGTGTTAGTTGCATTCCAATTACTTTCGACTATAAAAAGGGCACAAGCCATTTCAATTTCTAATCGAATGAGCCCTTTTTGAAGTTTCTACGACAACGCTTTCTATAAAAACTGTATATGCCCCTAGGGCATAACTTACAATACTTGTCCTGAGGGTTGTGAGGGGCTTGTCATCCTCAAAGACCTAATTTCCAGAACTTTAAACTACGTTGAACAAAATGGCTATTTCAAAAATTTTGATTGGATATGTTTGGGGAAAAGGTGGGCGTGAGAGGGGGTTTAGGTACTGTCCAATCACTTTCGACTATTAAAAAGGGCACTAGCCCTTTAAATTTCCAATCAAATGAGCCTTTTTTGAAGTTTCTATGACAACGCCTTCTATAAAAATCTTATATGCCCCCAGGGCATAGCTTACAACCCTTGCCCCGAGGGTTGTGGGGGAGTGTCCTCCTCAAAAACATATTTTCTATCTGGAAATCAACTACACTGAACAAAATGGCTATCTCAAAATTTTGATTGGATGTGTTTGGGGAATGATGGGTGTGTTAGGGGGATATTTGCCCTCCAATCACTTTCGACTATTAAACCGGGCACTAACCGTTTGAATTTCCAATCGAATGAGCCTTTTTTGAAGTTTCTACGACAACCCCCTTCTATAAAAAACCTTATATGCCCCCAGGGCATAACTTAAAACCCTTGCCCCGAGGGTTGTGGGGGAGTGTCCTGCTCAAAAAGATATTTTCTATTTGGAAATCAACTACGCTGAACAAAATGGCTATCTTAAATTTGATTGGATGTGTTTGGGGGAATGATGGGCGTGGGGGGGGGCTAGTTGCCCTCCAATCACTTTCGACTATTAAAAAGGGTACTAGCCACTCCAATTTGCAATCGAATGAGCCCTTTTCGAACTTTCTACGACAACTCCTTCGATACGAAGTGCCCGGGTATGGAGAAAAAAAAACAAACACATTGTGGCCACATCGTTCTTTACTTAGGCAGCGCTAGCGCGCTGCCTATGATCAAACTCCTCAAGAGGTCCACATTGTCATGGAGATGAATAATCTTCTTTATTCTGCCAAAGAGAGCGTCAAAATAATTGTTTAATTACTCTTCTTCTGAATTTTCTTCCTACGTTCCAAACTTTCGTCAAAAGTTCTTCTTTATAAGTTAGGTAGTTTTTCAAGTATTTTGAAATATTAAGAGCCTTAATATTTTCGCGTATTTGGGCATGACTTGAACCCTTTCTTTTTAAATGTTATTGATGTTGCTAATGTTGCTGAGCTGAGATAAAATGTTGACTTAACAAGGCTGAATCGTCATTCTCAGAGGCGCTTACCTTTCTTGATTTCAAAATTCACAACAGTGCTTTACGCTTCTTTTTCAGAACACAGCTATATATTCAATTTAAAAATAAGGGAAACACTTCCCTTTTTTAAATATATGACAAGATGCAGTCACTTGAATTTGTGGGTCAGTTTTCAGAAAAGCAATAAATTTTATTCTCACACCTGAAGTTTTCAGTAAAATAACATAAGAAATAATAAACACAAAAAATATCAAAGCGCTATAAAAAAAAAAAAAAAAAAAATCAAACAAACCTTGAAATTGAAGAATTTTCACTTTTTTTTCTTTTTACACCTAGGGACAGCATCCAAGATAAAAAAAAAACACAAAAAAAACAAGCGGCCAAATTGACAACTGACAATTGACAAAATGACAAGTGGCCGAAAACCCTGCATCTAGCGGGGAGGTATCTAGGGACAAAATGGAAAGTAAGGAATTTTTCTATTATTTTTTCCTCTTTATTTCGTACAATTTCTAGCTATGAGAATTTATGTTAGATCTTCCTTAGATTCTAACATGAAACCAAGTGTAAGCAAAAGGTCCACAAAAGTAGGTTTATAGTTTGCTTCCTAAATCTTAGTGATTATATTTAAATAAAATTGATATGTATTTAATAAATAAGAGATAATAAACAATTATGCATAAATCTTGATTACTTGCAAGTAAAAGCGTTTAAAATATCTCTCATTCGTCTCAAGAAATATTATATCCCTCTTTTTGGCCGAGCGCAGTTCCTGAGATTTTGCATTTGGGAAACAGCTGAGATACTTGAGTTATATTTAACATTTTAAAACCCTTACAATGCTAATACTTATTTAGGAACCTTAAAAAGGATAAAGCCAATGCTGGTGCACAGGGCGTCAAAATCAATGTTCCAGTTGCTGGGTCTTTTTATAGAGCCAACCACCAGCCTTGTCACCCTACCTTGCCGATGTGGGGATCGATCCCTGGGTCCCTTATCGCCAAGCAGAGCATCAATCCATCCCCTAAATTTCTGCCTGACTCGTAAAGGGAGGGGGGTCAGTTGCCCTCCAATCTTTTTTGTCACTTATAAAGGCCACTAGAACCCCCATTTCAACTTTCTTAGGCTCGTCCGTACAGCGATTGATGAATGACCTAATAGACTTTGTCGGTGTGTTCAGGCAAATGGCGGCCATTTTGATTTTGATTTTGATTTTTTTTTTTTTTTTTTTTTTTTTTTTTTTTTTTTGTAGTTTGTAGTTAATTATATCAGTAACAAGATGTGAAAAAAAAATTCAAATCAAACCAGTGGTTCTATTATTTTTAATCAAATACCTCGCATCAATATTTATGGCAGGACTAGGTAATTTCTTAGATCACACTGCTTTTACATTTACGAGAATTTAAGTGAGTTTAAGAGAGAAAAACAGTTTTAATTTAAATAAAGCAGTGACAAACGAACTAAAAATAAAAACAACAACAAGACATTAACTAATAAAAATTCCGAATATTTCGAATCCCCATCCCTTTATCAACGGGAAAAAAAGGAAAGAAAAAGAAAAAGAAAAAAGGAAAAAAATACTGCTCAATTTCAGCACAGAAAAGAACAACAGAATCCCTAGATATTTTTTCTCGATCAGATTGGCAAATGTGATATCTCAAAAAACTTCCTCAATACTGCTCAATTGTAACACAGTAAAGTCGTAAAATGCATATCAACATATTTTGTAATTTTTTTCTTGTAACCATCCCCCCCACCCCCCCACTGAAACAAAATCCTGATACAGCCTTGGCAGAATTGTTAGCTTTGCATTACTGTCTTACTATTATTGACTAGAAACCTAGTTGAACCTAATTGCCTTTCTGAAAATATATATACCTTCTCATAAAATTTGCCTATTTTTTGGGTTTTAGAAGAGAGATAGCATCAATACACAGCAGTCAAAATCAGACAGCAAATGGAAGACTTTTTCTAATGATCCTGAGATACAACAAAATAGAAATTCTATTATTGATCTGATTTTGAAATAAAATCAAGTAGTTTGCAGGCATCAAGCCAAATTTTTCAGCATTTTTCATTCAAAAATTTTTCAGCAATTTTTAAAGATCGCACTTTTAAAGATCTGGACACAAATAGAAGTGTTTAATTTAGTTTTATACCTCCTCTAGTTGTCCTGAAATGGAAAACTTGATACCATTCGCAAAAAAAATCTGTTTACTTTCTTTGATAGCTTGCATACACTTACGTTATTTTGATTTGGTTAAATTTTAAGGCAGAAGTAGCCCGAAAGTTTGAACATAATACCCTCAGTCGTTCGTGGGATACTGCTGAGATGCCTTATCGGGAATTAGCATTAACACAGTGCATTTTGATTTAATCTTAAGGCAACATTTAGTTTTTAAACATGAAGGCAAATGGGAGAATGGGCGTGGGGAGGGGGATTAGTTTCCCTCCAATCAATTTTGACTATTAAAAAGGGCATCAGCCCTTTCTATTTTTCAATCGAATGAGCCCTTTTCGAAGTTCCCACGACAGCTCCTTTGATACGAAGTGCCCTGGTTTAAGCAACAACAACAACAAAAAAATAATACATTATACCCACATCGATCTTTACTATAAAATGTCAAGCCTTCCAATAACTTTCGACTGTTAAAAAGGGCACAAGGCCTTTTGATTTCAAATCGAATGAGCCCTTTTTGAGTTTCTACGACAACGCTTTTTATAAACACCTTATATGCCCCCAGGGCATAAATTACAAGCCTTACCCTAAGGGCTGTCAGGGCAGTTGTCATCCTCTAAGACCTAATTTCCAGAACTTTCAACTACGTTACACAAAATGGTCATCTCAAAATTTTGATTGGATGTACCTGGGAAAATGGTGGGCGTGAGAGCAGCGTTAGTCGCGCTCCAATCACTTTTAACTATTAAAAAAGGCACTAGCCCTTTCATTTTCCAATCAAATGAGCCCTTTTGAAGTTTCTACGACAGCACTTTCAATAAAGACCTTAAATGCCCCAGGGTATAACTTACAACCTTGCCCTGAGAGCTGGGGGGGTGTCATCCTCAAAGACCTAATTTCCAGAACTTTCTGTACCGTTGAACAAAATGGCTATCTGAAAATTTTGATTGGATGTGTTTGGGGGAATGGTGGGCGTACGAGGGGGGTTTAGTTACTCTCCAATCACTTTCAATTATTAAAAAGGACACTAGCCCTCTCAGTTTCCAATTGAATGAACCCCTTTTGAAGTTTTTACGAGAACTCTATCTATAAAAACCTTATATGCCCACAGGGCATAACTTACAACCTTTGCTCTGGGGGCTCTGGGGGGCTTTTCATCCTTAAATACATAATTTCCAGAACTTTCAACTACGTTGAAGAAAATAGCTATCTCTAAACTGTGATTGAATGTGTTTGGGAAAATGGTGGGCGTGAGAGACGGGGGTTAATTAATTAGTCTCCACTCACTTTCGACTATTAAAAAGGGCAATTTTAATTTCCAATCAAATGAGCCCTTTTTGAAATTTCTACAAACAACTTTCTATATACACCTTATATGCCCCCAGGGCATAATTCATAACCTTGCACTGAGGGCTATGATGGGGTTATAATCCTAAAAGACCTAATTTCCAGAACTTTTGACTACGTTTAGCAAAATGGATTTCTCAAAATTTGATTGGATGTGTTTGGGGAAATGGTGGGCGTGAGAAGGGGGTTAGTTGACCTTTCATCACTTTCGACTAATAAAAAAGACACTAGCCATTTTAATTTCCAATCGAATGAGCCCTTTTTGAAGTTTCTACGACAACACGTTCTATAAAAACCTTACATATCGCCAGGGCATAATTCATAACCCTTGTCCTAAGGGCTATGGGGAAAATTTCCTCTTCAAAAATGTAATTTCTATCTGGAAAACAACAACGCTGAACAAAATGGCTATCTAACAATTTTGATTGGATGTGTTCGGGGAAAAGGTGGACGAGGGAGGGGGGCTAGTTGCCCTCAAATCACTTTCGACTATTAAAAAGGGCACTAGACCTTTGAATTTCCAATCGAATGAGCCCTTTTTCGAGTTTCTACGACAAAGATTTCAATAAAAACTTATATGCCCTAAGGGCATAATTTTTAACCCTTGCCCTGAAGACTGTGGGGGAAGTGTCCTGCTCAAAGGTATAATTTCCTGAACTTTAAACTGCGTGTAACTTAATTACTATCTCAAAATTTTGATTGGATGTGTTTGGGGAAATGGTGGGCGTGGAGGAAGGGGTGTTAGTTGCATTCCAATTACTTTCGACTATTAAAAAAGGCACTAGCCATTTCAATTTCTAATCGAATGAGCACTTTTTGAAGTTTCTATGACAACGCGTTCTATAAAAATCTTATGTGCCTCCAGGGCATATCTTGCAACACTTGCCCTGAGGGCTGTGAGGGGGTTGTCATCCTCAAAGACCTAATTTACAGAACTTAAAACTACGTTGGATAAAATGGCTATCTCAAAATTTTGATTGGATGTGTTTGGGGAAAAGGTGGGCGTGAGAGGGGGGTTAGTTGCCCTCCAATCACATTCGACAATTAAAAAAGGGCACTAGCCCTTTGAACTTCCAATCGAATGAGCCTTTTTTGAAGTTTCTGCGACAGCGCCTTCTATAAAAACCTTATATGCCCCCAGGGCATAACTTACAACCCTTGCCCTGAAGGCTGTGGGGGAGCGTCCTCCTCAAAAACATAATTTCTATCTGGAAATCAACTACGCTGAAAAAAAAACAGCTATCCCTAAATGTTTATTGGGTGTTTCGGGATATGATGGGCCTGGAAGGGGTGTTAGTTGCCTTCCAATCACTTTCGACGACTAAAAAGGGCACAAGCCACTCCAAGGGCGTGGGGGGGGGGGGCTAGTTGCCCTCCAATCACTTTCGACTATTAAAAAGGGCACTGGCCCTTTGAATTTCCAATCGAATTAGCCTTTTTTGAAGTCTCTACGACAACGCCTTCTAATAAAAACCTTATATGCCCCCAGGGCATAACTTGCAACCCTTGCCCTGAAGGCTTTGGGGGAGTGTCCTCCTCAAAAACATAATTTCTTTGTGGAAATCAACTACGCTGAACAAAATGGCTATCTCAAAATTTTGATTGGATGCGTTTCGGGAAATGGTGGCGTGGAAGGGGTGTTAGCTGCCTTCCAATCACTTTCGACTATTAAAAAGGGCACAAGCCACTCCAATTTCAAATAGAATGAGCCCTTTTCGAAGTTTCTACTACAACTCCTTCGATACGAAGTGCCCGGGTATGGAGAAAAAAAAATTATTATTCATTGTGGCAACATCGTTCTTTATTTAGGAAGCGCTATTGCGCTGCCTATTGATTTAAGTTTTATAATCCTTCTTCTTTCTATGAGTTCCACAAGTCTTATGGCTTGAAATAAACCTTCGTGTTTAAAACTTTTATCTATTACCCAATATGATACAAATGGCGTTTCATCCATCTTGTTTCTCAAATATCTTCCGGCAAACTTCCTTGTTTCAAAATATAGCTTTTTTTTATAATAAAGCTTTCAGACTTTCACAGTTTAAGGGGATATTTTCTATTAAACAAGAGAATTTGCAATATATAACAGACACTCGCACTCAGAACGATGAATATGATAGAGCATCCTCAAGAGAGCCGTGAATAATTAAAAACGACTTGGAAATAGGGAACTAGGCACATGTCGTTCATTGAGAGATTAAGCAATCCCAATTTCGAAGTTTTAAGAAAAACAGCAAAATTAATAGTTAAGAGCAAAATTACATAACAACAGTAAAATAACAGGAATAAATAATAGCAAAATACAAACAAATGCAAATAGTAAATAAAGCTTTACTTTTTACAAAAGTAAAAGCAAAAAAGTAAATATTCGCAAAAAAAATAACAGCGAAAACAGCAATAACAGTGAATCCGTTAAGTACATAGAAAAACCAGTTATGAGCAGAATTACATAATAACAGCAAATAACAGCGGTAAATAGGGACTAACAGCAAAATACTAACAAATACACAAAGCAAAAACTTTTTCTTTTGGAAAAGTAAAAAAAAAAAAAAAGCAAAATACAACTGCAAAAAAGAAAAATAACAGCAAAATGATCCAAATCAGTTTAGTCTATAGCAAAAAACTGCAAAGTAGAGTGGTAAAGGACATATGTTGCGAGCAAGAATATATCCGGGTTTTTTCTCGGGGGGGGGGGGGGGTGTTACAAAACAAATTTTAAGAAAAGCATCATTCAAAAATGTATTTATATTCACTTTTGTGAGTTGGACAAACTTTTATTTTTTTTTTTTTTTTTTTGGTGGGGGGGGGGGGGGGGGTGATTCAAGCCTACCAGCCCCCTTGAAAAAACAGCCTTGATTGCAAGTCAGCAATAACTCAAGGGCGTATCAGCAATAACTCAGGAACAATATCTCAGATTTTAATATTGAATACAAAAAAGGAATTCTGCAATCTTATAAAATCTCGAAAATTGTAAGATTCTGAATAGAAATATGATTAAAATAGAACTTGAAACGTAATTGATATTCAGCAATACTTTTTATTATTTTGCGGGGGTGTTCAAAAAACCAAAGACAGAGAAAAATCTCAATGAAAAAAAACAACAAACGAGACTTTGGCCAGTGGAGAGAAAAGACGAAAAATGTAAAACAACGCGGATATTTCGCCTGTATCAAAACAAGATGTCTTCAGCACGAGAGAAACACAAGATGAACAAGATAAACACAGCTATCTAAGGCATTGAACTTTGAAAATACCTCTCAGCTTTCGGACAAAGGTATTTCTTAGTTTTGACATTCAGTTGGTTAACCATTCCAAAAAATGAACCTATGTTTAAAAAAAAGTCTTGCATTGGTAGTATTACTAGCTAACCGAAGGATTATGTCTCAGTGGAATAATTAAGTCCAATTTAAATATATATATATATATATATATATATATATATATATATATATATATATATATATATATATATATATATATATATATATATATATATATATATATATATATATATATATATATATATATATATATATATATATATATATATATATATATATATATATATATATATATATATATATATTATATAACATATATATATATATAATATATATATATATCTATATATATATATATATATATATATATATATATATATATATATATATATATATATATATATATATATATATATATATATATATATATATATATATATATATATATATATATATATATATATATATATATATATATATATTTAAATTGGACTTAATTATTCCACTGAGACATAATCCTTCGGTTAGCTAGTAATACTACCAATGCAAGACTTTTTTTTTAAACATAGGTTCATTTTTTGGAATGGTTAACCAACTGAATGTCAAAACTAAGAAATACCTTTGTCCGAAAGCTGAGAGGTATTTTCAAAGTTCAATGCCTTAGATAGCTGTGAAAAACTGATCATAATTTTGCAAATATCCCTATGTAAAATTAGCTCCAAATCCGTTTCAGACAGTTCTGTTAACTAAAGCTTATCGTGCTTTCGAAATTGAACTTGTTTTCTTTTCATGTTCAGCTTTGAGCTTAGAGATAGTTTTTTGCTGGCAAAAGGATAATAGTGAGCTTAGTAGGTGACTCTAAAAAGAGTCCAGTGTGGAACAAGACAACTCTTTCCCCCCTTTCCTTTGGATTATTCCGATAGATTCTGCCGTGTTAAAATAGATTCTGCCAGTGTAAAATATGTTTTGTTAGGCTAGGTCTGTGTATTCCTATAGATATTGCTTTGAAAAAGATTCTAGATTAGGCTGGGGATATTGGATGGCGAGGGTAAGGAAAGATGATATTCAACTTTGATCATGTAGACTACCCCTCCCGAACAACAACAAAGCGGATTGAGATGAAATAGTGAAAATGAATGATTTTATCATTTGTTAATGCTTTATTTGGGAACTAGAAATTTTCTTTTGTATTTCGAATGAGAAAATCAAAATCATCAAAAAGGCCTTGGAGATTCCTAAAAGATTTCCAGAATAACAATACATATATACGAGTTCTAAATTTTTTTTTTAGACTGGGATTGATAGGCACAGGGCAATAGCGTTGCCTAAGTGAAGAGCAAATTGAGCTCAATGTATCAATAAATTATTTGTTTTTACCAAGGATCTTTGTATGGAAGAAGCTGTCGTATGAACTTTGGAAGGAGGTCATTCTATTGGAAATTGCAGGCTCTAGCGCCCTTTTTAAGAGTCCAAAAGGATTTGAGGGCAACCATCTCCCCTCCCACGCATCTTTCCCCCCCCCCCCAAATCAAAATTTGAAATAGTCATGCGCCCTTCTGGCCACCTGAATGCATATAGTGTCTTTTGATTTAGTTCAACATCGCCCTCAACATTCCCTGGAATTTCTACCTAAAACCCTTAGCCGTTCCTAATACATTACAGAAACAGCATTTTGGCAACCTGGATGCACATACTGTCTTTTGATTTGGTTCATTAGCCTCCTCAACACTCCCTGAAAGTTTCAACTTAATACCTTTCTCGAGATATCGTAGATACGCCCTTTTTATAAACCTGAAAAACATTGTTTCTTTTGATTTATTGCAAATGTTTTCAACTTAATACCGTTAACCTTTCCTGAGATATTGCAGATGCACCTTTTGACAACCCACATGCATATAGTATCTTTTGATTTAGTTCAACATCCCCTCAACTTTTCCTGACACTTTCAAATTAAAACCCTTAAATGTTTCTGAGATATTCGAGATACACTTTTTTATACTCTGGATGACCATTGTGTCTTCTGATTAGTCTAACATCCCCCACTGCATTTTCTTAAAGTTTTTGCTTAATAGTCTTAGCCATTCCTGAAATATTTCAGAAACGCCTTTTTGAGAACATGGATGCATAGAATGTATTTGGTGTACTTCATTATACCCTGAAATTTTCAAATAAATATCTTTAGCTGTTCCTGAAATAATGCGGATACCCTTTTAGACAACAGGGACCCCACTAGCGTATTTTGATTTAGTTCAACATCCCCCTCAATATGACCTAGAATTTTCCACTTCATAACCTTAAACTTTCCTGAGATGCGCCCTTATGACAAACTGAATGTGCATAGTGTCCTTTTAATTAGTTCAACATCCGCTCCACACCTCCGGAAAGTTTTAACTGAATATCCTAAGCCGTTCTTGAGACACTGCAGATATGCTCTCTAGAACATATGGATTCACATAGTTTATTCTGATTTAGTTTATATTCCCTAAACATGTCCTAAAAGTTGACAACCTGGCTGCATTTATTGTCTTTCGATTTAAATCAACATCCCCAACATAATACCCTGAAATCTTCGGTGACAGGCGTTTATCTCCCCGGCGATTACTCCCCTTGAAAATACCCCCCGTGGAAAATAACCCCCCCCCAGAAAATACACCCCTCGGAAAATACCCCCCCCCCCCCTAGAAAAGAACCCCCCCTGTGGAAAACAAGGCTTTCCAAATTCGAGAATTTTATTTGAATTTTTTTTTATTTCCGTAGGGGGAAGGAATTTTGGTACTTGTGTATTATGGGCAACTCACTCAAGTTTACGCTGTGTAAAACTCGAGAACAAGCCAGTTTCTTCCTTACTTTTTTTTTTATTATTTTTAGCGCGAGACAACACAAAGACAAGTGACAGAATATATGGGAAATATGTAATTTGGGGATATATTTGCACATAAGGGGGGGGGGGGGTGAAAAAAAGTATTTTGATAGTTTGAAGTCAGAAAATAATTCTTTCTAGGCATGGCCACTAAAAAATTACAGAAGAATAGCGAGGTATCTAAAAATTTTGAAACAAAAAAATATCCCAGTATAAAGTAAATGTAATGTTTCATTAAGTATTTTTTCCAAGTATTAAGTGTTTTTTTTTTTTCAATGGCCGTTTTTCCAAGTATTAAGTACTATTATTAGGTTAATGTGGTGTTTCATTTAAGCGTTTTATGATGATCGCTGATCAAAGTTAATGTTACTTGTGCCTCTCATTTATGTTATTTTACTATGTTCAAGGCCATATATTTGGCTTTAAGATACACTTCTCTATCTATCTCTCTAATATACAGAATAAATGTACCAAACACTTTTTGCATGCAGACCCACTATACTTTACCCCCCCCCCCCTTTACCCCCCCCCCCCCCCCCCTAATTTGCAAATCTATAGCCCAAAATTTATTTCTAAAGTTACGAAGAAACTATCAAAAAAACTGGTTGGTTCTCGAAATTTTACACAGCGTAAACTTGAGTGAGTGGCGCATAATACACAAGTACCAGAATTCCTTCTCCCTACAAAAAAAAATTAAAAAAATAAAACTCAAATAAAATTCTCAAATTTGGAAAGCCTTATTTTCCACGGGGGGTATTTCAGGGGGATTTACCGGGGTAGGGGGGTATTTTCCGAAGGGGGGGGGGGTATTTTTCGTGGGGGACATTTTCCGCGGAGGGGGAGGGGGGGGTATTTTCTGTGGGGTTATTTTCCGGGGGGGTGTTTTCCGCCGGGGTATTTTCCGGGGAGTATTTTACGGGGGGGGGGGGGTAATCACCAGAGGGGGAAGGGGGGGGTGTAGACGCCTAGAACCGAAATCTTCAATGTAATACCATTAACGGTTCCAGAGAAATATCAGATATGCCATTTGGGACACTGGACATCAACCCTGTCCCTTTTTCAGAGGCAACGCTATAGCGTTGCCTATAGTAAATGCCATACGGCTCCAATGTTTTATTATATTTTTTTTTCTCAGAGGCACTTCATATGGTTTTTTTTTCCTCAAATACATCCGATAAAAACTTTGAGATAACAATTTTGTTAAAAATAGTTTTTAAAAATCATATAAGAAAAACGCCGGGGTCGACACAGCCGTTGCAAGTTATGCCCTTGAGGGCACATATAATTCTTATAGAAGGGATGCTCGTATAAACTTCAAAGAGGACTTATTTGATTGGAAGTTGAAAGTTCTAGTGCATTCCTAAATAGTCAAAAGAGACTGAAGGGCAACTTACCCCCCCCCCCCCCCTCATGCCCTTTCTTCCCCAAATACATCCGATAAAAAATTTTGAGTTGGCCATTTTGTAAAAAAAAAAGTTCAAAAATCATATAACGAAATACTCCGGGGTCAACACAACCCCCCAGGGCTGGGCTGGGGGGGGGGGGCGGGCAGGACGATGTAAGTTATGCCTGGGGGCATATAGGTTTTTTATAGAAGGGATGCTCGTATAAACTTCAGAGAGGGGTCATTTGATTGGAAATTGAAAGTTTTCTAGTTAACTTTTTAAGAGTCAAAAGAGATCGGAGGGCAACTAGCCCTTCCCTCCACACCCTTTTTTTTTCCCCCAAATACATCCAATAACAACTTTAAGATAGTCATTTTGCTAAAAATAGTTCCAAGATCATATAACAAAAACTCTGGGGTCGACACAACCCCTCAGGGGCCCGGGGCTAGGCGTTGTAAGTTATGCCCTGGGGGCATATATTGTACTTATAGAAGTGATGCTCGTATAAATTTTAGAAAGGGCTCATCTGATTGGAAACTGAAAGTTCTAGTTCACTTTTAAGAGTCAAAAGAGACGACCGGAGGGTAACTGACCCCCCATGCCCCTTTTCCCCACTCCCATTCGATCAAAAAATTTTGAAATGGCTATTTTGTTAAAAATAGTTCAAAAAATCAGGTAATAAAACTCTGGGGATCAACTCTGAGCCCCCAGAAACCCAGGGGCAAGTGTTTTTAAGTTATGCCCAGGGGGTAAAATACGGTTTTACCCCTGGAAAAGGGAGGACGGGTCGTATAAACTTCAGAGGTGGCTCATTTGATTGGAAACTGAAAGATTTGTAGTTCCCTTTTTTGATTCAAAAAGGGATCGGAGGGCAATCTAACCTAACCCCCCCCCCCCCCCCACACACGCACACACATACACACCCTCTTTTCCCCAGATGCGTCCGATCAAAATTTTGGAATTATCAGTTTGTTTGAAACAGTCTTACGATCAGATAAAAAAACATCAGGTCAATATCAACCCCCCCCCGAGTCCTGGGGAAGGGTTGTAACTTATGCCCCGGGGGCATATAAGGTTTTTATGGATGAAGCGGTCATGAAAACCTCTGAGGGGACTCAGACGATTAGAAATTGAAAGTTATAATTCTCTTTTTTAAGAGTCAAAAGTAATCCAATGACACCTATCCCCACCAACCACCACCTCCCCCCCCCCGCCAGACCATTTTTTCCCAAATGCATGTGATCGAAGTTCTTTTATATAGCTATTTTGTTTAAAATAGACCAAAGATCATATAAGAAAGACTCCAGGGATAACACAGCCCACCAGAACCTTGGGGTAAGTGTTGTAAATTATGCCCTGGGGCATATAAGGTTCTTATGGAAGGGACGGTTGTACAAACTTTGGGAGGGCTCATTTGACTGTAAATTGGAATTTCTAGTGTCCTTTTTAAGAGTCAAAATTGATCAGAGGGCAACTAGTCCTCCCCCAAGGCCATTTTTCCCCGATGTATCTGATCAAAATTATAAGATAACTATTTTATTCAAAACAGTTTATAGATCAAATAACAAAAACTCAGAGTCACCTCCCAGAGTCCAGGGAAAATGTTGTAAGTTATGCCCCGGGGACAGATAAGGTTTTATGTAAGGGGTTGTCGTATATAAACATCAGAGAAGGCTTATTTGACTGGAAATTGAAATTTCTATTTACCTTCTTAAGAGTCGTCCAAATTGATCGGCGGGAATATGCCCCCCCCCTCTTTCCCCCAAGTTAATCCGATCAAAATTTTTAGATGGCCATTTTGTTAAAAAAACAGTCTAACAATCAGATGACAAAACTTCGGGGTCAGATGACAAAACACTTATGCCCCGGGGGCACGCAAGGTTTTGAAGGAAAACGTGGTCGTCTAACCTTCGGAGGGGACTGAAAATATTAGAAATTGAAAGTTCTAGTTCCCTTTTTAAGAGTCAAAGTTGATCCGATGGCAACTAGAGCCTCCCCCCACTAACTCCAAGGCTATAAGGTTACACTTTTTTTTCTCAGAGGCACTTCATATGGAAAGGATGGTCGTATAAACTTCTAAGGGGGCTCATTCTATTGCAAATCGGAAGTTATGGTGCCCTTTTTAGGAGTCAAAAGTGATTGAAGTACAAATAGCCCCAATGCCCTTTTTTCCCCAAATGCATCCGATAAAAACTTTAATCTTTCAAGTCCGGGGTGGACAGAACCCCCAGGGGTAGGCGTTGTAAGTTATGCCCTGGGGGCATATATAGTTTTTACAGAAGAAATCCTCGTATATAAACTTCAGATGAGGTTCATTTTATTTGAAATTGAAATTTTCTAGTTCAGTTTTTAAGAGTCAAAATAGATCAGAGGTCAACTAGCCCCCCGCCCTTTTCCCCAAATCCACCAAGAAAATTTTTGAAAGAGCCATTTTATTGAAAATAGGTCAAACATCAGATAACAAAAACTCCAGGGTCGACACAACGCCCAAGAGCCAGTGGTGAGTGTCTTAAGTTATTCCCCGCAGGTATATAAGATTTTTATGTAAGGGGTGGTCGCATAAAGTTTAGAGGTAGCTCATTTGATTGAAAATTGAAAGTTCCAGTTACCTTCTAAAGACTCGAAAGTGATCGTAGGACATCTGCCCCACCCCCTACACTCTCTATTTCTTAAGTGCATCCGATGGATTTGAGATAGCCATTTTCTTTAAAATAGTCCAACGATCGAATAACAAAAAATTGGAGGTCAGTATATACCCCCGTAGCGCAGAGGAACTAAGGGTTGTACCTTTTGCCCTGGGGATATACAAGGTTTTATGGGAGAGGTGGGCTCAAATGATTAGATATTCAAACTTCTAGCTCCCTTTTTAAGAGCCAAAAGTGATCTGATGGCAACTAGCCAACCCCCCCCCCCCCCCCCCCCAACCCCCCCCCCCCCCCCCCCCCCCCCCCCCCCCCCCCCCCCCCCGCCAACCCTATTTTACCCAAATGCGTCCGATTGAACTTTTTATATAGCCATTTTGTTCAAAATTGACCAAAAATCATATAACAAAAACTCCAGGGATACTACTACAGCCTACCCTGGAACCCAGGGGAAAGTGTTGTAAGTTTACGGCCCCCGGGACTTATAAGCTTTTTTGGGAGGGATGGTAGAATAAACTCCAGAGGGAGCTCATTCAATTGCAAATTGGATGGCCAGTTATTAAAAGTGATCGGAGGGCAAATAGTCCCCCCAAAGGCCCTTTTCCCCCAAACGCATCCAATCAAAATTTTGAGTTATCCATTTTGTTCAAAATAGTTTTAAAGATAAAATAACAAAAACTCCAGGTTTGACACACCACCCCAGAGCCAGTAAGCAAGTGTTGTAAGTTATGCAACGGGGGGGCATATATAGGTTTTTATATAAGGGGTGGTCGTATAAACTTCAGAGATGACTCATTTAATTGGAAATTGAAAGTTCTGGTTACCTATTTTACCCCCCCCCCCCCCCCTCACATACACCCTTTTTTCTCCAAAGGCATTCAATCAAAATTTTAGATACTCTATTTTTTTAAATAGTTTAACAATCAGATAACAAAACTTCGGTGTCAACATACCCCTCCCCAGAGACCCGGGGAAGAGTTTCCAATTATGCCCGGAGGCATGTAAGTTTTATATGGAAGAGATAAACTTCAAAGGGGCTCAGATGACTAGAAATTTAAAGTTGTAATTCCCTTTATAAGTCCAAAGTAATCTGATGACTCTGGGGGTAAGTGTTGTAAACCATACAGGGCATTATAAGGTTCTTATGGAAGGAATGATCGTATAATTCGTAGGGGGCTCCTTCTATTAGAAATTGAAAGTTCTAGTTCCCTTTTTTTAAGAGTCAAAAGGAACCAAACCTTTTTTTACCTTTAAATCCATCCGATCGAATCCAAATTCATCCGATTTGAAAATAGTTCAAAGGTCAGATAAACCAAACCCCCCCCACCCCACTAAAAAAACTTATGAATAATATTTAATTGGCCTTCCATGGCCTTCTCTGCAGGATCTGACCCCCCTGCCCCCCCAAAAAAAGAAAAAAAAACAAAGAAACTTGTTAGTGATATTTATTCCAAAAATTATGGCAACTCACCCCTGTCCCTCCATAGTCCGAGTCCCCTAAAATAAACAACAACTTATTAACAGTATTTTATTCCAAAACTTATGGGAGCTGAGCCCTCGTGCTCCATGGCCCAATACTCTCCCTCCCCCAAAAAATTATCAATGATGAATCATGGGAAACTGACCCCTGGCCCTCCTCCATGGCCAGAACCCCCCCCCCCACACAAAAAAAAAGAAACAAACTTATGAACGTTATTTCATTCCAAAAATCATGGAGCTATCCCTGGCCCTCCCTCCATGCCCCCCCCCCCCCCCCCGACAAAAAAATCATTACCGATATTCTATTCCAAAAATCATAAAAATTTTATTTGCTCTTTCCAAAACTATTCAAGACGCCTATATTCATCACTACAAACAAGAGTATGGCTACTGCCCGTTTCCCTAACGGTAAGAGCACAAGGCCTACTTCGTGTTTGACTCTTTACTAATTAAATGAGCCAAAATCAAAAACCTGCATTAATTCAAAAACGTTCAAAAATTAAATAAAAAAAACAAGTTTTTTTTAACTGAAAGTAAGGAAACGACGTTAAAACTTAAAAACGAACAGAAATTATTCCGTATATGAAAGGGGTTGTCCCCTCCTCAGCGCCTCGCTCTTTACGCGAAAGTTTTCTATAGCTTTGAAAATAAAGTCGTTAGACAGAGTCAAACTTTAGCATAAAGAGCGAGGCGTTGAGGAGGGGACAGCCCTTTCATATACGGAATAATTTCTGTTCGTTTTAATGTCGCTCCTTACTTTCAGTTTAAAAAAAAACTTGTTTTTTTATTTAATTTCTGAACGTTTTTGAATGGATGCAGCTTTGATTTTGACTCACCGTACATGAATAATTGAAACGAATTTGCATATTAATTTTACTTGTTGTGGCTAAATGGCTTTCTCGAAATTTCGTTCTGGCGTAACTTACGAATGAACTTAAATAATTTCTGTTCATTTTAAGTTTTAATGCTGCTCCATTATTTTCAGTTGAAAAAAAACTTGTTTTCTTTATTTAATTTCTGATCGTTTTTTAAATTATGCTGGGAAATCCGGCGTCCCCTTCATATAAATGTCCCTTCCCCCCAAAGAAACATCATCCATGAAAAACCCTCATCTGACCCCCCCCCCCAACCGGAAAAAATCGCTCCTGAAAACATCCGTATACTTCCCATTAACCAATACTATATGTAAACAATGGGAAAAATTCATAACTTGTAGCCCTTCCCCCGGGAACTGTGGGGGATTAAGTCATCATCAAAGACATACTTATTAAATTTTCGACTATGGTGAACAAAATGACTATCTAAAAATTTTGATTGGGAGACTTCGGGAAAAGAATGAGCGTGGGAGGGGGCCAAGTTGCCCTCCAATTTTCGGTCACTTAAAAAGGGCACTAGGAGTTTTAATTTCCGTTCGAATGAGCCCTTTCACGATATTCTAGGACTACTAGATCAATATGATTACCCCTGAAAAAAAAAAAAAAAAAAAAAAAAAAATGCATCCGTGAACTTTCTTCTGGCCAAAAATACAAAATTCCACATTTTTGCAGAAAGGAGCTTGAAACTTCTATAGTAAGATTCTCTGATATGCTGAATCTGGTGGTGTGAGTTTCATTAAAGTTCTATGACTTTTAGGGGTGTTTCCCCCTTTTTTCGAAAATATGGTAAATTTTCTCAGGCGCATAACTTTTGATGGGTAAAGATTAAACTTGATGAAACTTATATATTTAAAATCAGCATAAAAATCTGACTCTTTTGATGTATCTATTGTTATTAAAATTTCGTTTTTTAGAGTTTCGGTTACTATTGAGTCGGGTCGCTCCTTACTTACAGTTCGTTACCACGAACTGTTTGAAAACCAATTAAATTGCAAACATTTTCTTTTGTACTTATTATAACATTGAAAATGAAATGAATGTTGCAGTGAAAACCAGACCAAGATTTACCAATAGGCACACTAGGCCCTGCGGCTTTCACTATTCCCCAATTTCGAGGATTTCCCACGAAAATCTTCCAAAAACAGAGCGGCAAAAACGCTTGGGCCTAGAAGCGTCAAAGCTTTAAGTCCGGCCTAGGGTGAAACAAAATCTCGAGCTTGTGAGCTTTCAACAATTAATGTCATTATATATCAAATATTCAGTTTAATTTTCTTAGTTCTTGCCAAAACTGTTAATTTATTTTAGAATAAAAAATTATTTTGAAGTAGGGAATTTTGAAAAAACTTGAAACTTTGGCAATAAAAAAGGAACAGAAATTAATAAATAAATAAAAAAATCCGAAAAAAAAGTTTTCTAAAGAAAAGGAAAGGCCATATTAACCTTAAGATCAGAAGAAATAGAAACCTACAGTTACTCAAACTCAAAACGACCAGAAACAACTATTAAAGAATAAATGAAACCAAAATGAACAGAAATTAAATAAACAATCATAGCAAAAAAACATAAAGAGGTAGTAATATAAATGAATAAATAAATCTTAAAACGAGTAAAGATTAAGATGAATATACAAATAAAGCTTAAAACGAACAAAAGTATTTTGCTATTCAAGTATAAATGAAGCTCAAAACGAACAGAAATTAATTAAACAATCATAACAAACAAAATATAAAATAGGTTCTAATATAAATGAGTAAATAAATCTTTAAACGAGTGAAAACTGAATTGGATATGCAAAACAAGCTTGAAACGAACAAAAATCTCTACAAACAAGAGTTTGGGTTTTGGCTCTTTCTCTCACTGTAAAAGTCTAAAACCTACTGCGTCATTGGCGCTTCACTGAAAACGAGTTATAATAGTAATATTTTCTTTTGTACTTATTACAAAATAGAAAATAAACATAAAAAATACAGTAAAATTAAATTCTGAACTGATGAGCTTTCAGCAATTAATATCTTTTTACAGAAACACTTTCTATAAAATCCTTAGAAACCCTTTGCATAACTTACAACCCTTGTCCTGAGGGCTGTGGGGGGTTGTCATATTCAAAGACATAATTTCCAGACTTATCAGCAACGTTGAAAAAAATGGCTATATCAAAATTTTGATCGGAAGTGTTTGGAAAAATGAAGGACGGGGCGGGGGGGGGCATTTGCCCTCCGATAACTTTCAACTATCAAAATGGGCACTAGCCCTCTCAATTTCTAATCGAATAAACCGATTTTGAAGTTTCTACGACAACGCTTTCTATAAAAACCTCATATGCACCCAGGGCATAACTTGCAATCATTGCCCTGAGGGCCAAGGGATTTGTCATCCTCAAAGACATAATTTCCTGACCTTCCAACTACGTTGAACAAAATTAATGTCTCAAAATTTTGATTTAATGTGCTAGGGTAAATGGTGGGCGTAGAAGGGGTGTTAGTTGCACGACTGTGCAGCTTGTTAGAGCAGGAGTAGCACGACTGTGTGTGGTACAGAAAATGTTCATCCACATAAGACCGTGTCTATTTAGTTGTAAAGAACTTAGCTGTCTTTTGCAAATTAGTTTAGTTTCCTTTGTGGCTTTGGTAAGAAGGGGCTCCTGTTATTAAAGACACAGAGATAAGGCTTTTTATATTCTACCACCAAAGGAAATTGGAAAAAGTAAAAAGTGAGGAAAAGATAAGATTTTGACATTTCAATTTCCCTTTGTTCTCCTTAGAAAAAGTTTTCATCAATGAACTCCGCATGGCGAAGTAATGTTTTTTTTTCGTATTGCTGCGGACTTAGGAGAAAAATTACATAGCTATCGGTTCTTGTTGAGTGTGATTGAAATTTAGATAAGAATCTTACTAAATTTTTTCTTTGAATTGTCGCAATCAGCTTAACATGCTTTTAAAAATAAACTTAAATTTGTTTGTTTCCTAAATTTGTATAGAATTTCACGTATGAGCCTTCTTCCTCAAACAGTGACAACCTTGAGCTATGTCTAGCCAAGAAACCGTCATTTCGCTGGATATTGCAGAAGAGATAGAATTAATACAAATTATAATAGGCCTTTCGAACTATTACTTAATTTAACATTAATTTATAAATTACCGAAAATGTCTTCAAAAACAAGCAAAGTGAACTCCTGACAAATACTAGTTTAATAACTCATCTGCTAATAACCTGTTGTATAATAAAAACTACCCTTATCATAGGCAGCGCAATAGCGTTGCCTAAGTAAAGAACGATGTTTGCGCAATGTATTATTTATTTATTTTTTTTTTTTTTAGACCAGGGCTCTTTGTATCGAAGGAGTTGCTGTAGAAACTTCGAAAAGAACTCATTTTATTGAAAATTGGAAGGGCTGGTGCCCTTTTTAACAGTCGAAAGTGATTGGAAGTCAACTAACACCCCTTCCACGCCCACCATTTACCCAAACACATTCAATCCAAATTTTGAGACAGCCATTCTGTTTAACGTAGTTGGAAGGTCTGGAAATTATGTCTTTGAGGATGAAAAATCCCCCTGGCTCTCAGGGCAATGATTGTAAGTTATGCCCTGGGGGCATATAAGGTTTTTATAGAAAGCGCTGTCGTAGAAACTTCAAAAACGGTTCATTCGATTAGAAATTGAGAGGGCTAGTGTCCCTTTTGATAGTTGAAAGTAATCGGAGGGCGAATGCCCCTGCCCCCGCTCTTTATATTTCCGAACACTTCCGATCAAAACTTTGATATAGCCATTTTTTTTCAACGTTGCTGAAAAAGTCTTCTGGGAATAGTCAAAGCCGCAGGGCCTAATGAGCCTATTTGTAAATCTTTGTCTGATTTCACTGCAATTTTAGTTTTGTTTTCAATGTTGTAATAAGTACAAAAAAAATATTTGCAACATAATTGGGTTTTAGTAAAGAGCTAAACACGCAGTAGGCCTTATGCTTTTACCATTAGGGAAACGGGCAGTTGCCATACTCTTGTTTGTAGTGATGAATATAGGTGTCTTGAACAGTTTTGGAAAGAGCAAATAAAATTTTTATGACTTCTGGAATAGAATATTGTTAAGAATTTTTTCGTCAGGGGGGGGGGGGGGGCATGGAGGGAGGGCCAAGGGGTAACTAATATGATTTTTGGAATGCAATAACGTTAATAAGTTTTTTTTCTATTTTATTTTGGAGGGGTCTGGCCATGGAGGGAGGGCCATGGGTCAGTTTCCATAATTTATCATTGATATTTTTTGGGGGGAGGGAGGGGTACTGGGCCATAGAGTACCAAGGCTCAGCTCCCATAGGTTTTGGAATAAAATATTGTTAATAGGTTGTTGTTTTTAGGGAAAGGGGGTCGGGCTATGAAGGGACAGGGGTGAGTTGCCATAATTTTCTGAATAAAATATCGTTAACAAAGTTTCCTTGTTGTTGTTTTTTTGGGAGGGGGAGGTCAGGCCATGCAGAGAAGGTCAGGGGTCGGCTCACTTAAGTCTTGGAAAAGTTTTCGTTCATAAGTGTTTTGAGTGGGGGGGGGGGTTTGGTTTATCTGACCTTTGAACTATTTTCAAAACCCTCACATAAGAACCTTATATGCCCCCGGATATAACATACAACACTTGCCCGGCCCTGGGGGGTTGTGTTGACCCTGGAGTTTTTGCTATCCGATCATTTGACTTAATGCAAGTAAAAAACATTCGATTGGATGATCTAAAAAATTTGTTCGGATGGATTTGGCGTAAAAATGCAGGAGGACTAGCAGCCTTCCGCGTCCATTTTGACTCTTAAAAAGGAAACTAGAACTAATATAAGGGGAGAGGTATAAATGCCCTCCCTCCACTTTTGACTCTTAAATAGGTAACTAGAACTTTCGATTTGCAATCAAATGACCCACCTCTGAAGTTTATACAACCATCCCTTATATAAACCATTCGATTGGATGGTTTATGCCCCCGGTAAATACAACCTTATACGCCCCCGGTGCATAACTTACACCACTTGCTTACTGGGTCTGGAGGGTTGTGTCAAAACCTGGAGTATTTGTTACTTTATCTTTAAACTATTTTGAACAAAATGGACAACTCAAAATTTTGATTGGATCTATTTGGGAAAAAAAAAGGGCCTTGCCGGGGCCAAATTTGACTGGCCATCCAATTTGCAATCGAATGAGCTACCTCTGGACTTTATATTACCATCCCTCCCATAAAAGCTTATATGTCCCGGGCATAGCTTACAACACTTGCCCCTGGGTTCTGGGGTGGGCTGTGTTATCCCTAGAGTTTTTGTTATTTGATTTTGGGTCAATTTTGAACAAAATGGCTATATAGAAAGTGTGATCGGACACATTTAGGGAAATAGGGTTGGCAGAGGGGGGGGGGGAACTAGTTGCCATCGGATCACTTTTGACTCTTAAAAAGAGAGCTAGAAGTTTGGATATCTAATCATTTGAGTCCCCACAGAAGTTTATACGACCACCACTCCCATAAAACCTTCAGTACCCCCAGGGCACAGGCTACAAACCCTTAGTTCCTCTGCGCTCTGGGCGGCGGGCAAGTTATTGTTATCTGATCGTTGGACTATTTCAAAGAAAATGGCTCTCTCAAATCCATCGAATCCACTTAAGGAAAAGAGGCTGTAGGGGGGGGGGAGGGGTAGATGTCCTACGATCACTTTTGACTCTTAAAAAGGTAACTGGAACTTTCAATTTTCAATCAAATGAGCTACCCTCTAAACTTTATACGACCACCCGTTACATAAAAATCTTATATGCCCACGGGGCATAACTTAAAACACTTTCCACTGGGCTCTTGGGCGTTGTGTCGACCCTGGAGTTTTTTTTTATCTGATGTTTGAACTATTTTCAATAAAATGGCTGTTTGAATTTTTTTCTGGGTGGATTTGCGGAAAAAGGGCGATTGGTGGGGGGCTAGTTGACCTCTGGTTTCTTTTGACTCTTAAAAATTGAAGTAGAAATTTCAATTTCCAATCCAATGAACACCTTCTGAAGTTTATACAAGGACCCCTTCTGTCAAAAACCATATATAACCCCAGGGCATAACTTACAACGCCTACCTCTGGGGGGGGGGGGGGGGGGGGTTCTGTCCACCCCGGAGATTCTTTTACCTAATTATTGAACTAAGATTAAAATTTTTATCAGATGCATTGGGGGGAAAAAGGGCAATTGGGCTATTTGTCCTTCAATCACTTTAGTAGTGAGGCCTCTGAGGTTTGAAAGACATCCCTAGGGAAATTACCACAGGGAAATTAACATATGTTTGATGGTTATGTAATTTGTTGGCTATGGATTTTGGTTGTTGCTGGTTTTTTTGGTGTTTCTTGGTTGGTGGTTATGAGTGTTGGTTATGTGATTTGATGGTTGTGAATGTTGGCTATGCGATTTGTTGTTTCTTGGTTATGTTATGTTGATGTTTGTTGGTTATGTTGTTTGATGGTTATGTTGTTGTTGGTTATGAAGGTTATGTGATTTGATGGTCATGAATGTTGGTTATGTTATTTTGGTTATGTGATTGTTGTATGTTGGTTATGTTTGTTGGTTATGTTGGTTGTTGTTTGATGGTTATATTGGTTGTGCTTTGATGATTATGTTTGTTGGTTATGTTGTTTGATGTTCGTTGGTTATGTTGTTTGATGGTTATGTTGTTTGTTGGTTATGTTGGTTATGTTGTTTGTTGGTTATGTTGGTTATGTGATTTGATGGTTATGTTTGTTGTTGTTTGTTGGTTATGTAGTTTGATGGTTATGTTTGTTGGTTGTTGTTTGATGGCTATGTTTGATGGTTTTGTTATTTGTTGGTTATTTTGCTTGTTGGTTATGTTTGTTGATTGTTGTTTGTTGGATAAGTGGGTTTATGGTTAGGTTGATTATGGGATTTGATGGTTATGTTTGTTATTTTTTCTTGTCTTTTTTTTTGTGGGTTATGTTGTTTGTTAGTTATGCTTATTGGTTGTTGTTTCTTGGTTATGTTTGATGGTTATGTTTGATGCTTATATTGTTGCTTTGGATATATTTGACATAAATGTGTGTACTAGGCAAAATTCACACCTCGTTCCTTGCCAAATTGCTAGAAACATGCTTTCCAGGTGATAGAAGCCATTTTTATTGATCCCCTATGCAAAAATATGCACCCCTTGGTTCTATAAGCCATTTTATTAATCCCCTATGCAAAAATATGCTTCCCAGGTGCTAGAAGCCATATTGTTTTTCCCCTACGCAAATCATGCCTCCCCTAGAATGTTTTTCAGTTTAAGGCCTTAGAAGACTTCCCCTTCAAGGATCCCTGTGCATGAAGAATTGTATAAATACTCTACTGAGGGAACAATTTTTCATCAGTCTCTTATAACTAGTTGACGAGAATACAACCATTTATAAAAATAATGGATAATTTCTTCAATCAAGTATGTCACTTTGTCTATAAGAACTTTTTCCTGTCTTCGGTTTTTTGCTAACCGGGACCTATCCCCCCCCCCCCCCAAAAAAAAAATCTTTCCACTATACGCTTTTTGTACTGTGTAAAAAACCCAACCGTTAACGATTCATTCTTTCATAGGAAATAATTCCCTTTCGCCAAATATGTGCAATTTTTGTCTTTTCTATATTCTAGCTAAAAGGGTCAGCTAACATCCGTAAACTGTTTGGCTTAAGTATATCGCTCTTCTATGACGCTAATTTGCTAATACATCAGGGTGGCTTAATCAGCTGAGTAAACAGGTTAAAACCTTAATTACCGTATCCCCTCAAATGCACATTGGGCTTGCTAAATCTTATAAATTTGCGATAAAGCATAGCAATGGCTTCATAAAAAAGATGTTTTTTTCCCGGTCAAATTAGAGACATATTTTTCTACAGTAAATCTTATGAATTGCAATAGGGGGCAGGTGTTGCTTATGATATATATTTTCATATGGTAAATGTAATTGCATCCATTTTGAGTACTCAGTGTTTATATGGGGGGATGGGAGGGGGTTAAGAAAAAGAGACATACTTGCCATGAGAAGGTATTTAAAAAACACAGGTCCATTTAAATGATCTAAATTGATACACCTTTAGACCCTAGAGGAATAATGATAGTTTTTATGCTTTAAATACAGCTCATTTTGCTTTAAATGCGTTACATTTCTAGACATGTATTTAAATTTTTTCTAAATGGTAAAAATTGGAGCGTTTCTATCATAAACCTTCTGACTGTCGGGGGGTGTATTTCTCACAAATTTTAATTTTCGCTTTGCTGAAAAGGGGGGACTTATTTAAAAGTGGGAGGGGATTCTTTGGACAATGGCAGATGCTTTCTGGACAAAACTATGCCTTTCAATAAATTCTGTTTTTTTCTTCTGTAGATGGGGGTACTAATTTCTCTCCTTTAAAAGGGGGACGTTATTTTAATACTAAATTTTCTCTTCTTTTTAGAATGTTCCAATTCTCCCCCCTCCATCAAAGAGGGCGAGAATCACTGATAAAACCCCTGTTAAGGCATCAGTTGTCCAGTATGGCCGTTGGCCAAGGCCTTTAGGTCCTTCCAGACCAGCGATGCCTGCACTAGCTCCACCTGCATTACAAACATCAAGCTATCGAGCTGCAGTGCATCCAGCGCAAGCCCCTGTGCAACCGATGAGGAATCTAAAAAGAATGTGGGTGGCTGCCCACATGCTGGCGAGCCTAGCTGCTCAAACACCACAAGTCCGAGACGTCCCAGGGCCGCGTCTACGTAGTACTGTGACTCCAATCATGTCGCACCCCTACCTCTTCCACCCGTCTAAGACATTGGCGCTGCCCTGTTGGCACAATTTGAAGATATGAGTATTTTCTCAATCTAGTTTTTTCCTGTCATAGAGAGCATTTTAACTCTTTTGTCTTTTCTCTATTTTTTCTATGTCTCGGGACCAAGCAATAGATATACCTGAACAAAGCTATTTTTCAACTTTTTTCTCACCTATTTTTTCACTATTTTCTTATCAACTTGTAATCTCTGCCTACTAATAGCTTTCTATTATTTTAAGTATCCTCCCTCAGAAATAACTATAATAACGCTATTTTTCAGCTTTTCGAGAGCCTATTCGTTAGTTTTGCAGGGAGTCACCTTTGTCCCCCTGTTAACTTCATTCATACCTAAATTCATTTTTTATTATTCTAGCTAACTTTTCACTCCTATCCAAATTCTGCTATTCATTTAAGTGTCTATTCTTACCTATTCAGGCTACATGTCCCCTTAGTTTAATAGATATAATGACATTTATTTACCTTTTTTAGCCTTGTCGACTCTTTTATTCGGTGTTCCTAATAAAAGGGCATTCATTTTATAGCTAAGAACATGACTCGATGAGCTTAGGAAGCTCTTGCTAGTTCCATTCATACCTAAAAAAAATTCTTTTTCTAGGCCAAAATTGACCAACTTGTGGCTCAATTTATTGGAGGAGGAGCTAAAGCATTCGAGGAAGCCTCAGATAAATCGATGGACTGGGCCAATGAATTCATTACCAGATGGCACGAACCAAATCACCCTCGGTAAGTTTTAACTTTTTCAACCGCTAGTAAAGAGGTTCAAGCAAAAAGGGCCTTTAAAGCATTGTAACATTTATTAGCAGTAGTGTGGGCATACCTTTCAATGCTTCATAATACATACAAAAGGTACCCTATGGAAGGGGCATTACATTTATAGCAGTAGTGTGGGCATATGAAGCCTTTACATACATGGTCAGTAGTAGAGTGTGTACAGTTCCATGAGAGCATGGTTCCCATAGCACATTGAGTAGTGCGGGTCTATGACTTCAAAGGCTGAGCTATGCTCATTTTCTCTTTTTATAGGGCAATACCGTCCAGTGCGCTAATATGCTCTTATTATTTTTCTAGGTACACATAGCATCTAATGATGACATTTTACCACCACCATCAGAATTCCGTGACATTTCATCGGAGAGTGAACACAAGGGGGGTTTAAGTGCGGGGGCGAGTCCGACTAGTGTGGCACCCTTTAATTTAGACAGTTTTGTGGGGGTCTTGGCCTCAGAAACGATTTTCTGGACAGTGTTTTAGGACAACTACCACCTAGAGAGGTCGAGAGGGTACTAGAAGACGCAGTACCCGCCCTTCACAGTGAGAGTGATATGGGGGAACCGGGACAAAGTGGAACTGGCTCGCCTCCAGTGTTGCATAATTTTTTATTTATCAGATACCGCTTTGCGAAACATTCACGTCTATAGGCCGAGTTTGGTGATCCATTCAATTCCCTATAAAGTTGTAGTATTCAATTGATCCTATAGAAACCGCACACTCCTACGTCAGCAAGATTCGGGCACTTCTCGAAAAGCTTACGCGAGAGGCGGGAGGACGGCACTCTTTAAAAGCATCCATCACGTTTAAAATTATTTTTTAATGCAAGTTTGGGTGTTTTCCGTTACCATCGTATACAAACAAGAATGCAGACGCTTCACCCTGACTTATATAATTTTGAGGGTGTGTTTTCGGTATGGGTGGGTAAAATTTTTGATAGGATGGAGGGTTATAATGAGAATGGGAGTGGGTTATCGGTTTTATTTATAGAAAAATTAGAACTTAACATTACTAAATTTAAAAAGGAACTTGCTTTAAGAGAATGGGCGGGGAAGTGTAATTTTAAAAAAATATAATAGTAATCTAGAAGCTACTAGGGGTGACCAAAACATTCGTTTTGACACGGGCTTGAAGTGTTTCAAATATACCGTCCTTGTGGCAGGAGATAATCCCGAGAGAGATGCTGTTAGTAAGACAATGTTGGATGATTGGACAGTAAATGGCGGTGAGGAGGGTTCTGAATTTCCAAAAGTAGATTTTACTTGTTTTAAAGGGGCATTATCCAGTTTCACTTTAGGGGATTGATATTTTTGAAAGGGCAAATGAACATGTAAAAGTTGGGGTTACAGTTTTACAGTTTGATGAAGAATATGAAGAAGGGGGACTTAATGGTAAAAAAGGGGTAATTTATACCGTAAGGGCACCATCCATTGAATCAGTGAAGCACTGGGTGTGGCTTCTCTACAAACCAGCCAAAGATCCTGAATCAATTTGGCATTTCTTTCCAATTCCACATATTAGCAGGGTTTTAAGTGAGGGTAAAAATTATAATGATGGGAGGACATGCTATTACCGCCCAAAATGTCTGTCTAGGTTTTATACAGAACTGAAATTGAATAATCATTTGAGACACTGCAAGCGTCCTGGGTACCAATCTGTGGAAACGGTTTCGGGGGCAAATGCTACCTTGTGGTTAAAAAGCTTTCAGAACACGTTGTTGCAGAGCAAGAAGGTATCATTGGACTTTGAGGCTGCGCTCATGGATGGGTCGGATCCGTCAAATTTGAATCATGTGAAAAAACCGTGAAGCCATTGCAGTCTCTTTTGCACACGCGTGGGGAGATTCAAGTAATACCTTGCAATTGGTAGATTTAATTGAGACGTTGCGCGGAGAAGATTGTGTTGGCACAGCTATGGTTGCTCTTATAAAAACAGCAAATGAGGCAATGTCACGGCTGCACCATACACATTATCCAATGAGTCCCAATATTCACACTTTTGAGGCAATTTGGAGCAGAAGCATTGTCAAGCCATTGGCAATTTCCACACGGCAAATAAAAGTGAGACATTGCTGACGGGTAAAGGGAATTCATATCCAAGAAAATGGCGTCTGACTTTTCACCAGTGCGTTCTCCAGTTGGGTCTGTTTCAAGGATACGATCCCCGTAGAAAACATACCCTCCCCGCACGGATCTTTATACAAACAGATGCTGATCAACGTCGGTGATCACACCTATTTTGGCAGTACTGATTTTAAGAATTAAATCCATCACCAGATGAGGAGTGGAAAAAATAATACCCCAAATCTAACCCAATTTTTTTATGAATTTTGTCCGTGTTTTTACAGAAAATATCCAACAACGTCAATACATCACTTGCCAGGTACATTTTACAATAATCCCACCCATTTTTACATCCTCCCTTTGCCTAAACCCTCGTGGCAAATTCATATTTGGCCGTGGTACATTGACGATTGCGAAGTGAATCATAAAACTCTGCGATGGGAGGTAATTTTTCCTCACTTAGCTTCGAGGCGGAGCTGTAGTACTCGTAAGGGTATATGCCCTTACACGTTAATAAATCATAGAGTTCATCATCTGGATAGTGCGGTTTAAGGAGGAGAAACAATTAAAATCGTCATTTTCTGTACTTGAAAGAGTTGACTTAGAGATTTGGGGAAAAACTAAAGGAATCAAGGAAACGGATTTTATTCAAGTACGCTTTACCATTATCCATTGCTTTCCATTTAAACTCTAAGACTACCAAACTTTTCAGATGATTTTGGTATGATGTTATATGAAAAAGAACCATCTACCCATGCAAAATCTACATCAATCGTGCCAACGCAGGTAATATGAATTTGAAATCATAGTTGGAATTGCGCATGTAAACCGGTAAAAAGTATTTCTGTCTAACATACAAATTACACGATTTATGCGCAACCCCCGAAACTTACTTCCTCTTGATGAAATTTCCTGCCATAAATGATCATGGTCCCGGGCTTTTGCTTCCCCTTCATTAATTTTCTTTTTACCAGCTCAACAAGTTTTCATATTTTTAATAGCCAATTCGTCTTCTGGTGATAGATTCATTGTATAATGTGTATGGCGCAGCCATGAAATTGCCTCATTTGCTGCATTAATAAGAGCAACCATAGCTGTGCCAACACAATCTTCTCCACGCAATGTCTCAATAAAATCTACCAATTACGTGGTATTGCTTGAATCTCTCCGCGCGTGCATAAAAGAGATTGCAATGGCTTCATGTTTTTTCACATGATGCAAATTTGACGGATCCGACACATCCGTGAGCGCAGCCTTAATGTCCAATGATACCTTGTTGCTCTGCAACAGCGTGTTCTAAAAGCTTTTGAACCGCAAGTTAGCATTGTCTGCTGAAACCCTTTCCACAGATTGGTACCCATGACGCTTGCAGTGTCCCAAATGATTATTAAATTTTAATTCTGTATAAAACCTAGACAGACACCTTGGGCAGTAATAACATATCCTCCCATAATTATAATTTTTACCCTCACTTAAAACCTGCTAATTTGTGGAATTGGAAAGAAATATTCTATTGACTCAGGATCTTTGGCAGATTCGTAGAGAAGCCATTTCCAGTGCTTAACTGATTCAATGGATGGTACCCCAACGGAATGAATTACCCCTTTCTACCACTAAGTTCCCCTTCTTCATGTTCTTCATCAAACTATGAAAGTGTAACCCCAACTTTTAAATGTTCATTTACCCTTTCCAAAATATCAATCCCCTTAAGTGTAACTGGATAAAGCCCCTTTAAACAAGTAAAATCTACTTTGGAAATTCAGAACCCTCCTCACTGCCATTTACTGTCCAATCGTCCAAAATGGTTTTACTTACTGCATCTCTCTCGGGCTTATGTCCTGCTACAAGGACGGAATATTTAAAACACTCCAAGCCCGTGTCGAAACGAAAGTGTTGTACGCTTCTAGTGGCTTTTAAATTACTATTATATTTTTCAAGTTACCCTTCCCCGCCCTACCTCTCTTAAAGCAAATTCCTTTTTAAATTTAGTAATATTAAGTTCTAATTTTTCTATAAATAAAACCCATAACCCACTCCCATTCTCATTGTAACCCTCCATCCTTTTAAAAATTTCACCCACCCTATCCGAAAATACACCCTCAAAATTATGTGAGTCAGGGTGCAACGTCTGTATTCTTGTTTGTATACGATGGTCAAGCAAAACACCCAAACTGGCATTAAAAAAAATTAAACGTGATACACGCTTTTAAAGAATCCCGTCCCCCGCCTCCCGCATATGTTTTATTGAGAAGTGCCCGAATCATGCTGACGTACGAGTGTGCGGTTTTTATAGGATCCGTTTGAATACTACCACTTGACAGGGAATTGAAGGGATCACCAAACTCGGCCCTATAGACGAGACTGTTGCACAAAGCGGTATCTGATAAACAAACATTAGGCAACACTGGACACGAGCCAGCTCCACTTTGTCCCAATTCCCTCATATCGCTCTCACTTTGAGGGGCGGGTACTGCGTCTTCTAGTACCCTCTCGACCTCACTAGGTGGTAGTTGATCTCAAACACTGTTCAGACAGTCATTGCTGAGGCCGACCGCCCCCCCCCCCCCCACAAAACTGTATAAAATAAAGGATGCCACACTATACGGACTCACCCCCGCACTTAAACCCCCCTCATCTTCACTCTCCATCGAAGTGTTAAGGAATTCTGACGGCGGTGGTAAAATGTCATCATTAGATGCTTTGTGAACCAAGACAAATAATAAGAGCAAATTAGCTCACTGGACGGTATTGCCCTATGAAAAAGAGAAAATGAGTATTGGTTAGCCTTTGAAGTCATAGAACCACACTACTCAATGTATTATGGACACCATGCCCTCTTGGAACTGTAAACCCTCTCCAACTGACCATGTATTTAAAGGCGTCTTATGCCCACACTACTGCTATAAATGTGATGCCCCTTCCATAGGGTACCTTTTGTATGTATTACGAAGCATTGAAAGGTATGCCCAGACTGCTGCTAATAAATGTTACAATGCTCTAAAAGACCCTTTTTGCTTGAACCTCTTTACTAGCGGTTAAGAATGTTAAAACTTACCGAGGGGTGATTTGGTTCTGGCCATCTGGTAATAAATTCAGTGGCCCAGGCCATTAATTCATCTAAGGCCTCCTCGACTGCTCCAGCTCCTCCTCCTCCAATACACTGAGCAACAAGTTGGCCAATCTCTGCCTAGAAAAATAAAATTTTTAGGTATGAATAGAACTAGCAGGAGCTCCCTAAACTCATCGTGTCATGTTTTTAGGTATAAAATAATGCCCTTTTATTAGGAACGCCGAAACAGCCTTCTTAGCGAATAACCCCTCCCAAAAGCTAGCAAATAAAAGAGTCGACAAGGCTAGAAAAGGTGAATGAAAATCTCATCATCTCTATTAAACTAAGGGGGCATGTAATCTGAAAAGGTAAGAATAGACACTTGAATGAATAAAAGATTTAGAAAGGAGTGAAAAATTAGCTAGAATAAGAAAAACATAAATTTAGGTATGAATAAAGTTAAACAAGGGGACATAGATGACTCCCTTCAAAAACTAACAAGTAGGCTCTCGAAAAGCTAATAAACAGCGTTTTCTTAGTTATTTCTGAAAAAAAAAAGTTGAAAACAGTTTCGTTCAGATATTTCTATAGCTTGGTATCAAGACATAGAAAAATAGCGAAAAGACAAAACAGTAGAAAGGCTCTATGACAGGTAAAAATTAGATTGAAGAAATACTTACATCTTCAAATTGTGCCGACAGGACAGCGCCAATGTCTTGGACGAGTGGCAGAGGTAGGGGTGTGACATGAGTGGAGTCGCAGTTCTGCGTAGATGGCCCTTGGACGTCTCGTACTTGTGGTGTTGGAGCAGAAGGGCTCGCCAGCACGTGGGCAGCTGCCCACTCTCTTTTTAGCTTCCTCGTTGGTTGCACAGGGGCTTGCCCTGAATGCACTGCAGCTCGATTGCTTGATGTTTGTGATGCGGGTGGAGCTTGTGCAGGCATTGCTGGTCTGGAAGGACCTAATGCTTTGGCCAACGGCCATACTTGACAACTGTTGCCCTCACAGTGGTTTTTTCAGTGTTTTTAACCCTCTTCGATGGAGGAGGGAGAATGGAGAATTCTAAAAAAGAAGAGAAAATTTAGCATAAAAATAAAGTCGCCCTTTTAAAGAAGAAAAATTAGTACCCGTTCTACAGAAGAAAAAAAATTTTGTAAGGCATAATTTTGTCTAGAAAGCATCTGCCATTGCCCAGAGAAGCCCTTCCGCTTTTAAATAATTACCATTTAGAAAACAAAAACTAAATACATACCTAGAGATGCAACGTATTTAAAGCAAAATGAGTTGAATTTTAAAGCTTAAAAACTATCATTATTAAACTAGTGTCAAAATCTGTATCAACTTAGATCATTTAGATGGACCCCTGCTTCGAAATACGTTCTCATGGCAAGTAGATCTCTTTTTCTCAACCCTCTCCCCTATAAACACCGATTACTCAAATTGGAAGCAATTAAATTTACCATATGAACATATTTATCATAAGCAACACCTGCCCCCTCTTGCAATTCATAAGATTTACTGTAGATACATATGTCGCTAATTTGACCGGTAAGCATAAAAAAAGTGCCTTTTTTGTGAAACCATTGCTATGCTTAAGCTCAAGCTTATAAAATTTAGCAGGCCGGATGCGCATTTGAGGGGTTACAATAATTAAGGTTTTAACCTGTTTACTTAGCTGATTAAGCCACCCTGAAGTATTGGCGGCTTAGCGTCATAGGAGAGTTATATACTTAAGTCAAAGAGTTGACAGATGTTAGTTGACCCTTTTAGATAGAATATAGAAAAACATAAAAATTGCACATATTTGGCGAAAGGGAATTATTTCCTTTGAAAGAATGAATCGTTAACGGTTGGGTTTTTTACACATTAAAAAGAGCCCATTTACGCTTTGTAACGACTATAAACAACGCGTAGTGGAAAGATTTTTTTGGAGGGGGATAGGTCCCGATTAGCAAAAACCCGAAGACAGAAAAAAGTCCTAATAGAGAAAGTGACTTACTTGATGTAGGAATTATCCATTATTTTTATAGATATTTTTTATTCTCGTCAGCTAGTTATAAGAGACTGATGAAAATTTTTCCCACAATAGAGTATTTATACAATTCCCCACGCACAGGGATCCTTGAAGGGAAAGCCATCTAAGGCCTTAAACTGAAAAACATTATTGGGGAGGCATGATTAGCATAGGGGAACACCATTATGGCTTCTAACACCTGGGAATCATGTTTTCGCATAGGGGATTAATAAAATGGCTTCTAGCACCTGGGGAGGCATATTTTGCATAGGAGATATATAAAAATGGCTTCTAGCTGCTGGGGGGCATGTTTCTGGTAATTTGCTTAGGAACAAGGCGGGGATTTTGCCTAGTAACACCATTTATTTCAAATACATCCAAAGAAACAATATAAGCTTCAAACATAACCATCAAACATAACCAAGAAATAACAACCAACAATTAACATAACCAACAGACAATATAACCAAGAAACAACAACAAACATAACCATCAAATCACATAACCAGCATAACCGTCAAACCACATAACCAACAAACGACAATCAACAAACATAACCAACAAACAAAATAACCAACATACAACAAAACAATCAAACATAACCATCAAACACCAACCAACAAACAACATAACCAACAAACAACAACAAACATAACCATCAAATCACATAATCAACATAACCAACAAACAACATAACCATCAAACATCCAACAACAGAACCAAAAAACATAATCATCATAACATAACCAACATAACCATCAAACAACAACCAACACAACCAACAAACAACAAATCACATAACCAACATTCATAACATTAATGTCCCTCCCAAACCAATTTTACAAGTTAAAGTACTCATCCTTTTCACCCACAACTTTACTTTACGACTTTTTGAATGCCCAACACCATGCAATACTTTCAAAAGGCTTTTTTTATATCTTTTCAGAACAAGTTCCGTTGTTAATGCCCCTCCTAAACCAATTTACAACTTGAAGTACTCATCCTTTTCACCCACAACTTTACTTTATGGCTTTTTGCACGACCCCAACACCAAGCAATACTTTTCAAAAGGCTTTATTACATCTTTTCAGAACAAGTTCTTTACGTAATGTCCCTCCTAAACCAATTTTACAAGTTGAAGTACTCATCCTTTTCACCACAACTTTTCTTTACGACTTTTTTACATACCCCAACATCAAGCAATACTTTTCAAAAGGCTTTATTATATCTTATCAGAACAAGTTCTTTCTTAATATCCTTCCTAAACCAATTTTACAACTTGAAGTATTCAACTTTTTCACCCACAACTTTACTTACGGCTTTTTTGCATACCCCTACATCAAGCAATACTTTTCAAAAGACTTAATTATATCTTTTCAGAAAAAGTTCTTTCTTAATATCCTTCCTAAACCAATTTTACAAGTTGAAGTACTCATCCTTTTTCACCCACATCTTTACTTTACGACTTTTTGAATACCCCAACACCAAGCAATACTTTCAAAAGGCTTTTTTATATCTTTTCAGAACAATTTCCTTTCTTAAAGTCCCTCCTAAACCCATTCACAAGTTGAAGTACTCATACTTTTCACCCACAACTTTACTTTGTGGCTTTTCGCAAACCCCAACACCAAGCAATACTTTTCAAAAGGCTTTATTATATTTTTTCAGAACAATTTCTTTACGTAATCTCCCTCCTAAACCAATTTTACAAGTTGAAGTACTCATCATTTTCACCACAACTTTACTTTATGGCTTTTTGCACACCCCAACATCAAGCAATACTTTTGAAAAGCCTTTATTATATCTTTTCAGAACAAGTTCTTTTCTTAATATCCTTCCTAAACCACTTTTAAAACTTGAAGTACTCATCTTTTTCACCCACAACTTTACTTTACGGCTTTTTGCTTACCCCTACATCAAGCAATACTTTTCAAAAGACTTTATCATATATCTTTTCAGAAAAGTTCTTTTCTTAATATCCTTCCTAAACCAATTTTACAAGTTCAAGTACTCATCCTTTTTCACCCACAACTTCACTTTACGACTTTTTAAATACCCCAACACCAAGCAATACTTTCAAAAGGCTTTTTTATATCTTTTCAGAACAAGTTCCTTTCTTAAAGTCCCTCCTAGACCAATTTTACAACTTGAAGTACTCATCCTTTTCACCCACAACTTTACTTTATGGCTTTTTGCACACCCCAACACAGGCAATACTTTTCAAAAAGGCTTCATTATATCTTTTCAGAACAAGTTCTTTACATAATGTCCCTCCTAAACCAATTTTACAAGTTGAAGTACTCATCCTTTTCACCACAACTTTACTTTATGGCTTTTTGCACACCCCAACACCAAGCAATACTTTTCAAAAGGCTTTATTATATCTTTCCAGAACAAGTTCTTTACGTAATGTCCCTCCTAAAACCAATTTTACAAGTTGAAGTACTCATCCTTTTCACCACAACTTTACTTTATGGCGTTTTGCACACCCCAACATCAAGCAATACTTTTGAAAAGGCTTTATTATATCTTTTCAGAACAAGTTCTTTTCTTAATATCCCTCCTAAACCACTTTTAAAACTTGAAGTACTCATCTTTTTCACCCACAACTTACTTTACGGCTTTTTGCATACCCTACATCAAGCAATACTTTCAAAAGACTTTATTATATCTTTTCAGAAAAATTCTTTTCTTAATATCCTTCCTAAACCAATTTTACAAGTTCAAGTACTCATCCTTTTTCACCCACAACTTTACTTTACGACTTTTTAAATACCCCAACACCAAGCAATACTTTCAAAAGGCTTTTTTATATCTTTTCAGAACAAGTTCCTTCTTAAAGTCCCTCCTAGACCAATTTTACAACTTGAAGTACTCATCCTTTTCGCCCACAACTTTACTTTATGGCTTTTTGCACACCCCAACACAGGCAATACTTTTCAAAAGGCTTCATTATATCTTTTCAGAACAAGTTCTTTACGTAATGTCCCTCCTAAAACCAATTTTACAAGTTGAAGTACTCATCCTTTTCACCACAACTTTACTTTATGGCTTTTTGCACACCCCAACACCAAGCAATACTTTCAAAAGGCTTTATTATATCTTTTCAGAACAAGTTCTTTACGTAATGTCCTTCCTAAACCAATTTTACAATTGAAGTACTCATCCTTTTCACCCACAACTTTACCCAAGAAAAACGCCCTTCCCCAAGGGTCATATCTATATGCATTTGTAGCTTACAATACAGAATTAATTTTATTAATGATTAAATAAAAAAAAAGTTTTTTTCAATGAAAGTAAGGAATGACGTTTAAACTGAAAACGAACAGAAGTATTATTCCGTTTATGAAAGGGGCTGTCCCCTCCTCAATGCCTCGCTCTTTACGCTAAAGTTTTTTATTGTTTAATAAGAAATAGAGTTGTGAGGAAATCAAACTTTTAGTGTAAATAACGAGGCTTTGAGGAGGGGACAGCCCCTTTCATATACTGAATAATTTCTGTTCTTTTTAAGTTTAAACGTCGTTCCTTACTTCCAGTTAAAAAAACTTGTTTTTTTATTTAATTTTTGAACTTTTTTGAATTAATGCAGGTTTTGAGTTTGGCTCACCGTACATGAATAATTAAAACAAAATTTGCATATTAATGTTACTTTTATTTGGTTAAATGGCTTTCTCGAAACTTGTTTAGTTTTATTTACGAACGTTTTTATTATTAATAAATATACGTAACTTACGAATTAACTTACGTAACGAACTTCTATATTCATATATTTTTAATACGTATATTAGGGGGTTCGCCCCTAGTCAACACTTGCTCTTCAAGCTAAAGTTCGAATTTTGTTCCAATTCTCTAAAAATGACCCCTTAATCACAAAGACCGTTAATTAGAATAAATAGCTCTTATGAAAGTACTAAAAAATCTTTGGCTTAAAGAGCGAGGTATTGACTAGGGGGTGAACCCAATCATATACGTAATATTTTCTGTTCGTTTTAAGTTTTGATGTTGCTCCTTACTTTCAGATGAAAAACTTATTTTTTTTTATATTTAATTTCAGATCTTTTTTAAAATAATGCTGGGAAATCTGGCGCCCCGTTCATAGCAATTTTCATTCCCCAATGAAAAAATCCTTCATGGACAGATCCTCCCGCATACCCCCCCCCACCTATAACCAGAAAAAATCCACCCTGAAAACGTCTGTATATTTCTCAATAACCAATACTTGCCTGAATGTTAACATTGGGTTAACATATAGGACCCCCCCCGGGGACTTTGGGGATTAAGTCATCCTAAAAGACGTATTTATCATTTTTTCGACCATGCTGAACAAAATGGCTATGTCAAAAATTTTGACCAGGTGACTTTGGAAAAAAATGAGCGCGGGGGGGCCTAGTTATCCTCCATTTTTTCTGGTCACTTCAAAAGGGCACTAGAACTTTTAATTTTCCGTTCCAATGAGCCCTCCCACGATATTCTAGGACCACTGGGTTGATACGATTACCCCTGGGGAAAAAAACAATAACAAATAAACACGCATTCGTGATCTTTCTTCTGGCAAATGTTGCAAAATTCTATATTTTTGTAGATATGAGCTTGAAACCTCTACAGTAGGGTTCTCTGATACGCTGAATATGATGGTGATTTCATTAAGGTTCTATAACTTTTAGGGGGGTCTTTCCCTTTTTTTTGAAAATCAGCCAAATTTTCTCAGCCGTGTAACTTTGAAAGAAAGATTAAACTTGATGAAACTTATATATCTGAAATCAGCATTAAAATCTGATTTTTTTTTATGTATCTATTGATATCAAAATCCCGTTTTCTAGAGTTTCGGTACTATTGAGCCGGGTCGCTCCTTACTTACAGTTCACCACGAACTGTTTGATAATTTATTTTCAAATGGCGAAAACAGAATCAAACAGTGGCATACCAAAAAAGCGTCGCTTTAGAGGGTATGCTATTCATAAAAAATAACAACAAATATAAGGTACAAGGTACTGGAGGATGATGCTGCTTGAACAAACCAGAAGGTTTGTTTGGGGTGTCACCAGGAGAAACAAAAAGTGATTTGACAGAGATGTCTCTTTACCGAAGAAAGGTAAGGATGTTCTAAAGTGTGTTATAAGAAGAGCCATTTATATTCACTTCATCTGATCTCAGTTGCCTTGCTAATCCTCAGTTACGCTGTTAATTCTCCCTTTTAGAACACTCAGCAAATGGTTTTGAGAAATTACATCAGAAGTGTAACCATGTTAGATACGACCCTTAGACATGGCAGTGATTATTTAGTCTCTTTTCGGTACTCCTTATTATGCTCAGTACATTATCTTCTTATCTTTCATCTATCTTTCATTACAATTATTTGACAATCCAGTTGACCTAATTAAAACACAGATGACACAAAAACAGAATTGAAAAAGTATTTTCATGAATTTGTATATTGAACAGATTAATTAGTAAGAGTTGTCCTAATAATGGGTTTATCTGCACCCTAAATTAGCAGCCCTAGGGATTAAAATTTAAAATAAATTTAAAGAAGCACATTGTCAATTTAGTCAGTCAGTATATCAGCAGCAAGGAAGTCAGTCAGTAGATCAGCAGTGTTTTTTCCTATACTTTTAGATTATGAATTCTGGAAACAAGGAAAGGTAATGTAAAAAACTTGCTTAATTCTGAGCTTCTTCCCCTAAGCTTTTTTTAGTGCAGGGAGGTTTACCAGTCCTGCCTCACATTCCACACCCGCTTTTAATTCCAGAAAGGAGTGTTTTTTCATGAAAAAGAGGAAAAAAAACTTCAATTAAAAATATTTATCCAATAACAATTGAGCTATTTTCATTTTAGTCTTCATTATACACGTTTAATAAAAATATATTCGCCCAAACGAAGGCACAATAGAAATAAAACCTTTCTCAAACCTGATAGAAAGTACCTCTTATTAGGAATAAAAAAATAGGATTAAAAATATATTCTTTTATATCGCAGCCCCCCTCCCCCCACAAAAAATTACTAATCCGTTCCCCAGGGCCGTATCCAGGATTTTTGTTCAGGGGGGGGTTTTACTAATTTTTGACTCAGTTTTCGACTAATTTTACTGATTTTTACCTAGGTTTTACTATTTTTCGACTTATTTTCGAGTCGGTCAAAAATTTCGGGGGGGGGGGGTTAAAACCGCCCCCCCCTGGATACGGCCTTGCCGTTCCCAGTAGTTTACCATCATCTAATTAATATTATAAGCTGATATTTATGAAACCAACCCATAATCATTAATATCATAAAGTGAGAAATGGCTTGGGCCGAAAATGCCCAATACCTCGATATCTCCACCTCCAATAGCTGATATGCAATAATATATATCCGTTTGTAATACTGTGTATACGTTCTAAATAAGACATTCATTTTTGTATGGACTGTTTATATGTTTAGGGACTAATGAGCCACCGTTACCTCTGAAAAAGGGTGGCTATGTATAATAGGTCTTAAGTAGTTCTAAACTGAATGGCTGTCCCGGATTGTCGAGATAGCATTTTCGCCTAGTCGAGCCAAAATGTCTTTCGCAAACCAAAATGACAGAAAATCGCCACTGTTCTGCGAGATGCAAGTTAATTTCTACATTTGTTGCCCAATTTTAGAAAAAAAATCGTGAAGTTTCATTGCCAAGTTCAAAAAAAAATATTTTTGTCAATATTTTTAAAACCTAAAACACTTATAAAATTAATCTAAAAATATTTTTTTATAAAAGTAAAAAACAAAAACTAAAAAAGGGGAAAATTATTGCTGCTTGGTTGGCCATATTTCACTATACTTGAAAATTTATGAAAAACTAGCACTTTACTGAAAACTGCTTTCTCGTGTTTTCCGGGGGGTAAACTGTCTGCGGAGGGGAATTTTCCTCAGGGGAAGGGGATTATCCAAGAACCATTGAGAGAATTTCCTTTTGAGTGTATACAAATGGGATTAGACCCCAGCGCCGCGCCGGCGGATCGACCGAATGTCGTCAACGAGAGGCCCGGTCGAAACGCCATCGAAGTGTCGTAACGCCGCCGGCGCGCCACAGGCTTGCCACCTCCGGTAGAGGCGGTGGCGTTTTGTCGACTTTATATTAGTGTTCCGGCAATTCTTTATTACGTCAACCGCAAAGTCGGAGCTTTTCCTTCTCGTGTGGTTTAGTATTTCGATTTTCCTGATTAGAAAAATCAAGCAGGGCTTGCACTATCCCCAAATTTTCGGGTATTTCCCCGAAAAAAAAATTTGGTTCCCCAAAAATCACGCAATCACGGCTCCACTCCTAACGATTTATCACCAGTGACTTTCCCGGTCAAATGTTACTTTGCGTACCATAATTCTTCACTACTCTCTTGTTCATTAATTTTCGTCTCTTTTGTTACTTTGCATAAAAACCAAGATAGATGCAATATGCAATTGCAAATATTGCAATATACACAGTTCTTCATATGTTAACAAAAAAAAGTATCTTATTTATGAAATGAATTTAAATCATTTCGAATGCAATTTCCCAATCGCTATTTCTTACATCATTCTTAGTCAAGAATTTTATTTTCAAGTTGAATAGAATTATAGAACGCATTCACTACTATACAGTTTCAGCCTTCAGTTGGATTTTGAAATTGACGGCTGACAGATTGTTTCTACAGCTGAATTGTAGGTTTGCAGATTATTTTTTTTTGCTTTTTTAGATAAGATTTTCTTAACGTTAAATACTCAATTGTTGAACGGCCCGCCCTAATACCTAATAGAAAATACAATCTTCTTTCTGCAACATTTTTACCCCCCCCCCCCCCCAAAAAAAAAAACCCTTCTATTGAGACAAAATTTAGCTATAGACTAAGCTATGTACAAGGTTGGGGAATTAAAGATTGAACTGGAAGTTACCCCATAAATTATGATTCATAAATAAATTGTAAATTATTGCCTATAGAAGGGGATAGGGGGCTATCATTTTTAAATGATAATGCCTCATTTTTTTAAAGAAAGCAGGGATGCCAAAAAGATAATTATGTTTTTTTTCATTTAAAGTGGAGACAGAAGAAAATGATATCAAATTCCGTGGGAAACCATTGAAATATTTTGATAGACCCAGGCCCCCCCCCCCCCCATTAGGACTTGTTCATTGCCTTGGGTATTTTGCGATTTCTCATAGGCTACTGGCCTTATTTGGCTTTTGTGTGTGCTTCCTTTTAATTAGATTCTTAGGATCTTATTGAATGCCACGGGTAATCTATGACTCAGTTTTCCAATAATTTGAGGTAAATCTGAATAATTTCGACATTTTTGTTGTTGTCTTTGTACCCCTTTACTCATACCCTCAATTTTTTTTTTCAAGGAACACTAAGCTGTTTAAGGTTATTTTGCGTGTTTGTTCGAACCATATAGTAACCTAGTTAATTATTAAGTAAATAATTTTCCTAATGAAGGCTGAGACGGTATCCTATGAAGGTGGTATCCAGAGAGGGGGGGGGGGGGGGTAGGAGGGTATCAAATTTAAATGATAATATCTCGAAATTTTTTTTTATTGAAAGCAGGGATCCCAAAAAGTTATTTCTTTTTAATTTAAAGCAGAGACGGTATCCTATGAAGTTTGGTATCCAGAGGGGGGGGGGTAGTGAGGTATCATATTTAATGATAATACCTCAATTTTTATTTTTAAAGCAGGGGTACCAATAAGTTAATTATTTTTTTTTAATTAAACTAGAGACATAATCCTATCAAGATGGTATCCAGAGGGGGGGGGGGGGGGGTATAGGGAGTTATTATATTTAAGTGATAGTACCTTGATTTTTTTATTGAAAGTAGGATGCCAAAAAGTTGACAAAAATTAACAAGATTTTCTTGAGTTATACTTGATACAGCACTTGCATGGTTTTATCGCCCCCAAAGGGAAAGGGACAAATGCGTCAAACCCGTTTTTTTTCTTATTGATGAAAACGGGTTTACTTTGAAAACATTCATTCATAAGTACCAGGCAGATTCACACTAAAACGAATTGGTGTGACGAAAGCGATATCGACATCCCCACCTAACGTTGCGGTCGAGTGACAATGGCGCCCTTGGTCCAGTGCCCAAGTTACATTAAAAGGCCAGGTCATTATAAAAAGCTTTCAATTTGGGAGGTTCAAGGAGGAGTCTTTTACAGTCTTATGACCTCAGGGTACTAGATGTTGCAACGTTCTTACGTATCTACAGTGGTTTAAAAAAATTCGATCACCCCTCAAATGAATACCAAAACTATGCACAAATGTAACATTTGGAATATTATAACACTTTTTCAAAGCTTGAAGAATTTTTTTTTTTCAAAGCTTTGAAGGAATTTTGCAAACTGTCACTATCAAAGAGTACTTTGTCAAGTAACAGTAACATAAAATTGCAAAAGTAAAGGTGCATTTCCGTAGTCAAGGAACAAATTAGACTATGATAATTGGAAAAAAAATAATAAAGTTTCTTTCGCTGATCCCTTTATTTTAATACAGATTTATGTATGTACAAGGTGAGATGATTCACAACAATGTTTCTTTCTAGCGCAAGAGGTTTAGCATCATCAATTAATGAACAACAAAGTCATTTCCACAGCCACAAGTGTAAAGGACAGCAAACCCAGGCCGTACATTGCAGCGTACACCAAACCCGATACAAAACGACGAATATTTCGAATCCTTTATGATGTTTTAATTGCGAATCGTCTGTTGTTGTTACAGCTAATTTGAGATAAAATTTAACTACCATTTTCTATTATCTACTAATTTGTTTTAGTTGCAGGGAACCACTGTATATAAATATAATACCACTGTATATATTATTTAAAATTTTTGAGATAAAATTTAAAATTTTTGAGATAAAATTTAACTACCATTTTCTATTATCTACTAATTTGTTTTAGTTGCAGGGAACCACTGTATATAAATATAATACCACTGTATATATTATTTAAAATTTTTGAGATAAAATTTAAAATTTTTGAGATAAATTTTAACTACTATTTTCTATTATCTACTAATTTGTTTAGTTGCAGGGAACCACTGTATATAAATATAATACCACTGTATATATTATTTATATACAGTACAAAACCTAGTAACTCACTTTTAAGAGCTAGACAAACTTAGCCTTTAAAACACGTGAACATGAGCGAATGACAACCTGGCTTTTTAATAGAGATAGTTGCGTATTTTGGCAAAATAATTCAGAATGTATTACCCGTGGATATCCGATGACAAGGGCGTATCCAGGATTTTTGTTCGACGCGGGGGGGGGTACAAAAAATTTGCATAAAACATTGTTAATATATAATTTTAAACATATTCAATATGTAAATATGGACTTTTTTAACTTTAAAAGCGTATAATTTCAGTCTAGTCCTTTAGTTTTGCTGGAAGAAGAATCACTGCTTTCAAAGTGTTTTTTCTTTTTGTCTTACTTGTTTATTTTTTTTCCTTTTGTCTTTTACGTTTACTTTTGGATGGTAAACTATAACTCGACAACGGTGAGATAAGAAAATTCTACACTTTTTTGGATCGGGGATGGGTGAAAAAAGCAGGAAAACAGTTCTTCAAGAGCGTGCAAAATTTTCATCAATTCCCCAAGTACCTGACAAAAATGATCACGAAACTTGAAAAAATTTCAAGCCTCGCCAAATGCTATATGGCGTTAATAATTTTTTTTTGTCAACACTAGTGCCAGTTTCCACTCTTATAAGTTACCCATACTCTTTAAACCAGATGCTGAAAGGTAAATACAAAACTTCATAAGGTTTTGTTTTTTCACAAGATTTTTTATTTTGATGGGGAAATTCCCTGAAATTCCAAAAGAAGATATAGATTTTCCTAGAAGTAGATCAAAATAATTGAGTAGTGACTCAACTCATAGTTTGGGGGGAGAGGTCTGGAATTTCGTCCCTTAATTATTTATCAAAGGCTGTCATAGAATAATCGAAGTCGATAGACAACCCCCCAGTTTGTGATTTTGCAACGTACGAACACATTCCGACCTCTTCGAGAGGGAAGACCCCCTATATTGCCATGAGGATGACTATCGAAAAGGATTGCCAGATCTCAGCCAAGGTCAAATTTAGGGGGATGGGGTTCAAAAATCAAACCCATTGAGGGATGAAAGGGGAGAAGGCTAAATTTAAAAATAAACACGCATTCGTGATCTTTCTTCTGGCAAATGTTGCAAAATTCTATATTTTTGTAGATATGTGCTTGAAACCTCTACAGTAGGGTTCTCTGATACGTTGAATATGATGGTGTGATTTCATTAAGGTTCTATAACTTTTAGGAGGTCTTTCCCTTTTTTTGAAAATCAGACCAAATTTTCTCAGCCGTGTAACTTTTGAGGGAAGGATTTAAACTTGATGAAACATATATCTGAAATCAGCATTAAAATCTGATATTTTTTTTATGTATCTATTGATATCAAAATCCCGTTTTCTAGAGTTTCGGTTACTATTGAGCCGGGTCGCTCCTTACTTACAGTTCACCACGAACTGTTTGATAATTTATTTTCAAATGGCAAAAACAGAATCAACCAGTAGCATACTAAAAAAGTCGTCGCTTTAGAGGGTATGCTATTCATAAAAAATAAAAAAAAATATAAGTTACAAGGTACTGGAGGATGTTGCTGCTTGAACAAACCAGAAAGTTTGTTTGGGGTGTCACCAGGAGCAACAAAAAGTGATTTGACAAAAATGCCTCTTTACCGAAGAAAGGTAAGGATTTTCTAAAGTGTGTATAAGAAGAGCCATTTATATTCACTTCATCTGATCTCAGTTGCCTTGCTAATCCTCAGTTGCGGTGTTAATTCTCCCTTTTAGAACAGCTCCTCAGCAAATGTTTTTGAGAAATTACATCAGAAGTGTAACCATGTTAGATACGACCCTTAGACATGGCAGTGATTATTTAGTCTCTTTTCGGTACCCCTTATTATGCTCAGTACATTATCTTCTTATCTTTCATCTATCTTTCAGTACAATTATTTGTCAATCCAGTTGACCTAATTAAAAAAACAAACAGATGACACAAAAACAGAATTGAAAAAGTATTTTCATGAATTTGTATATTGAGAAGATTAATTAGTAAGGGTTGTCCAAATAATGGGTTTATCTGCACCCTCAATTAGCATCCCTAGGGATTAAAATTTAAAATAAATTTAAAGAAGTACATTGTCAATTTAGTCAGTCAGTAGATCAGCAGCAAGGTAGTCCAGTCAGTAGATCAGCAGTGTTTTTCCTATACTTTTAGATTATGAATTCTGGAAACAAGGAAAGGTAATGTAAAAAACTTGCTTAATTCTGAGCTTCTTGTCCTAAGCTTTTTTTTTGTGCAGGGAGGTTACCGGTCCTGCCTCACATTCCACACCCGCTTTTAATTCCAGAAAGGAGTGTTTTTTCATGAAAAAAGAGAAAAAAAACTTCAATTAAAAATATTTATCCAATAACAATTGAGCTATTTTCATTTTAGTCTTCATTATACACGCTTAATAAAAATATATTCGCCCAAACGAAGGCACAATAGAAAATAAAACCTTTCTCAAACCTGATAGAAAGTACCTCTTATTAGGAATAAAAAAAATAGGATTAAAAATATATTCTTTTATATCGCAGCCCCCCCCTCCCCCCACAAAAAATTAATAATCCGTTCCCAGTAGTTACCATCATCTTATTAATATTATAAGCTGATATTAGTGAAACCAACCCATAATCATTAATATCATAAAGTGAGAAATGGCTTGGGCCGCAAATGCCCAATACCTCGATATCTCCACCTCCAATAGCTGATATGCAATAATATATATCCGCTTGTAATACTGTGTATACGTCCTAAATACGACATTCATTTTGTATGGACTGTTTATATGTTTAGGGACTAATGAACCACCGTTACCTCTGAAACAGGGTGGCTATGTATAATAGGTCTTAAGTAGTTCTAAACTGGATGGCTGTCCCAGATTGTCGAGATAGCATTTCGCCCTAGTCGAGCCAAAATGTCTTTCGCAAACCAAAATGACAGAAATCGCCACTGTTCTGCGAGATGCAAGTTAATCCTACATTTGTTGCCCAATTTTTTTAGAAAAAATCGTGAAGTTTCATTGCCAAGTTGACAAAAATGGTTTTGTTGTCAATATTTTTAAAACCTAAAACACGCACAAAAATTTATCTAAAAATACTTTTTTTTATGAAAGTAAAAAAACAAACTAAAAAAGGGGAAAATTATTGCTGCTTGGTTTGGCCATATTTCACTATATTTGGAAAATTCTGAAAAACTAGCACTTTACTGAAAACTGCTTTCTCGAGTTTTTCCGGGGGGTAATTGTCTGCGGAGGGGAATTTTCCTCAGGGGAAGGGGATTATCCAAGAACAATTGAGAGAATTTCCTTTTGACTGTACAAAACAGGATAGTGAATCTAGTTACCAAGGTCCTTGATATGGAAAAGCTACTCTTCAAAAGTTATCAGTATAAGAAAACCTGCATAAAAACAAAAAAGGTGGCCAAATACCCGTGACAGTGACTAGATTGACTATCCCGTTTGTACACTCAAAAACTCTTGAATGTTCTGTCATTTGGTAGTTCTAGGACTCAAATGCTAAATACAAATTCAAAACTTGTACCTCGTCAATTTCGCATTTAAGAGGTTCGATTTAACAATCAAAAATACTTGGCTTTGAACTTTTTGAATCATAGGTTATTATCTACCTGTACTGTCCCTAGCTTTTTTCTCTTCATTTTTTTTATACCAAACACGGATTAGGGAGTGTCCAGCCAAAACACTTACCACTATTTCTCAATTTCACTGGGCTCTGACGTTCATTTGTTATGGTCTAGTGATGGACTAGTTCATTTCTGTCTCTTCTTTCAACAGCTTTTTTTTGTACAGTAGTCTTTACCTCTTTACGCTGAATACAAATTTTTGCTTGGACCTCGTCAATTTCACATCTAAGAGGTTTGATTCAGCAGCTAAATACACTTGGCCTTTAACTTTATGAATTATAAGTTATTATCCGCCTGTTTTGTCCCTGGCTTTTTGCCTTCATTTTTTTTCTTTGCACCAAACATGGATCAGAGGGTATCCAGCCGAAATGTTTGCTACTATTTTTCCGTTTCACTTGGTTTTGATCTTTTTGGTCACAAGAAGCTGATGCATAGTGAAGGACTAGTTCATTCTTGTCTCTCCTTTTAACAGCTTTTTCGTTCAATAATCTCTACCTCTTTAAGTTAATCTTTTAGATTTTTAGCCTTTATTTTCTCCTTTGTTAGTTCCTTTTTGATTTTGTTGTTCTATCACACTCAGTGTGTACTTAAAAAGCTTTTAGACATAATTTCTAGATCATTCAAGTAAGATATGTAAAGAATGCCCGACCTCATTTGCGATTTTATGCCTAATATTTTCATGTGCTGCGTAAACACAAACGTGAAAACTTCTAAGGGGGGGGTGAGTGATAAAATTTAGCTCGGAAGGAGAAGGTTGAGGTTTAGAAATCAAAATTGTTGACCAAAAAAGTCAATTTTCTGAACATCACAAAATGCAGGATTTATTGTTTCATTTTGAATCTTCTAAGAGAGGGAAGGTGAAAGAAAAGAACTCCTTTGAATAAATTGGACCAAAAGATATCACATGCAAGCAAAAGTGCATCCAGCATTTTTGTTCGGGGGGGAGAAGTTAAAAAAAAAAACATTTGTTTCCCTGTATTTTAGCACGTTTTTTTACGGGCTGGACAACAATTTTTAAAGCAAGCGTTGAAGTCACCAGTTTTTGTATTAATAAATAAATAGACACTGACTGTAGGTTGAATTTATATAATCTATACTAACCTAGCCTTTCTGTAGTTATAATTGAAACAATTCTTTTTTATATTAGGCGGTCAGTGAAGAAAATAAAGAACATATTTCCCCAGTTCACGAAAAATTGGCTTTACCGGATACATGATTGTAAAGGAAGATCGACCAGACTCCATATGACTGCACAATACAAGTCAAAAATACATAGAAAACTTACCTCACTTTATGAATGCTGCAACTGTGAATTTTATATTGTAATAATTGAAACCTCCGATTAAACTCTTCTTTTTAAGTCTGATCTTCTTATATATTTTTCTCAGGATAATAAAGGTAAAATAAAAAGAAACTTTAGTGCGTTGAAAATGCACAACATTTTGCTTTTAAGCAAACTGAATAAAAACAATTTGAACGGAATTTTTGAATGTACTGAATAAATAGTTTTCTTGGTGTGAATTTTGTGTGTTCGAAATTTCTTTCTAATTGTGCTTACTAGAATTTTTTTTTAAATTATGATTTGCAAAAAATATTGGAGCTAGAAAAAAATAAAATTGGATAGAATATTAAACAACCTTTGTCAGGGTACTAAACGTATTGCCCCCCCAACCCCCCCCCCCCCCAAGTGCAAGATAGGCCAACAGAAAAAGTATTACAAATAAAAATATTGCAGAAATATTCTACCTACATTCTGAAATACAGCCAGAATGTCCTATAATGTATATGTCTATACACTTTAATTTATTTCAAATCAAATGTATTTCCCCCCCCCCTCCCCAATGGCAAGATAGATCAAGAAAAAAGTATTACCAATAAAAATGTTGAAGAAAAACTCTATCTAGATTTTGAAATACATCCAGAATGTCCTATCGTATATATTTTTACATTTTTATTGATTTTAACTCACATTTCGTGTTTTTAGGGGTGGAGTTATTATAGCAGGATAAGATAAAAGGTTAAGGAAAACAATTTGATAATATGAAATTAGAGGTAATTGTAGAAGAATTCTCCCATTATGGAAGTCCACAGATAATACAGGCTGAGACTGAGTACCAGAAATAACTTTCTGTGGACTTCTGGTACGGGTACTGGAAGTCTGGTACTGGTCAAAGGTATCACTAATTAAATGCTTGTGGGGGGGGAGGTAATGAATTTAAACGGCAGGCTGATCATTCTTGTCGATTGATCTGGGTGATACTGCAGTTGGAACTAGTTAACAAGTATGTACATTCTTGTATTAATATCGCGATATTGCTATTGGAATTACTCCATAGAGAATAAATAAACCTGCATTTGTGATCTTTCTTCCGAAAAGAGAAAAAATGCAAAACTTCACATTTTTGCAAATAAGAGCTTGAAACCTTCACAGTAGGCTTTTCCAAAATGCTTAATAATATTAATTTAAAAGAAAAACAATTTTTTCTCAGGGAAGTAAAGAGCAAAGTTGGAACTTAAAACGAACAAAAATTGTTACCTCACGGTCTATCACATATATCAAACAACTAGTACAAATAAACCAAATGATGATACTTTCCTATGGCTGTAGGATTATAGAAAACCAGCGCTTTACTGGGAAACACAAAACAGTATAGGGTTTGCTAAATTAACAATAAACTATTTATGGACATTTTACAGTATGAAAATAAGGCATTTTAGGGGACATTTCATGATAGTTCTGTAGACAAGTTCAAAGTTAAGTATTAGGACTATAGATTAGCCTTAAAATTTGAGTCCTAACTGGAAATTCTCCATTGTATATAAAGGAACAACTGGATTTCCTTTCGTGTAATACTAAAGCATGCTTCTGTTACAATTGGAAATTACATATAATTCACTATTGGTGATATAATTGGTGACACCAGCTATAATAAGTTTTTTAAATAATTTTATAATCACAGCGGGTGTAAACCCATGAAAAGGGCTATAGATTAGTTTGTTGTTGTGACGCTACGTACTCACTTTTGACTCCTAAATCTATATTCTTTTTGCACTTGGCTTTTTTTGTTTTCAGCAAAGTGCGAGTTTTCTGTAATCATATACAGATAGGAAAATATTATCAGTTGGTTTATTTGTACTGGTTTTGTAAATATATGCTAGATAGATCGTGAAGTAATAATTTCAGTCCGTTTTAATTTCCAACTTCGCTCTTTACTTCCCTAAGAAAATATTATTTTTAAAAATTTAATCTGGGTATGAAGATAATGGAGCCAAGGTAAGAGTAAGTTTTATTTTGAATACTTTTAAGAAAAAAACTCTCAAATGAAAAGAGTAATTAAATCACATGCAAAAAGAAACAAAATACAGTAAATTTTAAACAACAAGGATTCCTGGCAAAGGGATTAATTTGTTTAATCAATAATATATTTAATTATTATGTATTTTATATTAGAAGAAAATCAGACTCAAACACAAACTACAGAAAGGTTTATTGCTTCCGTAGATTATAACAGATGTAGACTTGGCTTTATGCAATTTCCTTTGCCTTAGAATAGTTCATAAGCAGCGCAATCAAGCTGCCTAAGTAAAGAACGATGTTGGCACAATGTATTTTTTTTTCTTTTTTTTCATACCAGAGCACTTCGTATCGAAGGAGTTGCTGTAGAAACTTCGAAAAGAAATCATTCAATTGGAAATTAGAGTGGCTAGTGCCCTTTTCAATAGTCGAAAGTGATTGGAGGGAAACTAGCCCCCCCCCACCACGCCCATCATTCCCCCAAACACATCCAATCAAAATTTTGAGATAGCCATTTTGTTCAGCGTAGTTGATTTCCAGACAGAAAACTATATATTTGAGGACACTCTCCCACAACCCTCAGGGCAAGGGTTTTAAGTTATGCCCTGGGGGCATATAAGAACGATGTTGGCATAATGTATTATTTATTATTTTTTTTTCCTTTAGAGCAGGGCACTTCGTATCGAAGAAGTTGTCGTAGAAACTTCGAAAAGGGCTCATTCAATTGGAAATTGGAGTGGCTTGTGCCCTTTTTAATGGTCGAAAGCGATTGGAAGGCGACTAACACCCCTTCCACGCCCACCATTTCCCAAAATACATCCAATTAAAATTTTTAGATAGCCATTTTGTTCAGCGTAGTCTATTTCCAGATAGAAATTATGTTTTTGAGGAGGACACACCCCCACAGCCCTCAAGGCAAGTGTTATAAGTTATGCCCTGGGGGCATATAGGTTTATATAGAAGGCGTTGTCGTAGAAACTTCAAAAAAGGCTCATTCGATTGGAAATTCAAAGGGTTAGTGCCCTTTTTAATAGTCGAAAATGATGGAATGGCAACTAACCCCCCTCTCACGCCCACCTTTTTCCCAAACACATCCAATCACAATTTTGAGATAGCCATTTTATTCAACGTAGTTTTAAGTTCTGTAAATTAAGTCTTTGAGGATGACAACCCTGCCACAGCCCTCAGGGCTAGGGTTGTAAGTTATGCCCGGGGGCATATAAGGTTCTTATAGAGCGTGTTGTCGTAGAAACTTCAAAAAGGGCTCATTCGATTGGAAATTGAAATGGCTAGTGCCCTTTTTAATAGTCGAAAGTGATTGGAAGGCAACTAACACCCCTTCACAGCCCACCATTTCCCCAAACACACCCAATAAAAATTTTGAGATAGCCAATTTGTCCCAAGACGTTCAAAGTTCAGGAAATTATATCTTTGAGCAGGACACTCCCCCCACAGTCTTCAGGGCAAGGGTTGTAAGTTATGCCCTGGGGGCATATAAGGTTTTTATTGAAGTCTTTGTCGTAAAACTTGAAAAAGGGCTCATTAGATTTGAAATTCAAAGGGCTAGTGCCCTTTTTAATAGTCGAAAGTGATTTGAGGGCAACTAACCCCCCTCTCACGCCCACCTTTTCCCCAAACACATCCAATGAAAATTTTTAGATAGCCACTTTATTCAACGTAGTTGAAAATTTTGGAAATTAGGTCTTTAAGGATGACAACCCCTCCCCCCTAGCCCTCAGGGCAAGGGTTGTAAGTTATGCCCTGGGGGATAATAAAGTTTTTATTGAAAGCGTTGTCGTAGAAACTTCAAAAGGGATCATTAGATTGAAAATTGAAAGGGCTAGTGCCTTTTTTAATAGTTGAAAGTGATTGGATAGCGACTAACGCCCCTCTCACGCCCACCATTTTCCCACGCACATCCGATCAAAATTTTGAGAAATCCATTGTGTTCAACGTAGTTGAAAGTTCTGGAAATTAGGTCTTTTAGGATGATAACCCCCTCAGAGCCCTCAGTGCAAGGGTTGTAAGTTATGCCCTGGGGGCCAAGGCCGTATCCAGGGGAGGTTTACCCGGTTTGAGCCCCATCCCCCCCGAAATTTTTGACCGACTCGAAAATAAGTCGAAAAGTAGTAAAACATAAGTAAAAATCAGTAAAATTAGTCAAAAACTGAGTCAAAAAATAGTAAAAAACCCCCCCCCAAAAAAAAAAAAACTCCAAAATTAGTAACCCCCCCCCCCCCCCCCCCCCCCCCCCCCCCCCCCCCCCCCTGAACAAAAATCCTGGATACGGCCCTGCTGGGGGCATATAAGGTTTATATAGAAAGTTGTTGTACAAATTTCAATAAGGGCTCATTTGATTGGTAATTGAAATTACCCTTTTTCATAGGCAGCGCAATCGCGGTGCCTAAGTAAAGAACGATGTTGGAACAATGTAATATTTTTTTCATATCATGGCACTTCGTATCGAAGGAGTTGTCGAAGAAATTTCGAAAAGGGCTCATTCGATTGGAAATTGGAATGGCTAGTGCCCTTTTTAATAGTCGAAAGTGATTGGAAGGCAGCTAACACCCCTTCCACGCCTACTATTTCCCCAAACACATCCAATCAAAATTTTGAGATAGCCATTTTGTTCAGCGTAGTTGATTTCCACATAGAAATTATGTTTTTGAGGAGGACACTCCCCAACAGCCCTTTGGGCAAGGGTTGTAAGTTATGCCCTGGGGGCATATAAGGTTTTTATAGAAAGCATTGTCGCAGAAACTTCAAAAAAGGCTCGTACGATTGGAAAAAAGGGCTAGTGCCCTTTTTAATAGTCGAAAGTGATTGGAGAGCAACCAATCCCCCTCTCACGCCCACCTTTTCCCCAAACACATCCGATCAAAATTTTGAGATAGTCATATTGTTCAACGTAGTTGAAAGTTCTGGAAACTAGGTCTTTGAGGATGACAACCCCCCAAGAGCCCTCAGGGCAAGGGTTACAAGTTACGCCCTGGGGGTAAATAAGGTTTTCAAAGAAAGCCTTGTCGCAGAAACTTTAAAAAGGGCTCATCTGATTGAAAATTGAAATGGCTAGTGCCCTTTTTAATAGTCGAAAGTGATTGAAAGGCAACTAACACCCCTTCCACGCCCACCATTTATCCAAACACATCCAATTAAAATTTTCAGATAGCCATTTTGTTCAAAGTAGTTGAAAGGTCCGGAAATTATATCTAAGAGGATAACACTACCAAGGGTTTTAAGTTATGCCACATAAGGTTTTTATTGAAAGCTTTGTCGTAGAAACTTGAAAAAAGGGCTCATTCGATTGGAAATTCAAAGGACTAGTGCCCTTTTTAATAGTTGAAAGTGATTGGAGGGCAACTAACCCCCCTCTCACACCCACCTTTTCCCCAAACACAACCAATCAAAATTTTTAGATAGCCATTTTTTCAACGTAGTTAAAAGTTTTAGAAATTAGGTCTTTGAGGATGATAATCCCCTCAGAGCCCCCTGGGCAAGGGCTGTAAGTTATGCCCTTGAGGCATATAAGGTTTTAATAGATAGTGATGTTGTAGAAACTTCAAAAAGGACTCATTCGATTGGAAATTAGAAGGACTTGTGCCCTACGAAACGTAAAGAACGATGTTGGCACAATGTATTTTCTTTTTCTTCTTTTTCCATACCAGGAAACTTCGTATCGAAGGTGTTGTCCTAGAAACTTTAAAAAGGACTCATTCGATTGGAAATTAAAACAGCTAGTATCCTTTTTAATAGTTAAAAATGACTGGAAGGCAGCTAACGCCCCTTCTACGCCCATCATTTCCCCAAACACATCCACTCAAAATTTTGAGATAGTCATTTTGCTCAGTGTAGTTGATTTCCTGATAAAAAAAAATATGTTTCTGAGGAGATCACAACCCTCAGGGCAAGGGTTTTCAGTTATGCCCCGGGGCCATATAAGAACGATGTTGGCACAATGTATTACTTATTATTTTTTCCTTTAGACCAGGGCACTTCGTATCGGAGAAGTTGTCGTAGAAACTTGGAAAAGGGCTCATTCAGTTGGAAATTGGAGTGTTTTTTTGCCCTTTTTAATAGTCGAAAGTGGTTGGAAGGCAACTAACACCCCTTCCACGCCCACCATTTACCGAAACACATCCAATCAAAATTTTGAGATAGCCATTTTGTTCAGCGTAGTTGATTTCCAGATAGAAAATATGTCTTTGATGAGGCCACTCCCCCACAACCCTCAGGGCAAGGGTTTTAAGTTATGCCCTGGGGGTATATAAGGTTTTTTATAGAAAGCGTTGTCATAGAAACTTCAAAAAAGGCTCATTCGATTGGAAATTCAAAGGGCTAGTGCCCTTTTTAATAGTCGAAAGTGATTGGAGGGCAAATAACCCCCCCCCCCCCCCCCCCTCTCAGCCTCACGCACACCTTTTTCTTTTTCTCAAATACATCCAATCAAAATTTTAAGATAGCCATTTTGTTCAACGCTGCTGAAAGTTCTGGAAATTTGTTCTTTAAAGATGAGACCACCCCCCCCCCCACAGCCCTCACGGCAAGGTTGTAAGTTATGTCCTGGGGGCATATAGGGTTTTTATATACCGTGTTGTCGTAGAAACTTCAAAAAAGGCTCATTCGATTGGACATTGAAATGACTAGTGCCCTTTTTAATAGTCGAAAGTGATTGGAGGGCAACTAGCCCCCCCCCCCCACGCCCTTGGAGTGGCTTGTGCCCTTTTTAGTCGTAAAAAGTGATTGGAAGGCAACTAACACCCCTTCCAGGCCCATCATATTCCGAAACACGCCCAATGAACATTTAGGGATAGCGGTTTTTTTTCAGCGTAGTTGATTTCCAGATAGAAATTTTGTTTTTGAGGAGGACCTCCCCCACAGCCTTCAGGGCAAGGGTTGTAAGTTATGCCCTGGGGGCATATAAGGTTTTTATAGAGGCGCTGTCGCAGAAACTTCAAAAAAGGCTCATTCGATTGGAAGTTCAAAGGGCTCCACGCCCACCATTTTCCCCAAACACATCCAATTAAAATTTTGAGATAGCAATTTTGTTCCACGCAGTTTAAACTTCAGGAAATTATATCTTCGAGCAGGACACTGCCCCCACATTCTTCAGGACAAGGGTTATAATTTATGCCCTGGGGGCATATAAGTTTCTATTGAAATATTCGTAATAGAAACTTGAAAAAGAGCTCATTCGATTTGAAATTCAAAGGTCTAGTGCCCTTTTTAATCGTCGAAAGTTATTTGAGGGCAACTAACCCCCCTCTTACGCCCACCTTTTCCCCAAACACATCCAATCAAAATTTTGAGACAGCCATTGTGTTCAACGTAGTTAAGAGTTCTGGAGACTAGGTCTTTTAGGATGGCAACCCAACCATAGCCCTCAGGGAAAGGGTTATAAGTTATGCCCTGGGGGCAAATAAGGTTTTCCTGAAAAGCGTTGTCGTAGAAACTTCAAAAAGGGCTCATTCGATGGGAAATTCATCTTTCCAATCGAATTTCATCTTTCCAATTTGATTGGAAATTGAAATGGCTAGTGCCCTTTTAATAGTCGAAAGTGATTGGAAGGCTTGACATTTTTAGTAAAGATTGATGTGGGTACAATTTATTATTATTATTTTTTTTCTTTTGTTTAGACCATGGCACTTCGTATCGAAGGAGTTGTCGTAGGAACTTCGAAAAGGGCTAATTCGATTGAAAATAGAAAGGGCTAATGCCCTTTTTTATAGTCAAAAGTGATTGGAGGTTAACTAGTCGAATCGAGACGTTCCACATTAGATTTGTCCTGCAATCCAGGGAAAAGCTTTGCCACCCCCTCTTTGAACACTCTTAAGTACTTTCACATCCATCTTATAATGTGGAGAATCTAGGGTTATGCCACATTCTAGGTGAGGACAGACCGTGGTATAATCAAGCATGGCTTCCTGGTGGTGAATGTTCGTTTTATGAGCCCAAGGGCTCGGATTGCTTCTGAATCTTGATCTTTGTATGTGGCAAAAAACTATAACTAGATGTCAACAAAAACCCAAAATTCCTTTTCCTCAATGACAGTCTCAAGCTGAGCATCTCCTATGTAATATGAACGTTTTGGATTGTTGTGTCCAAGATGTAGAACATGACCAATCACCATCTGGATATCTCGTTAAGATCTTCTTCCATAGTCGACTGATTTAGGTCGTTTTGGGCGAGGCCTAATAGCTTGCAGTCATGATCATATAGCGTCAAAGGATTCCTTAGGTTGGTTGCACAGTCGTTGATGTACATGCTGAATAATGTGGGCCCCAATATGGTACCCTATGGCACTCCATTTATGACAGGTAGCGACTAAGAATAGACAGCACTTTCCATCATAGTTGTACATCAACGCCCTCTGAGTCCTGGCAGTTATAATGGCTTCTATTCAAGCTAATATATCTTCGTGCACTCCATATACCTTTAATTTCAAAGTTAGTAATGGGTGTTGAATTTTGTCAAAGGCCTGGTAAAACCTTATTACATCCACTGGTTGCTTAATATTTAAGAGCTTAATCACAATCATATGACTCCATAAGGTTAGTATCAAATGAGCGGCTTTTTTGAAAGCCATGTTGGCTTTTACAAAACAGTTGGTTTCATTCGATGTGAGAGACCAGTGCACGGGCGTAGGGAAGGGGGGCAGCCGCCCCCTAGAACTTCAAATTTACACCAGATATTAACGAGAACTTTTCGTATGTTGGAATTTTTCTGTTGAATGTTTACTGGTAGATGATTGAAAAAGCTGAAAGCAAACAGAAATTTCCAAATATCTTTTCTGATATCGATTTTTACGCTTTGATATGCAAAATTGATTTTTAGTCCGATGCTTAGATACATAAATTTTGGTATTTAATATCGCCCACTTTAAACTTTAGAATTGGATTCTTAGAACAAGAAACTGTTATCTAATGGTGATGTGATCTGTGTCAAATCGCTTTTATGGTGTTTAAGTTTTTTGGAAATTGGAAGTAGGATAGTGGTTTCATTATATTACAGTATAGCAAGATGATAATAAGAGTACAGTAATCCAAGAAGATTAATGTTGATGATTGATTAATACTAATTGATGATTTTTGGTGATTATTGATGAATGAGATTTCAAAAGGTAAGATAGAACTTGCTGGCGATGTGAAGTTTTGTGAACTGCCGATATACCTTCAGCTCCTTCCCCCCTTCCATCAGAGAATCGGCTGCCCCCTAGACAAGATGCTGCCTGCGTCCATGGACCAGTGTCTTGTTTATGATGACCTCAAGCACTTCATAGACAACTGATGTGAGACTTATAATTTTAAAATTTCATATATGATTATAACTATAATTTTCAAATTTCAGGCCCGGATCAATTTATTTTGCATAAGATTTTAGTGCTAAGATTTCACTTTTAAGCGTTATTTGTCGAAATATGTAAGATCTTAGCACAAAGATGCGCAAAAACGGCCCTATTATTTTGCAAAAATACTGTATTTAAGCAAAACAAATGAAACAATCATGCTTTAAATTAGAGGCTGCTCCAGACAAGAAAAATCAATTAGAAATTGGAAAAAGGTTCCTTCCGAAAAATTATTTATGTTGTGTGTACAAATGCTAGGTGCAGTGCATAAATGTAGCATAAGTTTTAGGGATTTCAAATTTATATTCTGTCAACTCGTCTTCAGAAAAGAAAGAAAGAATTAAAAAGCGGCAAGGAAAACTTCGGAATTTGGAACTTGGAATCACAAATTATTTAATTGTATCGGTTGTTTCTTAATGGAGGATCTATGTGTAGAAGTTAAAGGAGACAATGGAGCCTATTATAAGGTACTCTAAAAGATTTATTAGTTTGTAAAAGGTTGTTTCTTGCAGTGGGCTAGATTCATCAACCCACATAGGCTATAAGCAAGGCTAAAGATAACATCACCTTTTAAATTGCTTAAATTTCATTTACAAACGTGGCTGATTGCTATGACAAGTGTTTTTAACAATAACTGTGTTTTACCCTTTCTATACTTTTTTACCTTAAATTGCAGTAAAGCAATCTAAGGATTTTATTTCTAATGGGGCAATTAAAGGAGTTTTTACAAACTCATTTTTATTTGATCGAGTTAGTTTCTTGGATCTCTCTGTTAGAAAAGACTTCGAAACAGACCCATCAAGAAAGAATTATAAGTCGGCAAGCCATCCTGCACTCTCAAAATTTGGACAGACAAGTCTCTACGTAAAAATTCTTTAATGGGAAACGGAATCTTGCAATTTACCATATTAGATTGGCAGGCTAGGAGCAATAACTCAAGGCACCTGTTTTTAAAGTGTATTTATGAAAGGGTTTTTAAAAAACTGTGTTTACCCCTTCTCTATTACCTTAAATTGCAGCTAGGAGCAATCTAAGGATCTATTTCTGGGCTTAAAGGATTTGCAACAGGTTTGGGCCTATAGACTTGTCTTCTAGGTCTTAAAAAACTTGCTATACCTCCAATTTCCTCTGATTCTAGTCCAGGCTACTTTTCATTGACTGTAGGATTTAGAAACACAGTTCTACTAATTTGAGTAGGATTGGAGGTAAACATACATATATATATATATATATATATATATAGGGTAAGACGCCCAGTAGTAGTCGGCCACCTGCCTATTCTTGGACAGAATCTTTTATACTATTTTAATGACCAATTTACAATGACCTGTTTGTATGTCCGAGTTTAGGCAGAATTGTCACTTGTTAGTAAATTCAAAAATAGGAGGGGCGCTGTACAAGTGAAACTATTTAAATTAGTAACCTTCTTGTTCAGAAATTCTTCAGAAATTTTTTGATACAAAAATTAAGTTTCTAGGTGGTATAATACAGTAATTAGAGTAGTTTAAATGTCAAAAAGTTTTCAAAGTGATTAAAGTGTCCAACTACTGGGTGTCTTACCCTATATATATCATATATATATATATATATATATATATATATATATATATATATATATATATATATATATATATATATATATATATATATATATATCAACAGAATATTCAGATAATCAAAAACAAACTTACCTCTGTAATCAGAATTTCATCCAGGATACAAATGGGCATTCATTTCTGTTTCAAGTTAAATTTTAACCTATCCTTTCTAACCTTACCCAAACATATAGTATATTTTCTTATTATATACTATGTATTATATATTTCCCATGTATTTAATGATTCTCAGTTTTGTTATGGTCAATTCAATTTATAGTTAAACTGGTTTTGACAAGGTGTATGCTAACACAGTATATAAGCTGTATCTAAAATAAGAGAAAAGGTATAGGCTAATCTTTGAGGGTTTGTAAAGGGCTACAAATTAAATTTGCAATAGCCTATAAATAAATATCATATTTAGATTCAGGATGAAATTCCGATTACCTTAAATCACACTTGCTAATAGACATGCAAATAGACAAATCCAGTGTACACCTGTTAGTGATGATGACATCTGCTGATGATGACATCATTCTATTGAGTGAGCCATGGTTTTTGTTACCCAGTCCTTGTCAAGATTTGATTCGAAACTATTGATTGTTTTAGATCCCTCTGTTTGTCCTGCTGTTCCATAGACTTATGATTTGATTGTAGAAGAAATTATGGTAGATGTATGAGCAGTCAGGAGTATACCCAATGGATAATATCTAAAAATTTCTATTCTATAGAATGTAAGAATAATATCCAACCATACTTAGTTATTGCCAATATTATCCAACTAGTTAGCTATCTGAAAAATCCTTTTAAGCAAATAAGAAATTATCTAACTAGGAAAATAATTAAAATTTAAAAGAAAAATAGTTTTATCTTGCTAGCCAAATACAATAAAGCACAAGAGCCAACTTAGTATCTCTAACTAGGTGGATAATACTTTAACTTAATGCTTCTGATATATATCTAACTAGACAGATAAGTAAATTCTTCATGCAAACTAGTGATAATATCCAACTAGTCAGACAATTTTTTCTCTTAGACATAGCCTGAACATCTAACCTGGTGGATAACACTTTGTCCTAGCCCTTCTGATATTAATCCAACTAGGTAGTTAAGTAACTTCCTTCCTAGTTAAATATATATCAGAAGATCTAAGACTCAGCATTATCCACCTAGTTAGATATTCTTGCTCTGCCTAAGAGAAACAATTTATCTGGCTAGTTAGATATTATCCCAAAACTGCATAGCCTAATGGAATTTACTTATCCTCCTAGTTGGATATAAATCAGGAGTGTTAAGACTTGGTATTATCCACCTAGTTAGATGTTCATGCTGTGCCTAAGAGAAATGAATTATCTGGCTAGTTGGATGTTAACCCCAAACTGCTTAGAAAATCTTCTTATCTGCCTAGTTGGATATATATCAGAAACACTAAGCTACATTATTATTACCTAGTTAGATATTCTTGCTGTGCCTAAGAGAAACAATTTATCTGGCTAGTTGGATATTATCCCAGAACTGTATAATGGAATTTACTTATCCTCCTAGTTGGATATATATCAGGAGTGTTAAGACTTGGTATTATCCACCTAGTTAGATGTTCATGCTATGTCTAAGAGAAATGAATTATCTGGCTAGTTGGATATTAACACCAAACTGCTTAGAGAATCTTCTTATCTGCCTAGTTGGATATATATTAGAAACACTAAGCAACATTATTATCCAACTAGGTAGATATTCTCTCTGCCTAAGAGAAAACAATTTATCTGGCTAGTTGCATATTAACACCAAACTGCTTAGAGAATCTTCTTATCTGCCTAGTTGGATATATATTAGAGAAACACTAAGCAACATTATTATCCAACTAGGTAGATATTCTCTCTGCCTAAGAGAAACAATTTATCTGGCTAGTTGGATATTAACCCCAAACTGCTTAGAGAATCTTCTTATCTGCCTAGTTGGATATATATCAGAAACACTAAGCTACATTATTATCCACCTAGTTAGATATTCTTGCTGTGCCTAAGAGAAACAATTTATCTGGCTAGTTGAATATTATCCCAAACTGTATGATGGAACTTACTGTGCCTAAGAGAAATGAATTATCTGGCTAGTTTGGATGTTAACCCCAAACTGCTTAGAAAATCTTCTTATCTGCCTAGTTGGATATATATCAGAAACACTAAGCTACATTATTATTACCTAGTTAGATATTCTTGCTGTGCCTAAGAGAAACAATTTATCTGGCTAGTTGGATATTATCCCAGAACTGTATAATGGAATTTACTTATCCTTCTAGTTGGATATGTATCAGGAGTGTTAAGACTTGTTATTATCCACCTAGTTAGATGTTCATGCTATGCCTAAGAGAAATGAATTATCTGGCTAGTTGGATATTAACCCCAAACTGCTTAGAGAATCTTCTTATCTGCCTAGTTGGATATATATCAGAAACACTAAGCTACATTATTATCCACCTAGTTAGATATTCTTGCTGTGCCTAAGAGAAACAATTTATCTGGCTAGTTGGATATTATCCCAAAACTGTATAATGGAATTTACTTATCCTCCTAGTTGGATATATATCAGGAGTGTTAAGACTTGGTATTATCCACCTAGTTAGATGTTCATGCTAAGCCTAGAGAAATGAATTATCTGGCTAGTTGGATACTAACTCCAAACTGCTTAGAGAATCTTCTTATCTGCCTAGTTGGATATATATCAGAAACACTAAGCTACATTATTATCCAACTAGTTAGATATTCTTGCTGTGCCTAAGAGAAGCAATTTATCTGGCTAGTTGGATATTAACTCAAAACTACTTAGAGAAGAGTCTTAAAAATGTTATTATCTGTCTAGCATGATATTTTATCTTGATACTAAGTGTAGTTGGATATTATTTTTATATTCTATAGAATGTAATTTTTTTTAAGAATATCCATTGGGCACCTTCCCATGAGCAGTCCACCACATAAGGAGACATGTTAAGAACCATTCTTACTTCATAATATGCACAACAATTCTAGTTAATATATTTTGCAGCAGGAGAACCTTTATCTTCACTTCTTTCCTTGTTTTTCCATTTTTTTCTAGGAAATTCATGAATTTCTTAGAACTTGTATATTAACAGGGTATTTACCCCCACCTGCCTAATGTGCAAATTTATACCAAAATTACATTCTGAATCTAAATATAACCTTCATCTGCATCACAAATGAACTTTACCCCCCACCCCCAAACATATCTAAATCAAGGTGTGTATTTACACATCATGAGGGTAGGGGGTAAAGTTCATTTGTGATGCAAATGAAGTTTATATTTAGATTCAGAATGCAATATTGGATATTTTTTTGTACAATGGGGGGAGGAGATATATACTCTGTTAATATATAGGTTCTAAGAAATTCATGAATTTCCTAGAAAAAAAAAGGAAAGACATGAGATAAAGGTTCTCCTGCTGCAAAATAGATTGACTAGGATTACTGTGCATATTATGAAGTAAGAATTGTTTTCTTAACATGTCTCTTTATGTGGTGGACTGCTTATACATCTATACCAAATTTTTTTTTTTTTTTCTTGTATTGGCACACTTGCAAAACAATTTTGCTGAATGACCTATGGTACTCTACACCCAGGGAGGTTCAAACATATGACCTATAAGAGAAACTTATAGGTCATTATCATATTGCCTCTGTGTTGACAGTATGTTAGAGTTGGTAGCTTCAGTATCTGCAGTTTGAAACCATAAGGCTCTAGGATTTGTCCATATTTAATGTATTTTCCAAACTCTTCAAAATCTTATCAAACAGAATTAAACAAGGCTGTGAGGCTCTAAACTCATTTTTTGGGCCTCATTTAGGTAGGCTACATATTTTGTTGCTATTTTCCAGAAAGAAACAGGCCAAACAAATAAAAGTAGTCTTACCTAGAGTCAATGTCCTAGATTCCTTATTTCTTGCTACTTCCAAATATCATGGTTGGTTTTCTTAAAATGGACCCCACCCTTCAGTGGTCCCCTATATAGCCCTAGGAATATATAAAAACCAAAGAAAACACTAAAACAATGAAGTTCTTACTTTATACTATGTAGAATTTTTCTATGAATCAGATTACTCTCCATTGTTATCCACTTTTAAAAATCATTTCATATAATAGTTAAAAACACAATTGCATTGTCCTCACTCAGGTAAACTGAATTTCATCACAGTTGATAATGCAGAAACATGTTTCAAACAGTTCATGATAACAAACTATAAGTAAAAAGCCACTTGGCCTAATAGTAAACAAAGCTCTAAAAAATAGAATTTTGAGAACAATAGATACATGAAAAGAATTAACTTTTTATGCTGATTCCAAGTTTTGTTTGGTTTAATGTTATTCATCAAAAGCTGCAAGCCTGGAAAAATTTGCCTGATTTTTGAAAAAGGGGGAAATATCCCCCAAAAATCCAGGAATCTTATTGAAAGTCACACCATCATATTCAGCATGCAAAATAACCTTATTGAAGAGGCTTCAAGCTCCCATCTGCTTAAATATGGAATTTTGTTTTTGTTTTTCTTGTCAGAAGAAAGATTATGGATGCATGTTTAATTATTTGTTTTTTTGTTCTTCCCAGGGGTCATTGTATTGAACAGATGGTCCTAGAAGATTGGAAGAGGACTCATTTGAATAGAAATTAAAAGTTCTAGTGTCTTTAAGTGACCCAAAAATTGGAGGGTGATTAGCACCTCAGTTTAATGGGGCTAAATTTCTATTGGGGTGGAAGTTTCTGGGGGGGGGGCAAACTTTCCATTAGAAATTTTGAGTAGAGTTGGAATTCTCTGGAATATTTTTAAGCAGGGGTGATTTTCCTGGGGCAAATTCTGTAGGAGAGACTTTCCAGTAAGTAGGGGGGGGGGGGGGGGTCTAGGGAAAGTTTTTCTCATAGGTGGGATTCTCCCTTCACCTGAAAAACAATAAGAAATTACCTTACCTTAAATTGCATTGTCCAGCAAATAAGGAATTAATCCTGTATGTGCTTGTTAGTCAAGATGTTGAGCCAATGTGTTGGCTGCATCCCATTCTCAAAGCCATGGCTTGGACAACCAATCTTTGTCCACAGCTGCCTTGAAGGCCTCCACACTATGGGCTAAGACTGCTCCTTCACTTAGGGAGTTCCAGAGTCCCACAACTGTATTTGAGAAGAAATTGCTCCATAGTCTGGTTTTGGCTTGTTTGCAGTACAGCTTCTTAGTGTGTCCTCTAGTTCTTGTTGACTGATCAAGTTCAAGCATATTCTGTTGCAAGGACTGAGTGTGCAGCATTTTGTATGCCATGATGACATCCCCATGCTTCTGTTGATAAAAGAGGGTGGGAATCTGTAACTTCTCTAGGTGAGATGGGTAGCTCAGGCTTTTACAACAACCCTCTATTGATTTAGTTGCTTGCCTTTGAACACTCTAGTTTTTCTTGCCATTTTTATTCAATGGGGTTGCCATACACATAACCCAATTCCAGTTTTGGCTGAACAAGTCCTTTGTATAGCTTTGACATCAGCTTTGGTGACCTGCTGCAGAAGGTTCTTTTTACAATTCCTAGGGTCTAGGGCACTTTAGAGGCAACTGACTAAGCATGCTGGTCAAACTTCAATTCATCATTCACAAGTATACCCAGGTCTTAATTAAATAAAATAAAAAAAAAAACTAAGAAATTTTTCTGCCGATTTTGCAGCAAAGATGGAATTGTCCAGTGTAATTTCCTGAGGGGAAAGGATTTTTTTGTGGGGAGGAATTTTAAATGGAGGGGGAGTGGATTTCCTGGGATAATTTGAAAAAAATGATCAGAAATTAAATAAACTAACTATAGTTTTTTTTTCTACTGAAATTAAGCAGCAACATTGAAACTTAAAATGAACAAAAAATTATATTGTATATGAGGGGGGCTGCCCTGCTCTTTATGCTGAAGTTTGATCTTTTGTCTATTTCTTTAAGAACAGTTCCTGATCTGAAGAGTCATTTAATTAGAATCTGAACCTTTTTTAAAAGTACTAAACAACTTCAGTGTGAAGAGAGGAGTATTGTTGCTCCTTAGTTTCAGTAGAAGAAACTTGTCTTTTTTATTTAATAACAAAGAAGAATGGCACCATCACAAGATTCAACATAATAATTAAATATGTAATTATTATGTTAAATCATACCAGCAATAGGATAAATCCTGTATCTAATTACCTTAATTCGCACTTCGGAGCAAATTAAGGTCCATACTGGATCTGTTGTGCTCTGGGTCAAATTATGGCAAAAAAATTCGTCACTGTGTTAGGGCTGTGGTATATGGTCAGATACTGTGGTATATGGTCAGATACCCAGTACTCAAATAGCTAATCTCTACTTCAATAGTTAAATTGCCATAAAATCTCTATTATACAACCTAAAAATTGGTTTGTTTTTAGTTAGTAGTTGAGCCTAATCTTGGACACAGGATCTTAAAGTTAGAACAAAATATCTAAATCCCAGACTGATTTAATCTATGACAAGTATTACTAAATAGAATAATTATATTTAAATAGGCTAAGATGTAGGGATAATTATTGTCTATTTTAAATATTGAAAAACATTAGTTTTTGCAAGATTGTAGTCTGCCAATTTCAAATACCCTAGTCTTAACCATCAGTCAACCCCAACTATCTAAGCCTATACACATCATGTCCAATATTAGGAGTATGTTGTTCATGTTTAGGAATGGTACAATTTTATCAAGACATACATGGCTGAGATTAGGCACTGTCTGAACACTGGGGATCTTACCCTTCCAGTTCATATGTATTATAGAATATATTTTGTTTACCTATATCAACAACTTTCAAAGATAACCAAAAACTCCTCATCTAGAACTTCACCTTTTTTCAAAATATAATAGTTGCTACTGTTGCAATGATGTTCCAACCCCCTCCCCCATAACAAGGCCAAATATAGCCCTAGGGCATAGGCTATGTTGCCTACACAAATTTACAGATTTTTTAAGTTTGCTTTATCCAGCATTGTGAAACAACTATTCATAAGAAATAACACAAAAGGGTAATCCTGTATGACAGCTTCTAAAAAGAAAACACTAGAATAATAAAATAGTGGTACTATTCAATTCCCCAATCTGTACACTTTCCAAATATAGTGGTTGTTACCATGACAATTATGTCCTACCTCTAGCCCTTGGGTAGGACAATTATAGCCCTGAAGATGTATTTATCCATCATTTTTCATTGCTTCAAATGACCATTGTATCTCTGTAAAATTGATAGTTTATCTTTTACCAACTTTATATTAGGCTATCAAATCATCATAAAAGAACAAATGAGTAATTATATTGTTAAAAATGTTGTTTGAAATGAAAGGGAACATGAAAATCCAATTGATAGAAACTTTCTAAATATCAAAAGTAAAGGTTTATGCTTATAGTGTGTTCTTGTGACAATTTATATGGCTTTGTCTGGTTTTATTAGAGAGGAGGGGTTGTTAATAATAACCATTATATTTGGAATGCAAATTAATAGCAAATTTGATAGCAACACACTTATGTTATTGTGCTGTTGCCTTCTCAGAAGTAGTGGTAGTGCAGGGTTGCCCATAAAAAATAATGACAGACTCACATAATGATTATACTTCTGTATATACCTTAGGGCTATATTTGACTTATAATTGCAAAAGCTGGCATACAATTGAAAAAGCAGTGATTATTTTTGGAAAGCCTGATGTGACTAAATTATAAATTTAAAGGTTTCCATGGCAGGCAGCCCAACAGGAGTCAGTTGATGAGTTTCACTTGGTTAAAAACCAGGTGAATTACATTGACCATAGCACATCCATCCACTAGAAAGGCATAAATATTGTTTTCCAAAAGAGCATTGAGTAGAAAATTAAGTATAATAATTGTGTGTTTGCTATCTCATTTCTTTTGTTATAAATTAAACATCTGAAATAAACTAAACCAGGGGCTATCAATCTTGTTTAAATTTTTGACCTCCTTAAAAAATTGGAAAATTTACCTTTTTAAAAGCAGTTTATATTTTTTTTAAAAAGAGCCCTGAAAAACTGTAGTTTTATTGTTAAATAGGTAAGAAAAAACCTTATACATTCTTTTTTTTGCAGAAACATTATCATTAATTTTGAAATGTTTTGGTAAATTTGTGTTTGAATACAGAAATCAGATACAAAACAATACAAATATAACACAATATTCAAATATACAATGTACTGTATGCAAATATTATACCATTCCTAATTCAATTACCACCTTATCTTGCTGGACATGCAATTTATTAATCATAAATGGAATAAGCTGTAGGCTTGTCTCATACAGCAGAAATTACATACCATGAGCAACACTTATAAACAACAAAAAGTATAAACTTCCTAATAAAACAAAAACAAAAACGAAGATACCCTACAACAAATGCTGTTTTGAAAGCCGCAACATCATTCACTAGAACTACTAAGTTGGGCAATGTGTTCCATGATTTTACTGAATGATTTACAAAGGAACTCTGTCCAACTTTCCTTGATACCCTTGGCTGGTACAATTTTAAAGAGTTCTGTGGTGTAGATGGATAATGACCAAACTCAAAGAAATCTTCCTAAGACACATGGTCAATACCCTTTTTGATGCAGAAAGTGTTGACAAGGTCCTTTCTGTCCCTTCTGAATTGCAGAGATGGTAAGCTCAGGCTACTCAATCTCTGCTCATAAGGTAGGTATCTCAGATAGGGGACAAATTTGGATGCTTGTCTTTGCACCTTTTCAATCAACAGTGAATCAGATTTTCTAGTTGGCTACCACACAGATGAGCTGTATTCAACAACAGGGCACAACATTATCTTATACAATGTGGTAAAACCTTAATAATAATAATAATATAATGCAAAACAAATAGGCCACAGGGCCTCTACAAAAATCTTTTAAATTGAAAAAAATTGTAGGTACTTTCACTGTAGTATTTGTCCAGTTCCTGCTTGAATGAGTTTAATGAGTTGGCATTGATGACTTCAAAGGGGAGCTTGTTCCAGTGTTGTGTTACTCAGTTCTTGAATGCCCAACGGCCAATGTCCTTTTGGAACCTCTCCTCTTGAAGCTTGAGGTTGTGACCACAAAGGTTCGTGTGGCTGAAGCTGAGAACATTGGTAGCCTGGATGTTTTTGTAGGCGGTGTAGCAAAGCTTGTATACCTCAATGAGGTCTCCTCGGTGCAGTCAATAAGCTAGTGAAGGAAGTTTGAGCTTGCAGAGCCTATCTTCGTAGGGTAAATTTCTCAAGGTCGGACAGAACTTTGTTATTTGTCTTTGAACTTTTTCAAGAGCTTTGATGTCTTTGTTGTAGAAGGGACGTGTAGTGCAATGACCATATTCTGAAAGCTTCTGAAAAAAAACCTTCTGAAAGCTGGTTTGACACAAAGCAAAGCAAGTTTGCTTTATGCAAAACAGCTGATGCTTGCTTGTCAAACCTCAGCTGATCATCAAAAATAATACTGAGATCCCTAATAGTTAACAGGGCACACCAACATGTCACCAATGAAGTACCAGTATGCCACATCATTTGTGAAGTAATGCATCACATGACATTTCTTCTGGTTAACAAACATAGAATTTAAATTACACCATTCAAACAATATTTCCAAATCTCCCTGTAGAAGTGTCACATCAACCAGGAAGGTGACACCTCTGTATAGCTTACATTGTCAACAAACATTTTAATGGTGCTATGTTAGATTACCTGTGGTAAATCATTTATAAATAAACAGAATAAAACTGATCCCAGGCAGCTACCCTGAGGGACCCTGCTTAGAACTCTCCACGCCCTTCAGATAGTGCCTCACCAACCTTCACTTTCTGTGTCTGATTAGTTAGGTAATCTGTAATCCAAGTCATGCTTCTATATTCAATCCCATACTTTTGACATTTTTTCCACCAGCAGGGATATCTAAACCTTGCTGAAATGCCTTGCAAAAATCAATATAAATACAGTCAAACTTTAGGCCTGAATCAGCCATCTTTGGAAAATCATTGATTACTTCTGTTAACTGCATGTTACATGATCGATTTTTTAAAAAACCATGCTGTGCCATGCTCCACAATTTATTTTTTTCAAAATAATTTTGGATCTGATACACAATTACTTTTTCCATAATTCTAAAAAAAAATCAATGTGTTCAAGCCCACTTATGAAGGGGTTTTATGGCTGCCTTTTCCCATGCAGCAGGGCACTTACCAGACTCCAAACAAAGATTAAAAAGAAATGTGAGTGGAGCCGGTAAAGAAGAAGCCAGTTCTCGCATAATAACATTTGAGACACCATCTATGTCAAGGGCTTTATCAACAGAAAGCTGACAGATAATTTTTTGGACAAGCTCAGGTGCTACATCAGAGTCACCATATTGTGACTCATTCAGCAATACAAAAGCTTCTGGTGCTGGTGATATATTACATATCTTATGGGTAGCAGGATTAACAAAAACAGATGAAAAGGTTTTGTTAAAAATAGCTGCTTTTCTTTTATCATCATCAACAGGTTCACCAGTGACTGGTCATCAAAGACCATGGACAATGGTGACTGCTCTTTTTTGCCCCTATTCACATACTTCCAATACCTTTTTGGACAACTTTGCATGCAACTAATTATTGATGATTCCACTGACTCAGTGTGTGACTGCAGGATCATCATTGCCCTATTTCTCACCCTCTTGTAAGTACGCCAAGATTCATCATCCCCAGCTGATAAATAAGCTCTCCAGTGTCTATTTTTTGCTGATATTGGTGATGCTTCTCCCAAATATGATACTGATCTATGCTATAATTGTGTCATCATCACTGAAGCTGGTGAACAAAGTATTTGTTCTATTGCTAGCAAGTATGATTTAAGGTAATTAAGGTAAACATAAAACATACTTCACAGATTTAAAGAAGATACTATGAACATGTAGATTAAATTGGCTTAATTGCAAACACAAAAAGAGCAAGCAGGCCTTAAATGCAGAAACAACTAGAGAATTAAATAGCCTTCCTTAATAAATTCACTTTAACTGCTATAGCATAGAGGTGGAAGAAGCATATGTAATGCAGACCATTTTTGTATTAGGTTGATTCCAAGATTTACTGTTTCACACATTTGTTCAAGGAACACCAAACTGAAGTGAAGTACAGTATTCTAATTGGCCTAGTGGCTGCACTGTAAATTTATAGGCAGTGGAAAAAAGACAAGATGAAAGTGTCTTTTATTGACTCAGAGGGCACCATTTCCAAATCTTGATCAAATGAAATGCTATGAAGTTGGAAATTTTGTCAATATAAACTCTCTGATCCTTAATGTATGTATTTTGAGTTTATCTCAATATGCTTTGTATAGTACTTGGCTAGAAAATCATTATATAAACATTATTTAACCCTATACATTCCTCTTGATTGATGTGTGTGAAGTTTTCTTGGGACTTAAGTTCCCAATTGGTTGATCAGGTCTTTAGCCCCATACAGACTGTTATTAGACCTTGGGAAAATTCTAAATTTTATCCAAGTGACCCATTAGTTCTATCATTGACAAAAATGGTCTATTAGAAAGATTGCTAAAAAAAAACGGTTTCTTTGGTTTTTTTCCTTGGCCAGTGATCAAATCAATCTGACTTAGTAGACATGGGTAATTGGATTCTTATATAGCTACAGGTTGGACTCAGACTCTCTTCTACATCTGCTGAAGGTCTCCTACTTTTATACTGAGACATTGCACAAGCAGATGTGTACACTCCTGCAGCAACTTCAGACCATAAGGCTTACAGTACTATTGATTCATTTGTTCTTGAAGTAATGCTCTGACATATGAATTGTAAAGTAGCCAGCTGTTACAGATGGCTGTATCAATGAGCCACCAAAAAATTGCCATGTACCATTTCTGCATCCAAAGTTGTCTTCTGTAGCCTCTATAGGTCTGTAGCCTCTGCTGTTCATATACAAAAAAGGGACTAATGTTTAGTGTATGTGAAATTCAGCTCCATGGTTATTAAGAAGTTCCTCCAAAGCTGAAAAATGAATATTCAGTAATGTCGCAATTATCACAAGATGAGTCAGACAACATCTCATCTGGAATTTCAATAATATACTTGGTAGCTTCAGCTGCATCAATTCTTATATTTTCTACTCTCTTTCTTAGTCTTGCATGAATCTCTCATATGAATGTGCCATCTAAAATGAAATAAAATATTCTCTCTGTCTCTCTTCTAGCTCCACACAATTCCACCCTTAAAAAGGAGAAAAAAAACCCTGCTGAATGGTTCATTTCATATTACCTTAACTTGTACTTTGGAGCAAATTAAGATCCATCTTGATCTGTTAATTGCTCTATGCTTGATGATGTAAATGATTAAACATCAAATGCCCCCCCCCCCCCTGGTACTTCCAGGGAACACCTTTCCATTCAACATCCTATGACTTCTGGAACACGTGATTGTTGGGTGCTGAGTCTGTTGTATTTGAGAGACTATTCCTGTGGTTTACTACATGGCAGGAGAAAAAACTATTGTTGGTGTCAAGTTTTGACAGATGGCTTTAACAGCTTCTTTGAAGGTCCCCTCCTGTCAGTGCCAAAATTTTGGGCTATTGACAAATGAATTTGCGGGGTTTCTTATGAAGTAAGCTTATATATCATAGGCATTGATATATTAAACCAGTGTGGATAGTTTCTGCTCCTTCAACCGTTCATCATAAGGCTTGTCTCTTATCTTAGATACTGCCTTTGTGGCTCTCCATTGCACCCCTTCCAGAAGCTCTATGTCACCCCTGTATCCTGGTCATGCTATCCAAATTCCAAAATCCAGCACTGGTCTGACAAAGGCCTTGTACAACCTCACAAAAACAGGAGAGACCTACTGGATATAATTTTCTTTAAGAGTGCTAGGACAGAGTTTGCATGAGACACAGTCTTTTTGCAGTTTGAATGGAATTTACACTAGTTGTCAACAATGATTCCGAGATCCCTTTCTTCATCCACACTTTGCAGCTCTTGAATATTATTTACAGCTGGATTGGACCATAGTATATTTGAAACCTGGGTTGGACTTGCCAAAATGAATAACACTACATTTTTCAATATTGAAGGTCATGTGCCATGTTGTTACCCAGTTTTGAATATGGTCAAGATCTGTTTGTAGTAACTCATGATTGACTGCACCAAACAACTTTGAGTCATCTGCATAGAAAGTTAGATGGTTTGTAGTTAATTGAAAAACATCATTTGTAAAATTATTGAATAGGGTAGGTCTTAAGACACTACCCTGCAGGACACCACTGGTGACTCCACATCTCTTAGAGAGGATTGATTCTCCTTCATTAGTGAAAAGCCTCACTCTCTGTGTTCTATCTGTGAGAAAAGATGAGATCCAGCCCACAATGTCTGCATTAATTCCACTTGAGACAAGTTTTTTTTCAAGTGTGGACATGGAACCCTGTCAAATGCTTTTGCAAGGTCAAGCAACAAGACATCCACAGGTAAGCCCTGATCGATCCTGTTATAACAACATAAGTCTCCAGCAAATTTGTTTCTACAGACTTTCCTGGGAAGACATGGATGTAATCTATCTGGCCCAACTGATTTGTTGACATCTAACCATTTAAGTTGTTTGAGGATATTTAAACTAGCAATCTCAATGTGCTCCATTGGATGGTGGATTTGTGCAGGTTCAACATTGGGCAGGTCTGTATCTGATATGCTACTAAAAAGAGACAGAAAGTGGTGGTTCAATTCATCTACAATTCCTTTGATAGCTGTCAGTTCAGCTCCTGAAGCAGTTTGTTATGATATTGATTGCCAACAAGGACTTACATGAAATATATTGCCAAAATTTCTTTGGGTTATGCTTTCATTCTTCAGCTAGTGTGGCTTCATGGTTCTGATAAAGTTTCTGGTTAAACTTCTCAACTTATCTCTTGCTCTTTTGAGCCTCTTGTACTGGTCTGGACTCTCAGTTGCTATGTATGTTTTCCAAGATCACTTTTTTTGTTGAACTGCTTCTTAATTTCCTTGGTCATGAATGGAAAAGTCTTTGGCTTTCTCCTGTAAGATACAGAAGAGTTGCTGTTTTGGATTCTAAGTAAAGTTAATTTGAAATTTTCCTATTACTCCTCTACTGATCCCTGTCAAATTGCACCCCAGTTCACCATTTTCAGTTCCTTCCTGATGGAATTGTAATCAGTGAAGACCCTTTTAATAAATCTATTAGTTACAGTCTTTAGATCAAGCTATATTTCTGTAGCTATGTGGTCACTCTTACGAGTGGGGTGTAAGTACTCAATATGTTCCAATAGGTCTTGTTTATTAAGGAAAATAAGGTCTAGTAGGGTCAGGTTCTGGAAGATTCTATATCTAGTTGGTTTATCAACAGCTTTATATAGGGAGAGGTCATGCATACAATGAAGAAATGATTTCTGTGTTGCACCATCTTAAATCTCTCTTTCCATGATATTTGTGGGAAATTAACATCTTTAGCTATTAGCAAATTACCTTTATGTGATGTACTGATTGTTCGAAAATGATCTGCTATGGCTTGTTCTGTAACAATTTTAGATGGAGCTGAAGGGCTTCTATAAATACAAGCAATTCTTGTAATATCAGGGTCAAGTGGAACATTTAGATCAAAGCAGACCAACTCAACATAATCATTAATAGGGGAGTATCTACCACTTTAACATCATATTTTGCTCTAACTATTACCAATATACCCCTTCTGCAATTATTTGCACTCAAGTCTGATATTACCTGCTATCCAGGAATAGAGATATGACTATCCTCCAATTGAGTATTACTATTCTTGGGAGTTACCTCTGTTAACATCAGCAAATTGTATCCCTTATTTGTTACAAGGCTTTTTACTTCCTCAACCTTATTGGTGAACTGATCTACATTGACTACCAGTAATAGAAACTCCTTGTGGTTTTTGTATATATTCTTTTTCATCCTCATCTGCTCTGCTTGGTTTGAGACACTGTTGTCACTACACATCAACTCAAACAGAAGGGATGAAACATTATTACTATTTGAGAGAGATTCAGCAGTGACAAACGTTGCTGATTCTGAACTAGATATTGAATACCTTTGTGTTCTGTTATTCATTTCATTATTTATATAAACAACACTTCCAGATGAACAGTCTTTCTTTCAGACATCACTACAAATTACTCTATTAACTCAAGTTTTTTGGGCGATTTTTTCACCTCTTATGACAAGTTTGTTTTTTGCCCTTAGACATCCAGTCCCACAGCTCTGTAACTAGAGCTCTATGCTTTTCTCTATCCTCTTTCGAGCTGTCTTTACAAAATTGTACTGCATCTTTGAGTGCACACCTTTCATAAGACTGTTTGGCTATTTTAAATCCAACTTAAGGGTTACTCACTGTGAATAATACTGGGACAATTGGTGCTGGTTCTGCTGGAGTACTGGTAATTGGGTTCTTTGGCTTAAGTTGCTGGGTGTTAAAAACTTTGGTGTCAATTGAATAGTTATGCAAGAGGAAGTGTTTGATGGAAGTAAACATCAGCCTTACATTGCTGATCATGGCCATACAAAGGATTTTTGGGCACACCAACAACTATCACATTGTTCTTCCTTCATTGATGGTCTCTGTCATTTCTCATAGATTCACCTCGTTTCTTATCAACTTGTTCAGCAAATCTTTTTATATTTGGAAACTGCTGCTTCAAACAAGCAATATATAGTTTCATGTTTTCTTAAAATTCAGTATTTTTGAACCAACATTGTCTATCTTTGTATTTTTACGGGAAGCACGTAATGTATTGATCTATACCTTTGAAGTCTACTGCTTTTTTTTTTTTTTTTAGATTGATAAATCACAAGCATCAAATGAATAAAAAAAGGGGAAACAATAATGAAATAAAAAAAAGGGGAAACATCCCCCAAAAGTCAAGGAATCTTATTGAAAGTCACACCATGAGATTCACCATATAAGAGAACCTTACTGAAGAAGTTTCAAGCTCCCATCTGCCTAAATATGGAATTTTGTATTTACTTCTGGCCTGAAGAAAGATTATGGATGCATGTTTATTTAATTTTTTCTTCCGAGAAGTCATTGTATTGAACTAATGGTCCTGGAAGATTGGAAGAGGGCTCATTTGAATAGAAATTAAAAGTTCTAGTGTCCTTTTAAGTGAAAAAAAAATTGGAGGGCAATTGAATAAAAAAAAACTGTCTCTCTCATTTTGTTTATTTCCAATTTACTAGCTTAACCATTGTTTACATTTTTACTTCTTTCCTTACACCATCAGTTCAATGACACACTGGTTAGCCATTTGCTCATTGGGTTTTCAAAAATCATTAATATACTGCTCCATCTTTTCTCTGTCCAAAAAGCAGTTTCAAAAGTTAATAATTTCTAGTCATAGATGGCAATCCATCCATTTAAAATGACTGCTGTTTTTCATCAAGTCTAAAAAGCTTTGTGTTAATCACATCTTGCATAGTTAAGGGGAAGTCATTTACATATACACAAGATAAAACAGAAATATCCTAACCTAAATAATCCTGAGTGGGAGGGGGGGGGGGGGGGGTAATTTGGAAAAAAAAAATTATTTAAACCAGTGATGAATTTTGCTTTTCAATTGTTCTTTATTTTTTAGGCTTTCTTAACAGATGTTACTGATACAGAAATTGTGGTTGCATTTGAAAATGAGTAAGTATTGCTTTCAATATTTAGTTCATTAGGTTATAATAAGAGGTATTTAGTTTATAAATATCTCCTTAGGATTAGATAGTTCTATATAACTTTGCAATCTTATGAAACAGGTCAGTTGAAAAATAAGTAAATTTTTGCTTGATATTGCTTGTTTTTACCCTAAGGTGATGTGGCATCTACAAGAATAACCCTATCTTGCCCATTACAAACTTGTTTAGAGTTGATTGGGTGGTCTTGCCATAACTTGTAGGGCTGAATTAAGAGATCCAAATAAATGAAAGAAAACCAACATTTGTTTATCCAACATCTTGGGAAAACCATTTAACCATTTGGCTTATTATTAGTTAATCAGGGAGATACACAGGGGAAGGGGATGCTCAGGAAAGTGGTTCCTGAGCTTTTGAAGCTTTGACCTATCTAATGTAAAATCCTGTGTTCATACCTGGCCATAGTTATTGATTTTTTATTTATATCAGAACAAATTTGAAGCATGTTCAAAAGTGTGGTTCAATCCTGCTTTCCTAGGGCTATAATGAGAGAAAGTTTGAGATGGCTAGGGCACATTCTGCAGATGAACAATGGCAGATTGTCAAAGATTGTCCCTTTTGCCCAACCGTCTAGAGCTCAATGGAAAGTAAGTTGTCTGTGGTTGGGGTGGGAGCATGTCATAAAGAAAGATTCAAGGAAATGGGAACTTCCTGGGAGGGTGTAAAGAGGGAGGCTTTGATTTAGATTTGGGATGGAGGAGGAGCTTGCGTAGCTGTGTTGGCCTCAGGTGGCTCGGTGCTGTGGTGAGTTGTTAGTAGCAGTATAAAAATTGGCCAAATTCCGGTTGATGGAAAATTGACCGTTTTTCGTCTTTTTTTTCTAAAATGACTCTTACTAACAACTGAGGTTAGTTGTCTGTAGTAATAGTAGTAGTTCCTAATTAGCCCTGAGCATGAATAGAATGGGCAGTAATTGCCTGTCTCATGATGTTTGGTGTTAGACTCCTCCAGGAGTTTGACGGCGCAGATGACAGAAGGCTGCACTTGGACGATGCCTGGAAAAAGACGCAGCGCTCTCAAAAACATCTCTTGATGATCTTTGGCCGAAGACGCTGGAGAGGTCATCGTGGAGAGGCATCGTTGCCACCTTATGCACCGACCAGTGTGGAAAGTCCTAAGTCTAAGTAATTAGGCATTCTGCTGTATGCGCATTGCTGCATACACATAAGACACATTAGATTATTGGGTCTCAGAGAGTTATGATTAATAAATTTATTTGGACATAAAGAAAGGCATAGTGTATTTACAAAGTGCTGAATTACGCAGTGGAATCAATTCAAGAATAGGAAAATTTACTCCATTTTGGGTACAATCCTGATCATTTCAAAATCACAATTTTTATGATTCCAGTTCATCACTAATTATAATATTTTAAATGCTTGAGTAGAATATGCTTCTCGGTTATTTTATATAAAATCAGCCAGGGCATGATACCCATAGTCTCAGATTTTGGTGAAACGGTGCAGGTGTATACCTTTCTGAGCATGTGCAACCATTAATGTTTTTTTGCATAGCTTTTTGGTTTCACAGAAATTCAAAATTTTGACTTTTTGTATCATGGAAAACAATTATTAAAGCTTTGTTTACTTATAGAATCTTTTCACAAAATCTTCCTTGTTAACTCAAAATTTATTTTTTGTTTTAGTATATGAAGAATACAAAAAAAAATGAATCACCCAAAGAAGTCAGAACAAATTGTGCTAATTTTGTTTATGCCAATATTTGAGTTTTAGGCTCATATTATTTGCTAGAGTCTGTTCTAGACTGTGAAAACAATAAATTGAGTGGGGGCCTTATCTAGGTTTATTTATGCCATTTTTTTTCTTTATTGGGTCTTTCTGCTTGCTTGGCATGGTTTACAGTTCAGAATTTGGCGTTTTTAACCAACTTCCAGTATTTTTGTATGCTTCAAATTTAAGCCTTAGTACAGAACAAAAGCAAGGACAAAGAGTATGGGTATCTAGCATGTGGCAATACTTGGCATATTTCAAGCTTTGTAATGATTTTTCTGTAGAGACCTGAGATCAGATACTTATTGCCACCCTAATTTTACCAATTTCACTTGTTAAATTAAATATTATCATTATTACAGTGAAAAAATTACCAAGTGTACCCCAATGCTAGATGATGCTGATAGTTTTTTTTGTTAACACTAGTGCCAGTTTCCATTCTTATAAGTTAGTCATTCTCTTTGAGCAAGGGGTTAAAAGGGATCTTTAAAGCTGTCTATTGGGGGAATAAAGGGATAATCCTCTTGAGGTGTAGTTTGAGATTTGTTTTGATATCCAAACTCTCATAATGCAGTATCACAAGGAGAAAAAAAACAATAGGGCTATAGGGCTACAAATAATACTAAACAATAGGGCTACAGATAATATTTAAGTTTATTTTCTATGAGAAGGTGAAGGAATCATTTACCTCTGTACTACCACCCCAATTATGTACTGTAAATCATGTAATATAAAAAAATGTAATTATGATGCAAATCATGTAATATAAATATTTTCCGATTATATTCTCAAGATTAATGTAATTTTGGAAAGCCTGATGTGAATAAATTATAAATTTTAAGGTTTCTGTGGCAGGCAGCCAGGCAGGAATCAGCTGACGAGTTTCACTTTGTTGAGAGGGGGGGGGGGGGTAGATGGTTAATCCCCCCCCCCCCCCCCCACGCCATATAGGAGCGAGTACCACAAGGGAGGGAAATCTAGTGCTTCATCGTTTTTTACACAATAATGGCATCGTTAATGAAGAGCTCAGCTATAATGTGTTACTTTCTTTACACTAGCTCATTCACTTCATTCTACTCCATCTTAACTGTTAGTATTTTATTTCATTTATTTATTAACTGAAAACCCGTCTACAAAAACTTGAAAAGGACGGAGCAAAATATAAGAAAAAAAGAAAAGAAAACAATAGTACAAGACAAATATCAACAAAACCAATAAGATCAAATAAGAACGTCAATTATAAATAAATCAAGGATAAAATAGGAACAAAATCAAACAAAGCAAAAGCGAATTCACACATACAACATCAACATATTCATACATAATTATAAATAAAAAAAAAATAAAAAAAAAAGAATAAAAAAAAAGAAAAAAAAAATCAAGAACAGACGAAGACAGATGATCTTGGTTAGTGCTTCCTTACAGTTCTGAAATGAGTTCATATTGATAAGAACTTGTTTAAATTTATTTTTTGATTCCGGAAATTCCGAAAAAATCAATAAGAATTTACAAATTCTAATTTACTCATAATTAAAACTAATTAGAATTTCAAAAGCTAATTATAATAATTAAAACTAATAAACTTTAAACCTGAATATTTTTTTATCTGTATACACTTTTCTGCTAAAAACTTGTCTTGTTCCTTATCTTCTGTTTTTACCATGAACTGTATCTTCGATGGATTCATTGCACTCCTAGTGTATTCTTTAATTTTTACAGTTCTCACCAGGTTGACTATGAGCTAGTTCTAATATATAAGATAGTAAATTATAATATATAAGATAATGTCTTATTTTTTAGCTGGCAACCGGAAAGTCGATTCGCATTCGCAAGGTCGCGCCTACCTCCTCTCAAAGACACCACTGGTGCTGCGCCATCATATGCTGAAGCACAAGAAATTGAGGTTTATTCCAGGGCAAATGATCAAGAGGCATTTGGATGGTGGCGTGCCACCATTAAGGTAAGTTTGTTAATATATAGAAAACTGACTTTTTTTTATTTATCCCCTTCAGCCCCCTTTGGGGTGTTGTTGTCTAACCAAGTGACAGGGTGCCCCACTTGACTGGAAAGGGGATCCACTAAAAAAAAAAATATCAAGCGGTTTTTGATGTATTTGTGCTTATATGTTAAGGTGTGCTTATATGTATATGTTAAGGTGAAACTTTGGGGAATTTTGAGGGGCATCTTAAACTAAATCAACAGGCTCTATTTGTATCCAGTTTATCAAAAAGATGGATGTGTAATATTTTAAACAGCTGAAGGTATTAAGTTAAAACTTTCAGGAGATGTTGAGGGGGATGTTTTAAACTGGTTGGAAGGCTACAAGTTTCCCTTTTATGTCCTCTTTAGCTACCTTCTAGGAACATTCGATTAAAATTTTGAAATTGCCATATTGTTCAAAATAGTCTAAAGGTCTTATGCTCTTATTGAGCCTTCAAATAAATACAGAATTAGTTCTAAGGAAGGGGCAGGAGTGAAGTCTTCTTTCTCAGTTTGGGCAATAAAAGGGAGTAAAAGAGGGCAATGTAATTCTAGTCCAAGGTACTTGACCCCATACTTTTTTTACATTTTTTTGCTAGTGTCTATCAATGGGCGTTTAGAAGTTCATGTCACTTCTTTGCTTGATGGACAGGCTAATACCCTTTGTCTCTTGCCACTTAATTATCAAACTGAATAAGTCAACCTTAGGATTTTTGAAGACGTTTTCTTCACTAGCTTTTGGAGCAGAGGGCAGCTTCTGAAACAAACCCGTTGCACAGAACCATTTAGGCTTCTTTTTTCTTCTTTTATCAATCTATGTCTTTATTGTCCAAAAGAACACTAAAGTGTGTTAAATAAAGTGGAAACGAAAGTAGAAAAGAAAGTGAACAAAACGAAAGAGAAAAAAACACACAGAAACACATACAAAACATACTACCTCGAATAACATAACTAAATGACAATACAAGTAAGACACTGATAGAAGTAGTAAACAAATAATCCACTGGTGCATAGCAGGATGGAGGCTACTTTACTTATCCACCTTACATAAAAAAGCGAAATTCTCAGCTGCCAATAATGACTCAGTTAACCCCTTGACTCAAACAGGCAGTGTTCTATGGTTTCATACGAACTCCTGCTTAGTCAACACATGGGCAAGAAGGATGTTGAACATGTGTGATTAAGGATTTATAAAGAAGAATGTAGGATATTTTTGCATTTTGTATTTGGTCTGATCCTATGGTAAGGATGGGTCTTTGTAGAATTGGGAGTGTATATTATTATTTTTATTTAAGTTTATGCTAGAAACTTCCATCTTTTAATTTTTGGAAAATAGAGTTGCATATGTTTAAATATCTCCCTGTTTTACTTGCAGATGATCCGTGGTGAATTCTTTGTTGTGGAGTACATTGGCTGGGAAGTTGGTTATACTGAAATTACACCAGTGGATAGAATCCGTGTACCAAATTCCAATCCCCCTTTAACAAAGGATGTGTTTGTTAAGTTTGAAGTTTCAGTACCCATGGATTTGAGAGATTAGTAAGTATTTTACTTTACTATCCTTTTTTCTTCTCATAACATTAGTAAATAATCGATATTCAGCAAGGTGGTGTAATCCTAAAAAGGGTTGGGCGTCTATGCATTCTATAACCTACCAACTATATTTCCACAAATTCTAATTATTATTGAAAGAGACAGTGTCCTTCAAGAAGGAATAATAAATTATGGAATTTTTTCAAAATTCATCAGCCTGAAGCCATAAATATATCCAGAAACCATACGGGCTATGCATGGCGTAAAAAGAAAACGAAGGAAAAATTAAGTGAAAGAAAAAGACGAAGCAAGTATATATAAAATAATCTGATTTTTGAAGTAAAATGTTACAAATAGAACAGTACTTCAAAGGTTATTCTGCCTTTTATATATAGGTTTTTTCATTCCCTTGTTTTTGATCACCAAGGTAGGCTAAGTTAAAGTCTTTCCTGAAATATCTAACTTGTGTTTTTGTTTTTCTCACTTGTATTCTTTTTTTTCGAACATCAGGTATAGCCGGTGTGGTCCCAGGATGTATTTATGGTGAAGAGTCCTTATAAATTACGAAATGTAATTATACAAACAAGTAATAATTTACTTCGGTTTTATTTGGAGTGACAAGACGATTGAATTTATGTTCTAACTTCGTTATCCCCAACGTGGAGCGCAGGCCCTACCGGTGGGACATGGTAATATTTTGTTGGGTCATATGGGGCTCCCTTTGGCTTACAATACTTTAGAGCCTTAATCTTCAAAAAAAGACGTCATGTGTAGCATCACATTCAAATGCATTTAAAGAGCAAAAAAGATACATGATAGTATTAAAAATGACGTTATACAATGCATAAAAGGCGTCATATGTAGCATCACATTCAAATGCATTTAAAGAGCAAAAAAGATACATGATTGTATTAAAATGACGTTATACAATGCATAAAAGGCGTCATATGTAGCATCACATTCAAATGCATTTAAAGAACAAAAAAGATACATGATAGTATTAAAATGACGTTTATACAATGCATAAAAGGCGTCATATGTAGCATCACATTCAAATGCATTTAAAGAGCAAAAAAGATACATGATATTATTAAAATGACGTTATACAATCCATAAAAGGTGTTGTATTCAGACAATATTTTTCATTAGATACAAAGTTAATAATCTTGCTTCATATGAATACACGTAACATTTTGAATATCACGAGGGGGGCATCTGTATTTTTAAAATCTGTAGGTAGGGCAAGGTGGGTGGAACATATGATCCAGGCAAGGTGGCCAGGGCAAGGTGGGTGGAACATAGAACAAATCCGTGGGTGGGCAAGGTGGGTGGAACATATGATCCTGGCAAGGCGGCCAGGGCAAGGTGGGTGGAGCATAGAACATATGAAATACATAGGTGGGGCACTGTACTAACCTTGCTGCCTTCTTTACAAAAACGGTGGACACAGGGAGGAAAGTTCAAATGTAGTATAGTATATTCTCATATATTTGAAAGTATATCTTCGGGACTATCTACTTCGAGTCACAATATTATAAAAGTTCTATGGCTGTATGTTAAATTGTCGTGTAAAAAGTGATAATGAAAGTGTAATGACCTCACGATAAGTATATTTACTAACATTGTGTCGAAATTATTTTGGTTTCTTAGAGATTATCAGAAGCATAGAGCTTTTGTTTTATGTAACTGTATGAAATTTCCCTGGATCTTTGTTGAATTATTTAAGATTCTGCTATTTAATATTTAACCTTTTTAATAAATTTAAAATTGGTTCACATTTATCTGACTGTGATGGTAAGAAACAGCATTAAGTTCACTATTTACGGGGTCTGTGCAACATGAAGTGTTGCCACAAATTTTGATTGAACTTGCAAACAAAATTGTTGCGGGAGCTACACTAAGTGATGTGTCCACTCACCTTAAGTGTATTTATCACTAGTATAGATAAACTGACCCTTAAATATTTTTTACTGAAATCGTATGAAAATTATTTTGGTTATTTCGAGATTATCAGATGCAAAAAGCTTTTGTCCCATGTAACAGTATGAAATTTCCCTAAGTCTTGTTAAAAAAATTCAGCTTCCCATTATTTAATATGTAACCTTTTAATAATCTAAGCTTAAATTAGTTTTTATCTGACGTGTGGTGGCAATAAACAGACTGAAATTAACTATTTGTGCGGTGTGGGCAACATGAAGTGTTGCAGTAAGTGATTATTGGATTTGCAAGTAAAATTGTTGCGGGAGCAACACTTTGAATTATTTTCTTTGCCATCAATTTTGTTTCAACTGTGTAGTTATCAACTCATCGTAATTTTTTAAAGTGGTATGTCCTAAGAAGAATTTATTTCTTCAAGAAAATGATGACACGTTCCTAAAGATCTTAAAACATCCCGTTTACGCTGAAAAACAGCTTTATTTTCTGTTTTCGGACAGCCCATTAAAGTTTTTTCTGTTTCTACGTTTTTACTGTATGGTGACTATACACTAGCGACTAACCAATGATTTCTTACTTTGTCTCTAAAGACCAAGCTTAACATGTAAAACAAAGGAAAAGATAAAATTTTTGAAAATACGAAAAAAGTATATTTTTTGGCCTAAACTTTTTCCATGCTCAATTTATACAAGGAAATCTCGATGTATCGAATTTCACGGGGGAAAAGAAAATTCGTTGTGTCGAGAATTTCGATACATCAAGCTGATTTTTTGTAGACTTCAATATATAGGTTCACAATACCTTCGATAAATCGTGAGAGCCGAAAATCTACTTTTTATGTTATTTTATACGTCCCAGGAGACGTAAAGAAACAAAGACACATTAAACAATAAATATTTATGTTATCATTAAGACAATCATTTAAACCCTTTCAGTAACTTTTAACAAAACATAAATATATCTCTTCTTTAACAAAAAATTACTTCAAATAAAATATTTCAAATACAATTCTGAATAAATATTTCATATAAAAATTTCATATGAATATCTCATATAAAATTTCAATAAACCTTTTCTAATGACTCATAAAATAAAGACTAGATAATTCAAATAAAAACAAGAATCTTGTATAAAAACAAAATAAATTAATCTCTGTGCATAAGAAATATAAGGTAAAAGAGGTAAAGACTACGGCACCGGACTCTTACCGGTGGTACTGACCTCTGTTTCATGGCCTTCTGCCCAGAAGTGAAAGGGGGGGGGGGTGTGCCTACGGAAAACTCTTGATTTTACTTAGTTTGTAATTTTAGTCCAAAACATTGCTACAAAAATCAACATTACTTTTAAAAAGTTCTGAAATGGTTTTCTACTTGTTGATGTGATTTACAGTCATCATCCGGTAGAGATTGGTTGAATTACTGGATCGTTGATAAATGTCTTGATTTGAAAAAAAAAATCAATGTGCAAAACCTTTTATTCAAAACTTTGATATCTAGAGGTGATTTGAAAGGTGTAAAGCCATCAGATTTTGTCATAATGGGGTTTTGCTGCTGTTATTTAAAGATTGTAACTAACATTTTCTCAAATTTAGTTAAAAACATAAAATCGCGAAGAAAGGAAGAAAACGAGGACAATTAACAGCCAGTGAAAAAAAATGAAAAATTATGCAAATATTTCGGTCAAGACCTCCGCTTGACCGTCCTCAGTGCAGAATAAAACTGATAAAAAATATAAAAATCAAACTTTAAAATAAAAACACAAAACTAAAATTGGACGACCCTTTGTCAGTAACGGTGAAAGGGTAACTGAATAAAAAAACACAACTCTAAATGGCATTTCACAATTTCATTTTTCGTAAAGCACTCTTAAAGGCTAATCGATTTCCAGTTAGATTATTATCAGAGATTCTATTTGATTGCACAATATAATTTTGTGTATGTATGTTAAAGCGATCAGAATTAATAGTTTCATTATAAATGGGACTTACAACAGTTTCTCCAGTGTCTCTATTGAGAGCTACCTTTTGGTGAATGTGCTTTTTTATTTCAACTTCCCCCCTTAAAACTTGCGTGAGACCTTTAACGGGGGCAACGAAGGAGGTTGAGTCAAACAAAATGAAATGGTGTGGATTGTCATACACATGTTGAGCCAAGGCGAAATCAAAAACCTCAGTCCTTTGGCGTAGCCTCATAGCCTTGTCGATTGAGGACCTATGTTCAGATAACCTCTCACCCAATTGCTGTTGGGTTCTACCAACATAAAAACAGCCATAAGAACAAGGAATTCTATAAACACTGCTACCCCAGAATGGGGCTGGTTTTATCTTTGCCACTGTTGAAGAAGCTCTGTATAGTATTTGAATTTTAAAGGTGACATTAAGTTTATGTTTTTTAAGGATCCTTTTCAGTTTGTCGCTCAATTTTGGAATGTAGGGTAGAACAGTGAAAAGTTCATTATCATCTACCAGTGGGACGATATCTGTTGGGGTTTGTGGATTTGATGCATTCTTTTCTGCCTTTTTTCGTCTTTTGTCTATAATGGTTTCAAGTATTTTTATGGGGTAGTAAAATAATGGGTTTGTAAAATAAAATGTCCTTAATATAGTTCAATTCTGAGACTATGTGAGGCTCAAAACATATCCTTTTTACTCGGTCAACCAAAGAAATAACAACTCCTCTTTTTATGCAGGGAGAGTGGTTGGAGGAAAAATGCAAACACCTATCGCTATGCGTAGACTTTCTATAAATAGAAATTCAAGGCTAAGAGACTTGTTGAAAATTAAGACATCTAGAAAAGGAATTTTGTGGTTATGTTCTAGTTTTTAAGTGAACTGAAGGTTGGAGTCCTAAGTGTTTAGATGAGTTGAGAAGGAGTTAAGTGATAGCTCTTCCTTCCTTAGCGATTTTATGTTTTATCATGATTAGCCAGTGTGGTCTCAGAAATTATTTTGAAATTTAGTTGTTTTTTTTTTGTAAAATTTAAGTCTTACGAGCAGTACAAGATATCAACATACAATTTGAGAAGATTTTTCTGCTCTCTCCACTCTTGCTAAAGCCTCCTAACCTCTGAATTCTTGCGAAATTATATTGAGAATGCCGAGAAAGGCTAGGTCTCCCGTGGATGGCAAAAACAGTATGGAAAACTCCGCAAGAAGAAAAGATGCAGAGATGCCACCTAAAATAGCGTTAATTGATTTGTATATCAGGTCTTCTAACTTTAAAATCATTTATTTTATGAACTATTTGTTTTTCTGCCCACTCTACACAGAGGAAAAAAAACTTACAGCTGTAGAGTAAGATTTAAAGCATTTTTAGACTTCATACTTCAATATTTTATGACTGCAGTTCAGGCCGCATCCAAAGGGGAGGGACTTTTTTCTGCCCACTCTTACACCGACTTACAGCTTTAGAGTAAGATTTATACCTAAATTTTCTCCCCTCGCATTTTTAAACCCTTTGTAAAAAAATAAAACAAAAATGACAGTGTCAGGCCGCATTCCAAATAGGGCTTTTGTAAAGATCCCTCCTCCTTGTTTAAACCCCTCCCCCACCTGTAAAAAAATAAACAAAAATGCATGTAAACAAATTTTTTAGATGAGGGTAAAGATCTTGTTTGTAAACTCCCCCACATAAAAAATCTGGATACCTCCTTGAATTTAGAGATGGGTATATTCATGAAAAAAACCTTGGTACATTGAAGTTCTTTTTATTGAGGTTCTGTTGTACTATGAAATTTGTAGTAGCTTTATGCTTATAAATGTCTCAAGTAATTTTTTTTTGGAATTTAACTTAAAATTATTGAAATTAAACACCTGGCTAATTACTTTACTTACTCACTTCATTTATCTTTTCAGTGCAAAGAGAGAAGGTGTGCATAAGGAATTTCAACGTGCTATCGGTGCTGCCATCTGTAGATTTGTACCTGAAAGTGGCTCTCTTGTTTGCATAGTAAGTTTTGAACGAATACATGTACCACCAGAAACATCTGTTTAGAAGTTAAATACCCTGTCAAAAAAAAAAAAAAAAAAATGTTGCTATCAACCAACCAAAAAGAAAGATGGAGAAAAAACGAAATAAAGAAAATAGTGTGGCTCAACCTCGCTCAATTTGGTATGACGCTTTGAAAACCCCCTAAAAAGTCTCACAATTATCTTATCTCACTAAGACCCTCTAATAAGAAAACGAAATGGAAGATCACACGAGGGAAAAAATCACAACGAAATTAATTACTAAAACGTAGAGGTTTGAATCTACTTTTAAGTTGTTTATATATGTATGTGAAACATTTAATTATGAGCTAAAAACACACGCTGGGCCTCCTTTTTGAGGTTCTGATGGAAATAAAATTAAGAAAAAAAAAATCAATGAACCTGAGCTAGGAACTACTGGTTTATGTCTTTTAGCGTAGTGAACTTAGTTTTTTTTTCTTTGTTAGAAAGAACCTTATCAAATCAGTTTTGCATTAGATTTTTTCGAGCGTGAAAGTAAGAAAAGTCAGATTTTGCCGAATCCCTTTGGTAACAGCGTGATTAAAGCCTCTGTATGATATTCTACAGCTTCTATGTTTGTATCCGGACGATTGCTGGCTTTCTATGTTTTGTCGGTTTACCTCTCAATTTGCCTCTACATTTGCCTCTCAATTACTTGGACTATCTGTCTTGGCTTTTTTCTTTCTACAATTAGCCATGTCTTGATGTCTGCTGCAAAATACTTGATTTTCAATTCAATTTTAGCGAATTGAACTTAGTTTTTCTTCATCAGAAACAACCTTATCAAATCAGTTTTACGTTAGATTTTCCGAGCGTGAAAGAAAGAAAAATCAGATTTTTCCGAATCCCTTTGGTGACAACCCTGGAATTCGTCACGCTCCCACCTGATCTATTACTCCTTTGGGATTAAAGCCTCTGTATGATATTCTACAGCTTCTATGTTTGTATCCGGACGATTGCTGGCTTTGTATGTTTTGTCGGTTTATTTGTGTTTGTATTTTAATTTAGTCGTATTTTCTTTATATATTTTGAATTTAACTCATAAGCTTATTTAGTTAATTTCATGTCATTTATATAATATAGAGAATCTGTTAGTGATAGTGTTAGTGTTAGTGGGGGCGGTGGTCAGCAACCTGCTCGCGGTACCCCTGCTTATACTAATCTAAGCTGACCATTTTGTTCCAATTTGTTGGTTGGTCGATGGGCTAGTAACCCGTCACCGTAAAAACTAATTACTCAAGAAACAGCAACAGATAGCCTCGGATTGACTTCTTCTTCTTCTGTGATGACGACTAATGCACGCCCCCGGACTGGATTCTTGAAAACGGCCGATTGTTTTCGTATTGGATATTGGAATGTTAAACAGTTAATCAAGAAACACAGCCAGGAAAACTCAACAGTGTTATGAGAACCCTTGATAAGTTCCGTATTGACATAGCTGGACTTTCTGAGACCAGGCTTACTGGTTTTGGGACTTTGAAATCTGAGATTTACCACATCTTGTATTCCGGACTTGAGACTAGAAAAGAAGCAGGTGTCGCAATGGCACTAAGTAATCGGGCCAAAAAATGCCTAGTGGACTGGGAACCAATTGGTGAGCGGATTCTTCGTGCCCGTTTCGCCACTTCACAGGCCAAATTGACAGTTATTGTAGTGTACGCCCCAACGAATGATGCCTGTGATCGAACAAAAGATGACTTTTATCGTGCGTTATCGAATGTTGTTGCAAAAACGCATCGTCATGATATTGTGACTGTGTGTGGGGACTTTAATGCTAAAGTTGGAGGTGATGCTTCTTATGCCCCAACTATCCTCGGTAAACATGGACTGGGGGAAATTAATGACAATGGTGTGCGACTAATCGATTTTTGCGCTACTCATGAACTTATCGTCGGCGCCACATGGTTTCCACATAAACAGATTCACAAGTATACTTGGAACTCGCCTGATGGTGTAACACGAAATGAAATAGACCATATCCTAATTGAGAGGCGCAGGCGACGATGTTTAGAGGATGTTAGAACCTTCCGAGGTGCCGACTGTTATTCCGATCACCAACTTGCTGTTGCCAAGTTCAAGCTGAAACTTAAAACTGTGACAAAGCCCCAGCGGCCAGTGAAAACCTTCAATTTGAGGAAATTGCAGGACCCAAACGTATTGCAAAAGTATACTACAGCTTTGTCAAACAAGTTTTCCCTTCTAAGGGACGAAGTGTCACTTGATAGTCAGTGGGAAAAAATTGCAGAAACCTTGAAAGAGGTTGCACAAGAAGTTGTGGGCTACAACAGGAAGAAGAAAGAGCAGTGGATATCTGAAAGTAGTTGGGATATTATTGATCAAAGGTCACAACTCAAAATCCTCGTAGATAAGTATGACCATAGCACGACTTGTTCTAGAGAATATGTAGATAACCTGAAAGCGCAGTACAAGCGTCTCCATAAGCAAGTCAAAGCAGCAACCAGAAAAGATAAGAGGATGTACCTCGAAACTATGGCCGAACAGGCTGAAGCAGCCGCTAGACGGAGAGATAGCCGTACTGTGTATGCCATAACGAAGCAGTTGGCGGGTATTTCAAAGGCGTCGTCAACCCAAGTTGAAAGCAAAGATGGCATTTTATTGACCCAGACTGATGACATAGTCCGACGCTGGAAAGAGCATTTTAGCGAGGTACTAAATCAGATGCCTCCCACAACTACTTTAAATATCCCTGAAGAACCACTGTTCGATCTCGGAATATGTTCTGGACCTCTTATACTTACTGAAGTCAAGGAGGCCCTAAAGACTTTGAAAAACGGAAAGGCTGCAGGCAATGATGGCATATCACCAGAATTACTGAAGTACGGTAGAAGCGCCTAGCCAAACCCATATTTGAACTTCTTTCCCGTGTTTGGGATGAAGAAAAAGTCCCTAGTGAATGGTCGAAGGCAGTAATTGTAAAACTCTTCAAAAAGGGACAAAAGACTAAGTGTGATAATTGGAGAGGTATTGCTTTACAGTCTGTTGGCAGCAAAGTTCTGTGCCAAATAATTCTTAACAGGATTCAAAGTAAAGTGGAGAAAGTTCTGAGAGATGAGCAGCACGGATTCCGCCAGAGTAGATCATGTTGTGACCTGATATTTAGCCTGAGAGTCCTGCTGGATGAATCCAATGAATGGCAAGTTCAGCTACTTATAGTATTTATAGATTTTCTCAAAGCCTTCGACTCGATACATCGCAGAACCATATGGAAGATTTTAGTGCATTATGGAATTCCGACCAAAATTGTAAATGTAATTAAAGCGCTCTATCATGATATCATGTGCGCAGTACAGACAGAGGGTGGCCTAACGGAGTGGTTTTCTGTTCAGTCAGGTGTAAGGCAGGGCTGCATTCTATCACCATTACTGTTTGCCATAGTGATAGATTTTGTTCTCCGTGGATGCAGTTTTAGTGGCGGTATACACAATTAAATCCACTGAGAGAACTCAATGATGGTGATTTTGCTGACGATGTTGCGCTTATTACCCACGACCCAGATGATATCAACGCAACATTAATGAACTCGGTCGTATGGCAAATGCTGTCGGACTCTCCATAAATGCTAACAAGACCAAATCAATGTCGAATGCAGTCATACCTGACTTAGCCGAAGGACTTTTGGTTAACAACGAGGAAATTGAGGAAGTGAGAGAGTTCAAGTATCTCGGCAGCATTCTTACGCAAGATGCCAATTCCGAAAGAGAAATACTGTGCCGAATAACATTGGCTGGGTCTGCTTTCAGCTACCTTAGAAATGTTTGGAGAAATAATAAATATTCCCAGAAGTTAAAGCTTAGAATTTATAATAGCAATGTGGTCTCTGTCCTTATGTACGGCTGCGAAACTTGGAGCATGACTGCTCAACTAGAACGACGACTCCAGGCATTCGACAATAATTGCCTAAGGTCTATCCTAAATATACATTGGACAGAAAGAATACGAAATGATGAAATCTATCGTATGACAAATCATACCCCCATCCTTGATCTTATTAGAAAGCGGCGATGGATGTATTGGGGGCATATGGTGCGAATGGGGGAAGGAAGGCTGCCGCACGATGCATGGTGTTGGACACCCCCCGGTCTCCGCAAATCAGGGAGACCGAAAATGACCCTTGGCAGGTCGCTAATGAAGGAGGCGAAGCTGGCGAGGTCCTCGTTGGAGGAGCTATGGTTGAAGGCTCAGGACAGGTCGTCGTGGCGAATCACTGTTGCTGCCTTATGCGCCCCCAGGCGTAGGAGGACCTAAGTCTAAGTCTAAGTAAGTCTGTTAGTGATAAATTCAGCAAAAATATTTTATTTATTCATGCCCTGCTTATTTTTTGCACCTTTTCTCGGTCATCCATACAATTAACTTTTTGCTGCTTTTTGGGGTGTTTAATTCTGAAAATCCTGGCTTTATTTTCTTTAAAAGTATATATCATAAATGCTGACAATGTAATGTAAAAAAAATTACTTTTTTTTTAAATTATCAACTATGTCTAGTTTTAATGAAACAAACTTTCATTAGCATGAAAAATTGATCTGTAACTGTTTTTTTTTTTATTTAGAAAAAGCTCTTTACTTTATTCATGCACTGCTTTTTTTTGCAAAGATTTTTTTTTTTCCTTTATATAACTAACTTTTGTTGCTTTTGGGTTGTTTAATCCTAACATCCTATTTTTTTTTTCTTTATATAAACTATATACGATTTAATTGATCTTTATATAATTGATAAACGATTATATATACGCATAATATTGAGATAAAGAAAGAAAACGATCAAAAATGGGTTTTTTGAAGGCCAAACGAAAATACTGAAGAAATACACAAAGTGAATATTTCGAGAGAACTTCAGCTCGAACGAAATAATAATTCGCGCTGAAGAAGAGAGGCGGTTGTTCTCTCGAAATATTCGCTTTGTGTGTTTCTTCAGTATTTTCGTTTGGCCTTTAAAAACCCCATTTTTGATCGTTTTCTTCTTTATGGTATGGCAGGCCAATGTGGTCTAAGAAACTATCTTCATAATATTCAGTCACTTTATTTTTACGTACCTTAAATGTTGATGATGATTGTTGGTTTTTGTTCAGTTTTACTTTGCCTTTACTGCATTCAGTTACTGTTTCGCCAACACAGCAGCACAGGCTCCTCCTTCGCCCCAATCTTTTCTGATGAGTGTTTACTTAAAAAAAATTGTTTTGCATGAGTAATTTTGCAGGGGTAGTTTTTGGCCCCTCATACATCCCATATATCCCAGTTGTTTAGATTTGTTATGAAAAAAAATTAGTGTACATACAGATAGAAAGGACGATGTCCATAGTACTGAAGACGATGAAAAAAAGATGATGATACTGATGGAAAAAATGATGTTGAAATTTTTTTTATGTTTTCTCTCGGTCCTATTTGATCGTTTGCAAATTGCTTTTCTCCATATTTTTTCGATACAAAAGATATTTAGAGATTTATTATAGATATAATACATATCGATAAATATTTATAGATTTATTATAGATGTGATACGTTTAGCCGAGAAATATTTATAGATTTATTATAGGTACGATACATATAGACGATAAATATTTATAGATTTATTATAGATATGATACATATAGATAGACGAGACATATTTATAGATTTGTTATAGATACGATACATATAGACGAGAGATATTTATAGATAATGTAAGATTATTTAAGTGTTTGCTTATTTTTTAGTCTCGAGGCGATGGGTCTAAGAAAGTGGCTGAAATGTTGAAAGATTTGCATTTCAGAAGTCTAGGTCAAAAGGTATTACTATTGAAGAGAACTGAAGAGGTGGCCAAGCAATTAGAATCAACAAGAATTAGCTCAACAGCCGGGTAAGAACCTTATAATCTTTGTTTTATGTTCCCTTCTCTCTATGATTATTGAGACGTCCTAAGATTGTTATTTTCATTTCCTACCTTTTTTTTTTTTTTTAGGTAGTTATTCTTTAAGTGGCTGGGGTCCAAAAAGACAAGCTCCCAATATGGGAGCTTGAAATTCCCAATATGGGGTATTCCCATATGGCATTCCTAAATATTGGGTATGCCTACCCCCCTAAGAGCGTCAGAAATGGATTTCTGACTGCAAATTTAAAGTGAATTTATAATTTTCTTATAAAGTTGTCCTGTATGGTATATTACTATATTTGTAGCCTATATATTAAGTAGTATTTATGTAGCTTTCAACCTGAGATTAAAAAGCGGAATATTATTAGATAACATAGTTTGCTAAATGTGAATTTTTCACTGTTTTGTGCCGAGACATGGTGGGGATGCTCTTTTATCGTAAATTCTTGTTTACGATGATTGTTTAAATTCATAAATCCATCGTTTAATTTATGATTCGTTAAGTTTTATCCTTATTTTAAATTTTATATTTTTACAATTTTTCATCAGTCAATTTTAAATTTGTTGTTGTTTCTCTGTCAAATAAAAGGATTTGTCACTGACTTAGTAAGTGCAAACCAATTCCTCATCAGAGAAACTGTTTTTTTTTTTTTTTTTTTTTTTTTTGCCCGATTAGTCCGTCGCAATACTATCCTCTAAACCTTTTAAAACGCTCAGTAAAGTAAACGATGTGTAGAAAACACCAAGCTTGTCTTGGGGCTAAAATGCTGTCTGACTTAACAAAGCTTATCAGAACGCTAAAGTTTATTAAAGTAAAGATAATTAAAATTAGTTTTTTTTTTCTTATAAAATTTAAATTTTTCTATCATTTTTTTATTATTATTAAAATTTTCATTAAGTTGGAGTAATTGCGGAACACCCCTGAGATCATTAAGCTTTGCAAAGAGGAAGGTAGGGGGTACCAACATAGGAAATCCGTTCATTAATTAATTGTTTATTTATTATTAATGTTTATTTAATTGTTACATAATTAATTGTTATTGTCGCTAAACCACAGACTTTTCCTTTTATTTTTTTTCTTTCCGTGTTTTATGCAACTTATATGATTGGTTTTATTGAGATCCTATGTTAATTGGACAAGCATAAGCTTCTAGAGCCCTTTGCATTTTTGTTGTTGTATATTTTTGTGAAATAGATTTAATTCCATATGATAGACTAATAAGGCAGGTTGTGTGACTATTATTACTATTTATTTTTCACCCATACTGTACAATAGTATAATACGTGGAGTAAGACATAGAAAAAAAACACACATATGAATTCAAATAAGGAAAAAAAATGGTAATAAACAGGCATAAGAAAAACCAATAGAATAACAGCAAAAAAAAGAATACTAAAAAATATATAGAACAATAAGGAGAAGAAAAAATGTAGAAGGAGGGAAAATGAGAAAAAAGTGACAATTTAAAGAACATAATTAAGCGATGACGCAGAGAAATACGGACGCAAGCTGTATTTCAGAGCTTTGATACAAGTACCAAAAAAAACCTTTGATACAAGTACCAAATCAGGGTGCCGTTCCATTCGCTGATGGTAAGGTGTCGAAAATGTATAGACCCCTTCAAGAAGGACGATAATCGTTTTAGAAATTTAAATATATAAAATATATGTATATTTTTTCTTTTGATTATTTGATTTGTATTTTCATCGAAACGAGGTTAAATACATATAATTTAGAAATTGGGGAAATGAGAAAATTATTTTGTTTTATTCTTATTTTATTAAGTTTTTGAGTTGTTTAAGATTAAGTTTGTAGCTGTCAAAATTCTATTCAATGAACTAAGAGATTCTGGCACATGCGCATGAGAAAGATAGGTGGAATACTTCCGTGAGAACCTGAGTCTAGCTATTGAACTAGATCTGTTCCCTTTCACAAAAAAGGAGTGACTAGCATTTCTGTGGCTAGTGATTAGCGTTTTTTTAATCTTCACCAATCGATAGAACATACCTACGGTATGTTACATACGGTATGTACGGTACATAGAACACCTAACTTAAAACCTACTTTTAGCAGGGAATGGGTTTTCATCTTGGATGAGAAAATAGTGAGTGAGTTGGGCTAGATTTTTAAATCGTACTCCCAGTGGTTAATGTAACCATCTAAATGTTACTTGCAGAGAGAATCCAAAGCACGGTGGCGGGATTCTATTCGCCTTATCTCGCTGAGGCAAGGCTAAGGTGAATTATTCCCGCCTTTTTGCCGCCATCATTAATCCAAGAAGATTCTTCTTCCTCTAATTAAGTCTTAAAATTTTCATTAAGGTATCAGATCCCCCATGTTGCAATTTGGGTCAACCAGGGAGAAAATTTTCGTTGGTTTTAATTAATCACAATTTCATAAAGAATAATTCTGACTCAAAATATGGGATAAAAACAACAGGTAAATAAAAAAACGGGTAGTCGCCTTTTTTGAATAGCTCAAGTCCACCATACGCCATAGCCTCAAGCAAATGAATTTTTACTCTGATATAGAAAGAAATAAGTTATAATCCAAGAACAAGTTACAGAAAAACAATTGGCCCTACTTTAAAAAAGATCAAGTCGGATCCAAAATATGAGACCCCAAAAAAACTAGATTTGTATTCTTAATTAAGAATCCAAATTTTATATAAATTAAAATTAAATTCTATTTAAGCTGGATAGATATATACTAATTAGCTTGATTTTCTAAACTTGAATATTTTCTAAACTTGAAATCTTGAATGAATCACAACTTACATAGATATCATGCTGACTTTTGACTAGGCCACTTGACTGTATACCAGATGTCCTTTCTCTCTCTACTACTGATGGAGGAATATTTCAAATTTGAGTCAAAACTACTGCTACTTTTAAAGGGCTACCGCAAGAGTTGTTAACAATTTAGCCTAGTGTTTAAGTCATAGCTCGGCTGTCTTGTGTATTCTCTTTAAATTTTTAATTTGTCTTGAGTATAGCACTGTCGGTGGCTAAAAAAAAACCCAGCTACAACAAATCTATAATCTACAACAAACAAATCTACTATCAACGGGAACTTTATCGAGGAATTGACGTACGCCGACACTATCACGAAAGCCAATATTCAGGAGTATTTTCTTGAAGCGGTTGCAGATTCAATGTCATCAGTGACCAAATTGTGTTTTGTAGGCATGGGATTAAACGGGGAATAATAAACCCAACTTTGAGCATATTATACACAATTTTGGATTTAAGCATATATAGGACTGTTAAAGTAAAAGGAATTAGAAGCCTTTAATTGTTTATCTTGGCAGTCATTAATTCGAATAATGATTTTTCAATATCTGGATGCCTACTTGAAAAGGTAAGACACTGTCGGACGCGCTTTAAGATCTGTCTGTCTACTGTCTTATAACTTCTATACCTTGTGATCCTTGTGACTATAACTTCTATTGTGATCTCTATAACTTCTATGCCTTGTGATTGATTAAAAATTTGACAATGAGAGGTGAAGAAGGGCGAAAAAAATTGTATTTGAAACAAAATACAATGGTTCTGAATGGGGGGGGGGGGGGGGTGACAGTATCCCTTGAATTTGTCGTGCACACTAACCCCTTGACTACTCTTATATTGCTGACGCAGTCTTTGTTACATACCACCACTTTTTTACCCAGTAGTCTCAATTAGTGAGCTTCGAAAACCTCAACCATTTAAAAAAAGATCAATAGAAGAAAAGAGCAAAGGTGTAATGCTATTGTAGTTTTCGTGTGGTTTAGTAATTTAGGAATAAGCTAAAGAGATTTGGGCGCATTTTAGTTCATTTATTACACTAAAGCAATTGCTTTGGTTTTCTAAATTTGCCCCTTTGTCCCACCACTTCTGCTTTTCCCGGACTAAATGCCATGTCCAGAATCAAATTAACTTTTATTTCATTTGATGCCTCATTTACAATACCTTAACTTTTTCATTTATTTTGTGCACCCTTCATTCTCCCCTTCTCTGCCGTAATTGATCTTTAGAGTTTTTCTTCCTGTGCTAACAATATAGTATAGACAATATTGAAGATTTTTGCATCAACTGCAAGTAAATACAGATTTTAAATCAACTGAAATGCTTGTTTTATTAGTGTCCAGCCACACACTGACAACCTTGTTACAAGTTTTACTTAGAAACATTGTTATTTGTTGTTGGTCGTGCTTTGTCGCTTGGTGTCTTATAGACATTAATAAAACTGATGTGCCTTCGTTTTCCAAATAACTAAAATCCTCAGGGCTTTTTTGTATGCAGTGACTTTCGATTCTGGAGGATGAAAATTTGTGTGGGAAGAATCTCGTATTTTTTTTTTTCTTGAAGATGAAATTTGATCTTCTTCTTCTTGAAAGTGAAATTTGTTTACTTCTTTCTCCTAGAGGAGGGATGTATTTTTCTCTTCTTCTTTTTCCATTTAACAGTTCATTGTTTCTTGTGATCGCGCCATGAAAAATGTGAAACATTGGAGGAATTAAATTTGATTCAAATTTGAAGTAGTAAAATCCAAAATAGTTGTATTCTGAGTGGGAGATTTCATAAATTTCGTTTGCTCTTTAAAGCCTCCAGTTCAGTTCTTAGACTTTGTTATGGTTCCGAAAAATCCTTAGTTCTTCAGAATATGAGGAGGATGGGTGCACACATGGGGAAGTCCCATCCCCTCCATGAAGTCAGTTTGACAGGACCTTAACCTTTTAGTAGAGGATTAGAATCCCCACCTATAGGAAAAATTGTGACTAAACAACTCCTCCCCTCCCCCAAAGGAAAAGTATATGATACTCGATTTGGACCTGAACCGATCTTTCCCTATGTCAAAAGTACTTTTCTTTCTTATGGGATTGTTTTTCTTTTTAATTGTTTACCTTAAGTAAGTGAATTGGGGTATCTGCTCTATCCGATTGGATTGTTTTTCCAAAGTTTGTTTTAAATAATATTTTGATTACAGGTTTATTGAGGAATTTTTCTATTGTGGAGGATTTGATGGGCCTTGCTATTGGAGCTCATGGGAGCAATATTCAAGCGGCTAGGAAAATTGAAGGTATTACAAACATAGAAATTGTCGAAAATACGTGCATTTTCAAGATCTACGGTGAAGTAAGTTTTTCTTTGTTTGTTTTATTGTAGCCTACCTCCAAAAGTAAAATGAGTGTAGTAGTTTGGAACTTGGGCAAATTCAAAATGCTCATGAAATCTGCTAAGTTTCAAATGCTATTCCACAAGGGGTGTATCTAGGTTTTTGTTGGGGGGGGGGAGGTTGCAATAAGCTTTAAAAAAATCATCAATTTGGTAGCTTTAAAAAATGTATCAAGGATTTGTTTATGCACATTTTTGTTACGTTTTTGCGAGGCGGACAAACATCTTGCGGGAGATGGGGTTCAAAATCTGTACCCCCCCCCCCCCCCCCCTCCTGGAAGCCACCTTGTTACTCCTTATATCACTTTGCAACTAAAATAAGTGAAGAATATTTAGTCGATTGAAGAGTATGTTCTAGAAGTCAATTGTCATTATTTTACTGTTTGTTTTTATCGTTAATTATCCCAATTATCGTTAATGAATTTCAATAATTATCATTGATTATTTGTTATTACCTTCAGTCTAAAATGGCAGATATCTACACATTTACCCTCTAAAATGTTTATAATATGTAGAGGGAACTAAGTCACTTGATGACAATTGATTTATGGGGTAGGCTGAAGATAAAATTCGTAGCCTACATTTTTTTTTTTTTTAGGTGATTCCATAGTACGTTCTAGATTTCTACGACTTTTGCTACTAACTTCGGATTTCATAGCGTATTATTGAACGAGTCATAGAATTTAATCTATATGTGCCTTAGTCACAATTAATTATGTAATAATGATTTATATGCCTGTTTGCTGCTGAAGTCTGACGGCCTTGTTGACGTCTTTGTGTCTGATTGTGAAATTCAACAGTACCAGATTTGCAGCTAGTATTTATTATTTAAGTAATTAAGTATTAATTAATGAATTCCTCCTCACTCAATCAAGTGGAGATTGCAGCAACTTGGTTCTAATCAGATAATAAAGTCTATTCATAAATTGATACAATTATTAGAGGGCTGTATTCCGGAAAAGAATACCATAAAAAAAACCCACGCATTTTTTTTTTTTTTTTCAAAGTTTGTCGCCTACCCTCTTAAACTCAGCCCCCCACACCTTATCTATTGATTCAATTTATTTTCCATATTTTATTTGGTTCAGTGTTCAGTATGCATATTGTTCACTCCAGCCTTGAAATTGAAACACATAATTCAAGATTCTTTGTGGAGAAGAAGATTGATATTTTGTTTTAGTGTATGCAATCATTTTTGCGCAGAGATGCTATTACAGTTGTTGCTTTCTCTCTCCTCCTCCTCTCTCTCTCTCTCTCTCCCCTTCTCTCTCTCTCTCTCTTTCCCCTTTTTCTCTCTCTCTCCCCTTCTCTCTCTCTCCCCTTCTCTCTCTCCCCTTCTCTCTCTCTCCCCTTCTCTCTCTCTCTCTCTTTCTCCTTCTCTCTCCCCCCTTCTCTCTCCCCTTCTCTCTCTCTCTTCCTCTCTCTCTACCGCTCTCATCTCTCTCTCTCTACCGCTCTCATTCTCTCTCTCTACCGCTCTCATTCTCTCTCTCTCTCTCTCTCTCTCTCCTCTCTCTCTCTCTCTCTCTCTCTCTCTCTCTCTCTCTCTCTCTCTCTATTTCTCTTTTCCCTTCTCTCTCTCTCTCTCTCTATCTCTCTCTATCTCTCTCTTTCTCTCCCCCTCTCCCTCCCTCTCTTTTCTTTACTAAGATTGATACTCAGGCTATAATCTTTGACATGTTATTTGCATACTTTGTACTCTAGAAATATCTTAAGGCACAAGTCTATTTTCGAATTATCAGAGTTCAGTTTGTGACTAGGTATACACAGATTTGATACATTAGATACAGAGATGATTTGTCTTTTCTTTTAGAGTGAACAAGCAGTGAAAAAAGCCAGAAGTTTATTAGAGTACTCTGAAGGCTCCTGTCTTGTCCCCAGGGATTTGGTTGGAAAAGTCATCGGGAAGGCTGGTTGTTTGTAATATACAGGAAATCGTCGACAAAAAAGTGGAGTGGTAAGTGAGGCACAATTTCAATAATCAGAACCGAAAAGTCTTTAAAAATCAAATGGCTAGACAGCAGTAGCAGTATTCCCACCCCTAATTTTATCACTATTGTTAGGGATCTGTTATATCGCCTAAACAAAAAGAAAATCACCAAATCAACCACAAAATCACTAAGATTTAGGGATTTTTTTTCTCACCAGGTGGCAACCCTGAGCAGTAGTCAAGGATGTATCCAGGATTTTTGGGGTGGGAACCTATCCTCAAATACCCATGACGTACAATTTACGAAGCGCATACATTCTCAATGATATACGTACTCTTTTTTGACAAATGCCCTCAACCTAATAAATCCAAAATTAGATATATTAAAAGCCAATAAATAACGGAAATGGCAAGGGAGGTATAAAAAAAAAAAAAAAAAAAGTTTAGAACTATTAATATTAGAGAAGGAAAGCAGGCGTAAGTAATACCTATGTGCAACCTCCAACCTCTGTGTGTATCCAGGATATTTTTTGGGGGAAAGGTGTTTTTTTCAGTAAATGTTATGTGCAAAAAAAAAACTTGCTACGATTTTTTTTTGCTACGATTTTACGACTCGGACAACAATTTCGGGGGGCTTCGAACCCAGTATCCCCCCCCCCCCCCCCCCCCCCTGAATACGGTCTTGGCAGTAGCGATTTGTTCATGAATTTTCAAAGTGTATGTGTGTAAACGATGCTCTTTGTATCTTTGAACTGATAAATGTTTTGCCCTTTCGTTGCGAATATTTGAAATTTAAAAAGCAAGGACATTAAACATGAAATTTCTCAGTTAAACTCACTGTTGATTGTTGAGTTTTATTAGATCTTGCATCTGCAGCAAGTATTGCTAAAGATTTGTTATTCATCATTATACTTTTTAGTGGTAAATATATAGGTTCTCATGTAAATGAACCCTTGTTTAGCTCAGTCCTGTTCAGCTCAAACCTCGTTCAACTCAACGCCCATTCATATCATTCCCATTCAGCTAACGTAGCTTAAGTATGGTTAGGTTAAATTTAAACTTATTCATGGTCAAGTTGACTGAGCATTGTGTAAAAATTGGAGAGGATGGAGGTCAAATTAAGTTAAGTTACATGTGGGGTTGAGTTAAAAGGGGATTGAGTTGCATGGGGGTTGAGAAGCTGCTACTACTACTACTAACAATTCACTGTAGCACCAAGCCGCCTGAGACTAAAACAGGTTCGCACGCTCCTCCATCCCAATCTATTCAAAGCCTCCCTCTTTACACCCTCCCAGGAAGTACCCATTTCCCTTAAATCTTTCCTTCTGACAATCTCCTACCTCATTCGGGGACGACTTGCTTTTCGTTTGGCCCTAGATGGTTGGCCGACAAGGACAATCTTAGGCAGTCTGTCATCCTTCATCTGCAGAACATGTCCTAGCCATCTCAACCTTTCTTTCATTATAGCACACCAATTTTTGGCAGTGAAACATTGAAAATTCGAAAACCCCTGGTTCTCTTCCAGAATAAAAAAAAATGACAATGAGAAAATATTCTTTTGTTGGTAATATTTGTATTTGAGGACAGAAAGTCGATATTACACTATTTTACGTGTATGGATGGGATAAATAATTTGATTAGAAAGGGGGAAGGGGGAGTTTTCTATTTGTAAATGAGTATTTTAAGGTTATAACCCTTCTGGGTCGTATCCAGGATTTTCGTTCGATTCGGGGGGGGGGGGGGGGGGGGGGGGGGGGGGGGGGGGGGGGGGGGGGGGGGGGGGGGGGGGGGTAAGAAAAATAAAAAAAAATCATAAAAAAAATTTGTTTATTTGTAGCCTATTTTAGTAACGTTTTTACGGGTTGGGGAAACATTTCAGGGGGGGAGGGTTTCAAACTTCCTAACCCCCCATACGGCCTTGTAGCTATACCTCATTTTTTCTAAAGGCTGAGGAATCTAGCTGAAGCTTTGAAGACAAGTTTTTTTTTTAGGGGGGGGGGATGACTTCGAAGTTCGTGTTGGGGGAGGGCTATTTCAATCTTCACGAAGAATATGCGGTAATTTTTTATTTATTTTTTTTTTTTTTTGTGACCGTCTTCTGGCTGGCTTCGTTACTAGTTTGATGTAAGTGCAGGATAAAGTGCTTTGGCTTGTCTTTTCATAGTAGCCAGTCATCTTACTGTATAAACAAATTAATTAACTCTCTTCATGATTGCTAAAACCTAATTTTCCTTTGTTTCAGTTTAATTGTTTCTTCTGCTACTTTATATATAAATTAATTATTTCAATTATATAAATAATTAGTTATTTTTAGATTATTTTGTCATGCTTTATGTATAAATCTCTCCTAAACCATACATATAAATGGCCATAATTAGAAGCTGAAGTTGAGAATTTGCATTGTTTTGAACAGATTGTAATCTTTTAAAAGGATTGCGAATAACTGAACTTTGACAAGCTTACGAGAAAGATACCTTCCAACGAGAATATAATAAAAACGAGTTTTATAATAATAATGAATCAAACAAAATTAACGAGCTTCTCGTTAATTAACTCGTTTTTATTGCAGTTCTTGAATTCACAATCCGTCTAAAAACATCGCAATTTGTTCAATAAGACATATGTTTTTGGAACTGGAACTGCAAACAAGTTCCTTACCCAGATAGATAACTGCCTGTACATCCTTGTATTTCAAGCACTGAACGTACCCAACAGAGAATTAATGGAAGGTGTCTCCTCTCAACGGTTCCATACTTAAAGTAACTCGTTAACGAGCTTTATATTTTTATTTTTGTAATAATTTTTTTTTATGTATAAAAAAAAAAACTGAATATTTTCTCTTTTTTTAATGAAGTATTTTTTTTATTATTACATGCTGTTCAAGCTTAGTCTAGCATAACATATGAAGCTAAATCTTCGTAAGTTTAAGTTTTCGTTTTTTTTTTTTGTTTTTTTTTGACGTGTCTATTAATGAGGAGTGGCCATACTGATTTCCGTTTTGTTAAAAAACGGATAAAATAAAAAAAAAAATTGTCCTTTTCGACCAACCGTCCAGGGCTAAACGGAAAGCAGGTCGTCCGCCGTTGGGGCGGGAGGATGTCGTAAAAAAAATTAAGAGAAATGGGAACTTCCTGAGAGATAATGTAAAGAGGGAGGCTTCGAATACATTGGGACGGAGGAGAAGCATGCGTACCTGTGTTGGCCTCAAATGGCTTGGTGCTGCGGTGAGTTGTTGTAGTGGTAGTAGTAGTAGTATATGTTTTCGATGTCCTTTATGCGTTTCCTAGAAACGAAAATGAAGACGATTTTAAGTCAAAGTTACTTAAAAATAATTTTTGTTAAACTATATTTCGTTGTTTTTTGGCCAGAGGATAAAAACTTGAACATATGTTATATTTGTTTTTTTTTGTTAGGTCGTAGCCGTCACGCGTAAAGGTAGTAAAACTGACATTTTCACCCTTTTGAGATAATTTCCAAAAACCATTGTTAAGCTGTTCTCAAGAGGGGGTCAGCAGGGGGGTGTGTTTATCAGGAGAATCAAATTGTAACTGAACATATCAGGGAAGGGTAATTTTCTAGTACTTGGAGAAAGAAAAGAAGTATTTGAGGGCGTCATTCCCAACATGAGGCGCAAGCTCAAGCTGGTGGGTTTGGCAATATTTGGGTGGGACATGGGTATTGCGTCCAACCTTCGGCTGACTATACTTTAGACTTAGAGCTTTAATTTTGGAAAAAGATTTTTTGTTTTTTTTGTGAATGACGTCATATTCAAATGTTGGAATAATTTCGATCTCATTGGAATAAAACATGGCTAGGAGACAACACCAAACAAAAAGATACCAAGTTAATTATCTTTTAAGCCTCCTTCAGGTGAATACATGTAAAATTTTGAATATCAAAATTTAAATATGACGAGGGGGGGGGGGGGCATCAATATTTTAGAAATGCCTAATTGGGGCATGGCCCCAAAATCGGTCGGGTGATGGATGGTCCCTTACTCATGTCCCATATGTGAAGAAACTGGTAAGGACCTGCTTCATTTTTCATTGGTCCTTGTCCTGAATTATAGGATTCAAGGAACTGATTATTTTCCAATAAGGTGGGGTTAAAATTGTGGTTAATTCCAGGAATGGGTTCGACTGATTTTGGGAGATTTGAAAGATTGTAAAACATATTCAGTTGATAATGGTACATAGAGAGAATCTTTTAAAGGGAGGGGAAAGGGGCGAGTGCTTCAAGTAATTTTGATTGTGTGTGGCCTTTTTTCCATTTTATTGCGCATACGGTGTTGACTTGTTCATTTATCTGTTTAAGGATAGTATTTTTTACTTGTTGCCATTGCCGTGTGACTTTTCTTGCAATAAGTATCAGTCTATCTATTATACATTGTGTTGATGATCATCGCTTTACCCCACCCATTTGCTGATGCTCCAACGCATTAGAAAAAGTTTTTGCAATCATCTTAGAACTGTGCAACTATCAGATATAATCTCCATGCATGACAGCAATGATATATTGCTGATTATTTGTACATACATGTTTTTTTTTTTAATGTACCTTTTAGGTTCGAGTTAAGATAGAGGGTGACAATGAACCAAGTCCATCTGTGCCTAGGACTGAGGGCCAGGTACCTTTTGTTTTCGTTGGACAGTGGGAAAGCATCCTGAAAGCGCTAAAGTAAGATCTTGTGACATCTGTTTCCTCCTGTCAGAAGCGCTGTGTTATTTTTATTTTAGACTTATAGATTTTTTTGAGATTTCTTTAATCGTTCCAGTTGCACTCTTTCTCTCTCTCTCTCTCTCTCTCTCTCTCTCTCTCTCTCTCTCTCTCTCTCCTCTCTCTCTCTCTCTCTCTCTCTCTCTCTCTCTCTCTCTCTTCTCTCTCTCTCTCTCTCTCTCTCTCTCTCTCTCTCTCTCTCTCTCTCTCTCTCTCTCTCTCTCTCTCTCTCTCTCTCTCTCTCTCTCTCTCTCTCTCTCTCTCTCTCTCTCTCTCTCTCTCTCTCTCTCTCTCTCTCTCTCTCTCTCTCTCTCTCTCTCTCTCTCTCCTCTCTCTCTCTCTCTCTCTCTCTCTCTCTCTCTCTCTCTCTCTCTCTCTCTCTCTCTCTCTCTCTCTCTCTCTCTCTCTCTCTCTCTCTCTCTCTCTCTCTCTCTCTCTCTCTCTCTCTCTCTCTCTCTCTCTCTCTCTCTCTCTCTCTCTCTCTCTCTCTCTCTCTCTCTCTCTCTCTCTCTCTCTCTCTCTCTCTCTCTCTCTCTCTCTCTCTCTCTCTCTCTCTCTCTCTCTCTCTCTCTCTCTCTCTCTCTCTCTCTCTCTCTCTCTCTCTCTCTCTCTCTCTCTCTCTCTCTCTCTCTCTCTCTCTCTCTCTCTCTCTCTCTCTCTATCTCTCTCTCTCTCTCTCTCTCTCTCTCTCTCTCTCTCTCTCTCTCTCTCTCTCTCTCTCTCTCTCTCTCTCTCTCTCTCTCTCTCTCTCTCTCTCTCTCTCTCTCTCTCTCTCTCTCCTCTCTCTCTCTCTCTCTCTCTCTCTCTCTCTCTCTCTCTCTCTCTCTCTCTCTCTCTCTCTCTCTCTCTCTCCTCTCTCTCTCTCTCTCTCTCTCTCTCTCTCTCTCTCTCTCTCTCTCTCTCTCTCTCTCTCTCTCTCTCTCTCTCTCTCTCTCTCTCTCTCTCTCTCTCTCTCTCTCTCTCTCTCTCTCTCTCTCTCTCTCTCTCTCTCTCTCTCTCTCTCTCTCTCTCTCCTCTCTCTCTCTCTCTCTCTCTCTCTCTCTCTCTCTCTCTCTCTCTCTCTCTCTCTCTCTCTCTCTCTCTCTCTCTCTCTCTCTCTCTCTCTCTCTCTCTCTCTCTCTCTCTCTCTCTCTCTCTCTCTCTCTCTCTCTCTCTCTCTCTCTCTCTCTCTCTCTCTCTCTCTCTCTCTCTCTCTCTCTCTCTCTCTCTCTCTCTCTATGTGTCTTTCTTGAGTATAATTTTTTCGATTGAATTTCGCTATTAGAATTTTATGTAAAATTTTGTACTTGGTCAATTTTTAGATTTCAGAGATTGATCATGGGTGATTTTTATGGTTGTACAGGCATACATTCATGTCTTATTACTTTATTCCAAACACAATAAATGGCAAGGTTGATGTGGCAAAGCAAAATTGTCAAAAATTTTCTTACTACTCTACTTTTAGAATAGAATATACTATGCTCTACCTTCAAGAAACATATAAACAGGAATAACGTTTAACTACTTTAAAAGAGTTTTCCAACGTTGTGTACGGAAAAAATGTACGGAAAAATGTGTACGGAAAAAAAATAATAATTGTCCTAAACAAAGATTATACGGAGCGAGAATATAGGGCATTACAGAAAAATATCTATATAAAACATTACTAGTTGACTTTAACTAGCTTAGTTAACCATCTCTTGAATATATGATCTATATAAGAGTACATGAAGGTTCCTTTCAAAGCAACACTTTACCTTTGTTCCTTTGTTGTTACCTTTGTTCTAATGGGGGAGATTCACCTTGTAATATCATTTTCAAAGCTGTTTGTAGGAACTAGCAGTTTTTTTGTAATTATTAGTGGTGCCGCAAATTTTGTCATAATTCTTCGTTTTTTTTGTATCCTCTTTCTTCTTATTTTCTTCTGTTGTCCTTCTCTATGTTTGTTTTAACTATTTTCTGTACAAAAAAAATATGATTATCGATTAACATGCAAGATAACAATAAATAAAAATGAATTAATTTATGTAGGCTATGAGTAAAAAATTGTCGTCCGTCCCAAAAAAGGACGGTAAAAAAGGGAAGAAAACAAAAGATAAAACAGTGACGAGGGCAGTCTGATTCCCCCTCAAAATTTTGTTTGACTCTTGTTTGAAAAAAAAGTAACAAAAATTGATGCGATGCATTTTTAGGATTTCTTTTTTTTTAATCTTCTTTTGAAAGAATCAACAGAGGAATTTTTAGGGATAGCTTCACCAGGAAGATCTGGAGAGATTCGGGGGGGGGGGGGGGTAACTGAACCTGTTCTTTTAGCTCTATTCGAGATCTTTTTGAGTGGTGCCAATAACGTTCCCGGAGCACCAGCATACAGCGGGTATCCATACTCGGCTACCCGTAAAATGGGATGATCAAGCAGAGTGTTAGAAGGTTTTTTTGCAGCGACGGGTGATCCCCCAGTTCTCTTGCGTAGGAGGTTCTCACCCGATCAAGGTGGGTGTTTCGAGAGAGATCTATGGAGAAATGGATTTCTAGGAGACGAAGCTCTTCGACTTTCTTCATAGCTTTGTTCATGAAGATGAAGTTGGGGTGTAAGTGCGGTACTTTTGATCGGGAGATCATTAGCTCTTTTGTTTTCGATGCATTGAATCTGACCATCCAGGCATCAGATCATTTTTCAATTTTCAAAGGATCTGTCTGTAGGAGCAGGGAGGCTTGGATTGGGTCTTCATGTGTTGGGCTTACTATATGTGTTGTGATGTCACCGGCAAAGCGATGCAGAGGGCTCGCAAGGTTATCTCCCATGTCCTTTATGTAAGGAATGGAAATCGTAGGCCCCAATATACTACCCTAGGGTATGCCTGGCTTTGTTGGATGTTCGAGGAAAATGAACCCGTCAAGAACAACCCACAGTCAACGATCAGAAAATCACCTTTAACAGATGTCCTCTGACACCATACGCGTAAAATCTTCCGTAGACCACGATGCCATACTCTGTTGAAAGCTTTAGCATACTTTGTCGAATGGCAATAATCTGATGTGTCCTTTTGCCAAAAGTTTGGTCCTCTCTTGGTGTTGGGCCGATAAGCAATCAAGCGTTGAACGACTCTGGTGGAAGTCATTTTAATGGTTGCCTGAAGCTTCATTCGATTGTAGGTACTGATAAATTGAATGATTGGACACCTTTTTGTAGACTTTCCCAATGCAGAAGGAGGCTGATATGCCTATCTGAGCCAACTCTCATTGGATCGCCATCTAGCTTAGGTATAGGAATGATGTTGGTGGATTTCCATATGTGTGGAAAGGTTCCATAGGAAAAACAGCCAGAAAAGCGACGGCAAAGGTCCAGCCAATTCGGCACTGCAGGTCTTAAAGACGGCATAATGTATATTGTCAGGACCCGTGGATTTGGCCACATCAAGACTGCAAAATGCAAAGAATCTTAGGAGGGGAATAATTCACACGATCAAGGACTATATCGGTTCGATCAGGAAAATTGGGAACTTCTTTACTGTCATCTTCTTGAAGTCAAGTCTATCATTTTCTCTCTTTGAGAGTAGCCATCGCTTTTGTGTCTTTGATTTGGCTTTGATAGACTTTTTGCAGTAGATGTTGAACCAAGAATTGTCCTTGCTGGATACCACTTAGATGGTATATAACTCACAATTCAGTCGACTATGGCCTGTTGGTACTTTTCTGGAGCTTTCTCGGGTCCTTTGAAACGAAGGAAGGCTGTCCATGGCTAAGAAGCAAGTGCGTTTCTTTAGCCATCCCAAGCTCCATTTTATATCGTCAGATTTGTCGCTCGGGCTATGTTGGGGAGGAATGCCAACATTTCCATGCGCAATTGCGGCAACGTGGTCACTTGTGAAGGCATGAGCGTCAACCTTAAAGGGTTCGGCGTGATCTATAAGAAAGAGAAAAATACAATATGATCCATTGGGCCATGGTTGGTATCGAATTCAACCAGTTTTTCAAGCCCATACGAAAGAGAAAGATTATACAAGTCTAACCCCTCCTTATCAGTGTTTTTGCTACGGAAGCATACACTATGATGGACGACGAAATCTCCATGGAGGATGATGGGAGACTTAGCGTATTCGTCCCGAATGTAATCAAGGGAGAGTTCAAGGTAGCTAATGATCTGGCTGACTTGGGGGTGGGGGTATTTATAGCCCCAAGAATCACAGACATATTTGGAAGGGTCACCCTAACCCACTGAGCTTCTTCGCCTGCTGGGTTTGGGAGATTCAGACATGAGTATTGTATATATCTCTGTATATAAACGAAAATACTTCCATATTTTGCACCATGAACGCTTACTCGGTCTCGCCTGAGGAGCGTGTACCCTTGTATGGCAACCTCAATGCTCGGTATCTCGTGGTTGAGATTGGTCTCAGTAATAAAACTAATAGATGGTTTGATAGAGTTCACTCAGTAGGCTATAAGAACTGGTCAAATTTAGTTTTGAGACCTCGTTCATTACTGTGCGCTACCGTAAATTGGTCTGAATGGATTGTCCGTAGGCGTACGAAAGGTCGTCGACGAGGGGTCAGTTTGATCCAAGGCTTATTTTGATGAATTTTATCCAGGTAAAAGACACCTTTTCGGGGGGGTTGGATGAGGAGTGGAGTCAAAACACCTTTTACTATCTTCAGTATTTGAGGTTGTCTCCCGGAATAGATTGAACCTATGACGGGTTTGAAGCAGAGCACTTACGTGATACCTCCCACCATTCAGATTGTAGACTAATAGTAGCCAAAGTAGATATATAGATATAAAATATATATATATATATATATATATATATATATATTCATTATAAATTTTACTTTTCGATCTGTCACTTTTCCGTTCTCCTTTTTCTTTTTTCGTGTACGTGTGTTTGTGTATGGATTATCTATTCTAATTAATTTATTATTTGTTTTAGTTATTGTTAGATTATCATATGAATCATTTGAAAGAAGTTGAGCAGCTCCGACTTGAAAAAATTGAAATTGAGAAGCAATTGAGGAATGTTTCATCGAGTAATACCTCAACTACTGCCCCACCTAGACGCTTTGATAGGTAATTTTTCATCAGTGTATGTTATTCAGAAATCGTTGTAAAACAAAAGAAAGGGCGTATATGATAGTTTGGAAGATTTACTAGAGAATAAAAATAGGGGCTTAAAATCTTCTTGCTAGAACACTTTGGCTCATTGTTTATTTATTTATTTATTTTTTTCAATCCATTTATTTATTTTTTTCTTAACTCCCGCCTTTGAATTTTGTTTCTGGTTGAAGTTGGAATTGCGTGTTGTTTGTTTGTTCGGTGTTAGTTCGGTTTGTTGTTCGGCACTGTTTGTTCGGCACTAGATTAAAAACTAGAAACAGATTCAATAAACAATGACAAACATATTCACCACGCATATCAAAATAAAGTAACCATAATCACAATGAAAATCCTAGACAACAGACAATTAACATCAAGGCCCTATCCAGCGGGGGGGGGGGGGGGGGGTTATGGTATGACATTTGACCCCTACCTCCCCGAATATTTTTTTTCCAACTCGTAAAGAAGTAACAAAAATGCATATTAAAAAAATTTTGATGCGTTCTAAACTTCTTCGAATACCCCCCCCCCCCTTGAGCTAAAATTCTAGTTACGCTTTTGGCTAACAATCAATAGAATAAATGATTTGAAAACAATTTAATAAGCTGGAATCGCGACACGATCTTACTCTTTTTATGACGGAGAGGCAAAAACAAAAGAAATTTTACATAACGAGATTTAAGAATTTTATTAAAACAAATGAAATTTACATAGCGAAATTTTGAGAAATTTACGTTATATATTTACGAAAATATCTAACTCAATTTTTATATAATCCGTTTTCTGGAGAAGACCACAAATTCGGTAGAAAAAATATTGCTGAAGCGCAAAAAGTACCATAAAATCTGCAAAAACCATTTCGGTTGTATCGACCATGGTTGGGACAAATTTTCCCTAAGAAATTCTAGTCTTTTTAATCACTCAACTACTTAACTGAGAACATGTTGAAGAAAGAGTTGAGCAAAAAGAAACTCACAATTGATTTTCTTCTAAATACTAAATTTTGCTAGTAAAGTCGTCACTTCCCCCCACTCTTTCCTTGATTCTGGTTCTTTTTAAGTCCCACCATGTAATTGCCATGGAAATGGCTTGCTTTGACAAATTTGATACCCAATCCCCCTTCCTGCCTACTCTTATATTCGTAAATCTATAATAGTTTTAGTCGTAACTCCATGGTATATCTCGGTAAATTTACAGACAAATCAAATTCAGCTAGTGACTCAATAATAGAATGAACACTTTTAGTGTGTGTTCTATTTTTCTCCTTTTTTCTTCTTTTTTTCTCTCTTTTCTTTTTCTTTTTTTCTCTCTCTCTTTTTGTTTCTCCCTGCGTTCTCGGCCATTGAGCCTTGTGGGCCTGGGGATTATTTGATGTGGAATTTATTTTGTTTTTGTTGGATTTATAAAATCTTATCTAAAGTTTGTAGCTGAATATATATATATATATATATATATATATATATATATATATATATATATATATATATATATATATATATATAAATTTCCTCTCGACCTATTTCAGGTCTATTCACATCTAAAACCCGCGACCTTCTGACATTTTTCTTTTTTTTTTTTTCAAAATTATTAAGTTTCTAGGACAGCACCACATTTTCGCAAGTGTTACCACGTTGAACCGTGGAAATGAATTAACAAAACTAATTAGTTAGGTGATTGTCCTATCAAGTGCTTTCATGTCTTTCTTTGGGTGGCCATTTGGATTGATGTTATCGTTTATAAAATTTTGTAATTAAATGACGTGAACTGAACTTAAAATTAGTTATATTTGGCAACGATTTTGTCCGTAAAAAAATCAAACACAAACAATCTGTTGGTTCCAGAATAGAAATAAACATTCTAAGGAAAGCTACAGCTTCTTAAGATGTTTGGTGCCATCTGTGTTTTGGCTGATTTTTCGCCCACCTTTCTTTTCTTTTTGCCTCCGCACGTACCGAAAAAACTGCATAGCTGCAAAGGGACTTTTTCATTAAAAACTGAATTCCCGAATTATTTTTCTTCTTTTTGTCTCGGAATTCCGCTGACCCATTTTGCACACCATTTGACTCCTTAATTATAGTAAAGAAATAAGAAACTGAAAGTATATTATTGTAGAATTTAAATATAATTTATATTTTAATTTTCTATTTATAATAGAAATGTAATTTACAATAATTATAAGAAATATAAAATTATCTATTTTATTGTAGGTTTAAGGTCTGGATTTTTTGGCTCTGCCTCCAGAATAGTATTTCAGTGAACTTAAACTTTTTGGGAAGGTATAAAGAGGGAGGGTTTGAATAGATGGCGAGGAGCTTGCGTAGCTGTATTGGCCTCGGGTGGCTTGTTGTCCAGTGAGTTGTTAGTAGCAGTAGCAGAGCTAAAAAACGAGGGGGGGGGAGAGGAATAGTTTCTTTTTATTAGTAGCACATCATTAACTTTTCAATTTATCTCTCTACGAGTAACATGAAAACTTGTTTTCATTCTAAACAAATCTTCAGAAGATGTTTAGATGGCAGAGATGTCGCTTGGATCTGAAAAAAAGAAATATGGCGATATTAAAGACAGTCAAAAGATAAAAGTAATGAATACACATAGCTAGGAGATTGGAGAGCAGTCCAGCCATTATGGGGTGAGGGGGAGACCCCACCCGAAATACATTCAGCCAATCTGAAAAATTTATTCCATAAGAATATTGTTATATATTTTGTTTGTATAAAAGTATTAGTTGCTTGAAGCAACTGATAGGGCAAAGATGTCGCTGGAATCTGTAAAAAAAAAGGTTCTAGCTCGTATCAACGACGACCAAAAAGGGATAACTGAAAGTCATGGCTTAATTGACTAGTAGAATACAAAAGATTAAAGAAATATAAAACCAGTCCAATGGCTAGAAAATTTAACTAATTTTCTAGAAAATTAGTTAATGGTTAATGTTTAGTGAGACGGTTCCCCGGATTCGGGATGGATTCTAAGCTAAAATCAATTTTTATTTTTAGCTAAAATGAATTCTTAGTCTTATATTTCAAAGGAGATATTTGAGACGGGTGTTTGCATAGAATAATTTTCTAGAAAACTAATTTATAAGAAAATTAACTAATTAAGCAGGCTGCAGTCTATTGCTTACTGCTGAGCCACCAATTATGATTGGGGTGAGGGAGACAAAGCATAAATATTGTTTTAATGAGCTTAGATCAGCAAATTCTGGAAAATTCTTGAAGAATTTCAGGAAAAATAAATGCTTGTAAATTTGTATTACTGTTCTGAAAAAATAATTACTTTTTAAATTAATTAATAACTGATTGGTTTTGAAAAAAGTTAATTACTATAATCACTATAATTGTTGCTTAATCTATATCACTTAGTAAATATTTCATACAAAAAAAATATGAAAAGTAAAGAAATAGAATCAAAACAAAACTAATAAACGTACATCTGCAAATAAACATGTAAATTTTTGCAAAAGTTAAAATATTCAATCTTGACTGATATTTGAAAGGAGTGTCGCTCAACAAAGAAGTTGGAGAGAGTTTCAATAATCAAATACGTACCAGACCATATAGGGTAGCGTATACCACTAGGTAAGAGATACTGGGATAATTGTGATTGGTATGGATGGGGAGGTAGGGATATCTCCCCCACTCATGACGTAATGAGTGAGCAACACACAATCATAAAGATGGTAAAGAGGATCATTTGTCGACATAAACCAAACCTTAAAACTTCATTCCATCCTTTTTCACATTTATATAGATATTAGATAGATCACTGGATCTATCACACAGATCCTTACTAGATCACTTATTAAATAAGCATATTCGAGTGGTAAATCGAAAATAGTTCTTTTGTTTTAAGGTGAAAAGTAGAACTTTTTTTTGAAATAAGGAACTCTCAGCTTTATAAGCAATTAAAATAAAAGGTGCACCAGTAATCTTTTGCAACGAAATAGCTTATTGCGTCAAGTAAAAATTTATGTATGGCTGCTACTATTAGCTCCAATTTCTTTAATTTTGATTGTTTTTTTTTCAAAATTAATTGAAAAGCAGAAGTTTTAGAAAGCAAGAAAACATTTTTTGATAGTGGGAGAGATGGTTAGGGGTGGGCTGGACCATTTTTAGAGTAGGTGCCAAAAAATTGGTGAACTTAGGAGGGGATTTTTTTTTTTTACGGAATGTATCACTCCTTCCTGATACTTTGGGGTCTACTTTGAGAGACCCAGTTATCGCGTTAAGCTTGGGGAATGGCATGGAAGGGTGGACGGCAGTGACGTAATTTTACTTTGAACTAATTTTTCAAAGTTTAATTTACTTTAAGTTTTTTTGTATATACTAGTATCTACTGGCAGTTGGTTTATACTGGCATTTTAATAAAATTATGTGCGTATGCATGTATTTAGGTTATAATGAGAAATTAAATAATTTAGAACCCTTTAGCAACTACTGGAATGTTTTGGTTCTCGAAATAATTAGCACATAGTTCATTATTGCACTGAAAACACTGGGTTTTGGTTTCATTTGCGCAATGATGTTTTAAAATGTCAAGAATTGTCTTGATATGCTTTGACCCTCAAATTAATGCAAACATCAAGTTTTGTGCTGTGCAATTATGAAGACTCCAAAATAATAAATTTGTTATTTCTCAGTTAAGATAGATAGATTGATGGATATTTTTTTACATAAAAAGCAACTACATTTTATAAAAACTAAACCACATAAAAGACAAAAGACCTTTGGATGACTGGATCTTCTAACCACCTTTTAACTTGAAATTATACAAAAACTAAGTATTATCTATCTAAAAAAAAAGAAAAAAGGTTATTAATATTTAAAAATAAAACATATATAAAAGAGAAAAAAACATCATCAGAAAAAAAACAATAAGTACGGTGACTTTTTGGATAGTCTTATTTAAGGATTTTTCAAGCCTGTATGTAATTTATATAAGAAATAATTTGAATTAGTATGGGCAAGAAAAGTTTCTTGGAATTGTCTGCCGTTAAGCTTGGAAGGGTGACATATTTACCGTCCTTCGTTAGAACCATCCTGTGAATTTGAGGTTCAAGATTTTCAAAAGTATTGTGCCATTGGCTTTTAGCATATATATACTGAGCGGGAGCAATCCCTTCGTCAGGAGAAAATGGGATATTGCCACAGCTTCTCCCCAAAACTACGCATATGTCTGTAAAATCAAGATTGAATTTACAAACAGTTTACTAAACAAAACAAACTAGAAAACGAATATTTCAGTCATATATTGAAGGCAGACACACATGTAAGATTTTTTTTTTCGGAGGGGGGAGGATAATGAATAAACAAAAATATTATTGAATAAATCGAACAAGGAATTTAAGAAAATATAGGGTTGTGGGGAGAGGGTGTCCCCTTGTGCACATCCTGGTGATGACTGTACATGGTTGTCATCAGTGGAAGATATAACTAAACAAAAACATGTCAAAAATGAGCTAAGGTTATCATTCTGATTTTGCCTTTTTTTTTGCTAAATTTGCTTTTCTTTTTTGCTGAAATATAGACATATTTTTTGCTCAAATGAAAAGATTGTATCTCTTTCGTTTTTTTTCTCTTTTTTGACAGTAGGTTAGAAATTGAAAAGATGTCTCTTGGTATTTTTTTCATTAGTTTTGGAGATTATTTTTTTTTCATTGGTTGTGGAAGCTTATTCACTTCGGAGGAGATAAGGCACACCAGGCTAGCCTTAGTTAGACATAGACATATTTATTGACATACTCGACATAGCACTAATATGTCGAGTGCTATGTTTACAAGGTACATGAAGATTGCACAAAGACAAACTACGATTAGTTTATGCTGTTAAAGAGACCGTGAAAAGGGGAACAAAATAATGCTGATACCGCGTTGTGCGGCAATAAACTGGTTGCATCTTATTCTGTAGATAATTTTGAAGACCACACTGCCTTTCCATGACGATAAATAAAAGTTCAAATAGGGATAAAATCCTTTTAATAGACAGTGATAAAATTTTCAGAAAAATACTAGATATTTCGGTCACATATGCAGTGACTGTCATCCGTAGTTATACTGTATATGTGACGGAAATATCTAGTATTTTTGTGAAATATTATCACTGTCTATTAAAAGGATTTTATCCCTATTTGAGCTTTTTTTAAACTTATTCTGTCTTCTGGTGCATGTGTGCGGGGGTGTTTTCGGGGAAGGATACACCTGTGTTTTGTGCTTCTTAGAATGAATTGTCCAAATTTGATTTTAAGATTTTGGTGGCGGTTGTGGAGTGACAAGTCCCAGTAATTCAAGCGTCCCTTCGTAGGAAGTATAACTTTCTCTCAAACATAATTTTACAAGCACGTATTTGAATGGCCTCAATATGGACACTCGGGCCTTATATGGACACTCGGGCCCCAAACAGAACATGCGTATTCTAGTACAGGCAGAACGTAAGTCATGTTGGCCAGTTTTATTGACTTCCCACTGAAACTCAAAATAAATGGACACCTGGAGAAATCTGGGGAAGGTAAAACAGAAAGCGTGTGCGAAAATACAGGATGGCTGGCCCCCATCCCCCCATTGATCTTCCTGGCTGAAGGGCCTTGAGACGGATATCAGCACCGCCGCTTCGTACCTTAAGGGTCTAGTGTCGCATCCTTTACCTTTGTTACCTTTTACCACTGAAAGTGAACCTTTTCATTGTAACAAGCGATTGCAGGGCAAGTTGTGAAGGTAACGCTCAGTATCTTTTTACTGCTTACAGGCTGGAAGAGGGGTACTGGTTCTTACAGAGGTTGCAGTACATCTAGATTAAGGACTATACTTCCTAGGACTATATGGCTTCTTACTATTAAGGACTTTACTATATTCAAGAAAAGAGTCACATTGTTCACTTGCATATTTTGATTGTCTTATTCTGAAGTCTAAAAAAAGAAATTTCCTAATTTTTGAAAGTCAGTTTTTACTGTTGCGTTATATTTTGAAGATGAGAGATACGCCCTTTTGTGTCTGACTAGAAATTGTTTGATTTAGGGAAGCTAATAATCCCTCAGGTTCTGTTCAAGGATCCTCTCCTCCCCTTTAATGGTCAGATGTGGGCTTCTTTGATTCTCTTGTCAGTGGGGATGAATGTTTAATATTTTCTGTGGTACTGTATGAAATTAATTTTGTTCATTTTAGGGCTTATAGTTCAGAACCTGGTGAGCGAAATGGAGATTATGAGCCACGGGGAAGAGGCAGAGGAGGTCGCCCCCCTCGCAGTCGAGGTGGTCCCCCAGGAGGACGTTACCGTCGGGAGAACATGGATAGAGAGCGTGATCGTGACTCAACTGAATGGAGTGATTCATCTGACCGCGAAACCAGGGGTGCTCCTCGTCGTGGCGGACGGGGGGGTCGCCACGGAGGCCCTCCCCGAGGAGCCCCACCTAGATCTACTCAAAGTGAAGAAAGAAATTAATTACCTTTCTTGAATTTGATGGTAAGGCTTTGCCATGCTCCTTAAGTTTTCCTGTGGGGCATTCCTGCTTCAATAAAATTATCTGCTGTGAGTGACTTGTGGAAACCGGACTTGAAAAACAATTTTTGATTTGTGACTTTTAAAAGAAGAAAAAAAATCCTGAATTTAGTCGAACTGAAGTTATATTTCTCTCCTTTTTACATACGGTAGTGTTTAGTTATTGTGTTCAATTGTTGTTGTGGTCAGATTTGCCCAATTTTAGCCCTTGTTTTGTTCTAAGCCCTTTGTTTAGCCCTTTTTAAATGTTTCCTTTTGTTTGTAATCCTGTAAGCTTAATTATTTGTTACTTCCTTCTTTCCTTCAAAAGAAACAATATATGATTCACCTGTAGCATTTTCGGCGTAGTTTGCCATACTATGAATGGAAAGTTTGTATCTAGACTGCTTAAAAGTTGTAAGCTTACTCTATGTAATTCTTTTATTTTGAAATAAAACATTTTTAAATAAAAACTAATGTTTCAAATTATAGAGTAATCGTTTCAGTTTTAATTTTCAAGTTTGAACTAATAATGAATATGATTACCTGTTATAAAAAAAAATCAAATATGTATTAATAACAAAACTTAAAACTTGTATGTTTCATTAGAAGAAGAAAGAATCTTAAAAGCTGGAAATGAAAAAATATGAACTGCGAAACCGGGGGTTGTTAATTTCGCTTGTTAAATACAAAATTGTCTATTTTACATTGGATGCTAGAGGTTGCAAAACTTTTTTTTTTTTTTTTTTTTTTAGACCAGGGATGTCCATTTAGGCCAGGGATGTGTGACCCGTGAAGCCTATGAATCTAGCCCATAAAGTATGGATAACTTATAAGAGTGGAAACCGGCACTAGTGTCGACAAAAAAAAAAAAACTCAAATCCATCTAGCTCCTGGATTCATTTGGGATTTTTCTAGTTTTGTAATTGATTTTTGCAAGAACTGAGTTCAAACACTTCTTCCTTCTCTAATTTTTACCAATTGCACTAATCAAATTAATTATTCTTATTATTATAATGAACAAAATGTCAAGTATTATCAAACGCTAGATGGCGTTTATAGTTTTTTGTTGAGACTAGTGCCAGTTCCCACTCAAGCTACCCATACTCTTTGAGTATAGCCCAAAATAGATAAATAGAAACATAATAAGTATTTTGAATGGTATTTTAGGTAGATTTACTCTGTGGTTACTGTTTTTTTTGCTTCCACGTGGTCCTATAAACCCATAAAGTTGGTTACCCATGATTTAGTCCATCCTATGTCTTGCTAATAAAATATGATAAATATAAGATAAAAGCTATTAAGATATGATTAAAGTCTGTCTTGTTTGGTGAAAAACATGATTTCCGTAGCTGGCCTATGATCCAAATACTTATAAGTATAAATCATTTACATTGTGAATTATAATTATAAATTTAGAATATATAAAAGTACGATTTTTCACTTCTATGAAATACATACACACAACTAAAGCGATTTGAGGATAGGAAATTTGGCCAAATGATTTTTACACCGTTTATTTTTTTTTATTCATTTATGTTCATTAAGTAAAAAAATTTAAAAAGTTTTAAGTTGATTCCAGAAATATTTTTGTTCAATTTCAAAATAGTAATAAATATGTATGTGGGCTTGATAACTTTAAATTTATTGAAATATTATTGTACCTCACTGCTTCTTTTCTTTGTTGTCTCTTGTTACTATTCTACCTGATTTTGTTCTATTTGTATAGCGCTTTTCTGCTCTTTTACGTTTGTAGAAGAAGGGCTGGTCTTCTCTTCTCCCTAAGTTTTTTTTTTTTCTTAGAAATTTCTTATAAATGGACAGCTTTAGAGCGACATTCTTCAAGGTTTAGATTTTATTCTATGAAGTTACTTTGGGATTTTCGTTAAAGCTTGCTTGAAAAGATAGTACTAAACAGCAGGTCTTCTGGACCTGTCAGATTATTTTTCTGTCACATTGCATAAACTTGTATTCTTAAATCACTAAGAAAGAAGACCAATTATCCGATAGGGGCTTGGTTTTTAAATCGAAAGAGTGTGGATAAATTATCAAAGCGGAAACTTGCGCCAGTGTTGACTAAAAAATCCACGACGCCGTCTAGCGTTTGATGTTTCTTGAGAGTTTTTAGGCTTTGTAATTGATGTTGCTTTCCTACTATCCTCACTACTTTCCTAGTTTCCTATTATACCTAAACCTCATCTATGCTTACCCTTGGATATAGAGGAGAACAGATAGTAATTTATGTGTCTTGCATTAGGGGCATGTATTTTGCTAAGTCACTTATGCTATTAATCTGTCTCCCCTAGAAGCAGCTTGCATTGCCTGTCCAGGCTCAGCACATATTCTAGTTTGGGGAGGGGAGGGGGTGGCATGAGGAGCAATACTTCGTAAGTCAGCCTCTGAAAAACTAGGGACAATTAATATCATATGTTTATGCCGAGAATATAAGTTTCTACGGTTAGTAACAGGAAAAAAACCCTTTAAAAAAATAATAAACAAAACTGTGTTTTTTAAAATGGAGAGTAATTAGGGTTCTAGATTATCCAAAAATATGGGTTTTTCAGGAAGCAACTACTTTACTAAATAAATACCAACAGGTAAAAAACGAGGGGGGGGGAGATTCGGGATTTTCAGGTCATAAGGTTTAATTATTTACCAAACTAGGTTATCATAATAGAAACTTGCAGCATCAAGAAATTCTTTATATTCTTCTCATTTATACCATTACATAAAAATTGTTTCGTTTTCTAGTTAGTTTTAGTTAAAAGGCCATTTAAACACAGAACCATGACGACACTTGTAACAGTGAAAGCTTTGCACCGTTGAAAGCTAGAAAGCTTTGCACCCTTTAAACATTCTTATAAACTTGTTTTATTGTTTAGTTAATTTTGAGTTGAAATGTTAACACCTATTGATATAATCGCCAAAATGTTTAGAACGATATGTGTTTTTCCTTGGTTTTAATATTACAACTGTGCTACAGAAGCGGTGTATTTAACTGGCAAAAAAATGGTTCAGAAACCGTGTATCACTGCCAAGGGTGTATCCAGAATTTTTGTTCGGGAGGGGGGAGGGGTACAGAAGACTAAAAAACATTAAAAAATTTGTTTATATGCTGCTTTGTTACTTTTTAATGAGTCAGGCAAAAAAAAATTCGGGGGGGGGGGTCAAACACCGCACCCCTCCCCCCTGGATACGGCCTTGATCACTGCTAATTTCTTCTTAGCTATTGCCTGCTAACACTCTGACTTTGTACATTTTGCCTGATCGATATGACCGATAAGAAAACTGGTATGTCCATTGTCTCTAATTTAAAGAAATAATGCCTGCTCTGACCGGTAAATTATACATTTTATGTTCAACTTTGTTTAAATCAAATAACTACGCTTGGGATAAATAATTAACGCCGTGCTCATGATTTTGTCCACGAGTTTGACTATAATGTTACCTGGGTATAAGGTTCAAACTGAAGAATCGTGCAAATCTATTGAGTCAGTAGCCAAAAATTTAAATCCATCTTGCTTGACAAGAATAACATTTTGGTACAACTTTTTATGAAGAAGATGAAATCTGAATGTGTGTCCTGCTGGTATTTGGAAGCTTTTATGGGAGTTCTAAAAGATGTTTCTTCTAAAAATGAAAATGGCGATCCTTAGAATTTTGGCTCTTGAATGAAAATTCACTTTTATGTGACGAAATTAACCAACAATTTAAAAAGAAGATGAAATTTCAGTTTGCAAGATCTGGGTTAAGAAAATCTGTTTTGGAGAAGTGAAAAGTATTTCTTCTAAAACATGTATATGGCGATTTTGAAATTTTAGTTTGGCTCTATGCTGAGTGTGTATGAAAATCGAGAATAACGATTTAAAAATGTATATTTATTAAATTTGTTAAATTAGTTTATTTGCATTAGTCCTGATGATTAGAGAAAAAAATTTAAATTGTTGAAATTGTAGAAAACTTGAAATGGGGACTGCAGTTAAAATTGATACAAAGTGTATGTTATCATTTGTTCTTTCGTTTGCATTTAAATTTTTGCTGCTTGGACCAACCCCGCCCCCTCTCCTCCCTTTTTCTTCTCTCGCTGTCTCTTTTCCACTTCAATCTGTATTTCGTGCTATAGAATTTACCAGTACTGATATGATACAAACTTATATAATATAACTGCACAAAGGCAGTATCTAGGGGGTTTACAGGGTTTGACCCCCCCCCCCCCTCTTCCGAAATTTTGGTCTGACTCGTAAAAATGTATTCCACCCCCCACCTCCCTAAAAAAAAGTCCTGAATGTCTCCTTGAAAACTGCACCCAAATTTTTAATTTTTAGTAAGTTCAACTGTCTTATTTTGAACATTATATTTGAACACAAAAAGGAAGTGTTCTGAAATTTCAAACTGAAACAAAATTAAAAAAAAAAAAAAAAAACAAAAAAAAAATAACTGTTTGCTTTCCGTTGTCGTCTCAACACATTTGTGAAATTGGTGTTAACACAAATGTAAGCATCGATTAATTAAGTCTTTTTCCTTATTCATCTCCTTTGAACTATCACCCATTTTCCTTGCCTTGCCTGTCCCTTCTTAAAATTTGATCTTCTCAATGCAAAAATTTAGTTAGATGTCATTTATATTTTGACTCTGTATTTGTGTCTTATTTGTATTTATCACTGTTTTGTTTATATCTAACAGAGGGGAGGTGGTAAATTTCTGGTCTGGAGAAAGCAAATTTTGATAAATTTTATTGTCTTCTGTTGGAGGACTCGGTCCCCCTCCCTCTTAGTCTTTTTGTCTAAGCCAAAAATTATAAATACCTTTTATGAAAGGATTGAAATAGATGGCAGCATTTGTTTCTTATCGAATGGACTTGTGGGTTTGTTAATAATGACAAAGCCCGAGACACATTGTCACATCTGTTGATTAAGGAGTGAAGATTTATGAATGTCGTGGATTGGTCCGCGGATGATTAAAATTGCCAGAAATCGGTTTGAAGAATCAACCTTAATTTGTCCCTAACATTTATTCATCAGCATTAACATTAGCACGAATTCGCTCCCAATAATCATTTACTATTGCCATGTCTTTTTAACTTTCACCAGATTTATGTTAAGGATACAAAAACTGCTTTTTGAAACTTTCATCTTTTCTAGTTTCAAAAAATTATGCCTTAGCTCTCAACTCTGATGACATATTTTATGCTAAGAAGATGAACAATGTTCAACTTCACAACTTACAAATGGTTTATATAATTGGTGCTATTTTTGTGGGTAATTTTGATTTATTGACAAGTGTGGCTGTAGTCTGACCCGGGCCAGACTACAGCCACACTTGGGCCAGCCGGGCCAAGTCTAATATAGGGCTTTCCACAGGGTCATTAAAATTAGTAAAGTTTTTTTCCGCTCACAGAAGAATTTTACAGTTTTGACTTAACAGCAATTTTTCGAAAAAAAGCTTGAATTAGCCATAAATGTAGTTGAGAAAACCATCTTCCTAAGTTTTTTTTTTTTTTTTATGTATTCTTGATCAAAAGGTTTTTTTGTCTAACCTTTACTTTTTTACAAAGAAAAAATTTAAATATTAAAAAAAAAAAAAACTTAAAAACTGGGCTAAAACATTTCGGTATCTGACTGGCTTTTTTTAATCTATGGCCAAGCCTAATTTTGTAGCTTAATATTGGCATTGAAAGCGAAAATTTTATTTTTGTGTCAAAAAAATATTCTGAAACTGACTTAGCTATACGGTTTTTTTTATTATTTTTTTTTTTTCTCATTGGCTTTAATTTTCGAATTTTAAAGTATATTTGTCAGGATAATGATTATTCGTTTCTTTCTTAACATTTATGGCAACCTTTGGGCTTTGCATGTGCTCCAAAATTCAATTGTTGTGAATGATAATTTTTTTTTATTCTCAATATATCAGATGAAATAAATATTAAGCAATTTGTATTACTGTAAGGGTAAATATTTAGTGGTTGGCCCGTTCTGAAGGAAAAATCTTAATAGTAATTCTTACTCCACTATATGCAGGAAAACAGTAATCAACAGGTTTTCTGGGTTGCTGGCACTCAGGAGCGTAGCTCCAGCAGTTTCATTGGGAGGGGCAAGAGGGGGTCACATCTGGAGAGTCAAGGGGCATGTGCTATATAATATTTTGTATTCAAGTCATTGGGGGGGGCAACTGTCCTGCCTTGCTCCCCCTCCCCAACCGACGCCATTGCTGGCACTGAAATTCATTTTTTTCACTTTTTTTTTTTCGAATTTATCATTTATTTTAGTTATTTTTATCTCCTTTATTTGTATTTTGAGTATTGATGATCAAACGCTACATTTCACGCTGTCAAAATGGCGTCTTAAGAATGTTCCAGTATTTTATTTGAAAGATATAGATAAAAGATCTGTAGAATGCTTTAGATGGCATTTAAAAAAAAAAAAAAAAATTGTCCAAAATTTTTAAAACGTTGTCTTGATAATTTGGAAATATAGATGGCGTTTTTATCGTTGAGTTTTAAAACACGAATGCAAGCAAGAAAATATTTATAACAAAAGCGGGAAATTTTTGAATGGAAGAAGAAGCGACCCCGAAAATCTTTTGAATGCGGTTCTTGTGCATATTATGAAGGAAGAATTATTCTATTAGCACTTTTCCTTCTAAAGAGGCCAGCCACTAAATATTAATTAAATAGAATTTAAATACCATTTAATAAAATTTAAGTTTTAAATATTTGCTAGACCCTGTTGTGAGTTGTAAGTTTTTCAGACATTTGCAGCATAACAAACTTGACGTTGTCCGCCATTTTAGGCTGAATATTAAAGCAATAGCTAATTGAGTTGTAGGGGTGGCAATAGGGGAGGGGCAATTGTACTCCTCCCTAGGTCTTGAGAAAATACCTTCTTTGATGTATTCATTTTAAAGAATTCAAAAAAATGCCCTCCCCTCCCCCCCCCCCTGGATTTTAAAAATGACCTTTTTCGTATCTCATCGTAAATTGGCGTCCCTGGAAGAAATGAGTTCTGGAAAAAAAATCTTAGTAAAGATCTTAGAAAAAATAAATCTTAGTTAAGAATCTTAGGAAAAAAATCTTAGTCTCTTATTTTTTCTTTACGACATAGTCCACCTCATATTTTCTTTAACCGACTATAACCTTTTGTCTTATTTAAGTATTTTTTGTTTTTAGCTAATAATTACGGAAGCTTTGCTACCCGGTTCAATGTATTCTTCTATTGATACTCTTTTCATGTCTTAGGCTAAATCACTAAATATTTTTTTGGTTTCTTCGTCAAAACCCACAAAGAGGTCAAGGTGAAACTGTCTCTATGATCCCTTGTAATTAAATATAAATGAATGTTAATTTTAATAACAAATATCGCTCTTTGTAAATATTGTTATCTCTGTGCTTCTTCTTCAACAAAACCTGACAAACTCGCATTTGAAACTGGGCTCTATTGGTTTTCTTTTGACTGTAAGGCCCTAGAGAGGAACTCCTCCCTCTTCGTCAATGACGCCCTAAAGATGAAAAAGTTTGGGCTAAAGTGAGATTATGCCACAATGAAAATGAGACTTCTTGGTCTTTTTCGACGCTCTTTAAATGATATTTTGTATATATGTTTATCTTTCAACTTACCTTGCTACAGCGCAATAACAAGATTTTAAAAGGGCTTTCATGTGGGATAGACAAAACGGAGGCGAGAATCAAACCCATGAAAGGTTTTGAACATTCTTTTACTCTGCTTACGTAATAACAGCTCCTTAAAAAATTATTGACTTTATTCTTTTCCTCTCTGTGAGAAGCTTGGAATATTTATCAGCAGAGACAGGGTTGCCACTTAGTTTTTGTTGCTGAAAAGAATGTCTCGAGTCTGGCTAAAATAGATTTATAACTAATGTGGCTTTCAAAATGAAATTCATATTTGAAGTCCAAATATGACAAGCTTGTGTTCAATTAATTAGTTACTCTGATTTTTTTTTAAACCTGACTGAAACCAATATATTAGTTAGTTAAACTTATATTTGTCACAAATTCAAATTGCTTCAAAGAATGTCATTTGACAGCAAAAATGTGCAGGTGGCAACCCTGATCTTATCTGCTTTGTGTAATTTGACAATGTGAACTTGTCTAACGAATAACGGTTTATGTCTGTTAGGTCAATCGAACGATGGTTTAAAATTTTAGCTATAAGCTGTATTTTCATTATAAATTAATAAATGTCGGCAAATAATTTAAAACCATAAGAACATTTTCTGTTTGTTGCCACTTATGTTTTTGGACTTCAACAGGGAACACACGTAAATAATTTATCTTAATGGAGGCGCTAATTACCGCTAAAAATGATTAACTGAATTGTCATCAACTAAGAAAATAAAAGTATTTATTGCTAGTTACTAATGAACATGCGAGTGTTACTTTAGAATCGTAAAAACTGGAGAATCCTTAGTTTTACCGATGAAGCACAGTAGTTAAAGGTTCCGAAAAAGATAGCGAATAATAATATATCGAGCTTTTTATCACATCATTTTGTTTAATGTCCGATCCATGTGGACTAAATTCCGACATGAGGAATGGAATTTAGGTGTCTTCTCCCGATTTTCGTTTTATTAACTCGGAGGTAGAAGATGCCACTTTAGTAAGTAGTCACGTGAAGTGACTAAATGTGCTTGTATAAAGCTTTCGCTACTATGTGTCGGCTAGCGCCTATCCAGGATTTTTGTTCGGGGGGGGGGGGGGGGGTACAAAAACAATATTTGCAAAACGTATCAAAATTTTTGTCTGTATGCATTTTTGCTGCTTTGTTACGAGTCGAATAGAAATTTTGGAGGGGAGACATTCAAACGCAGTAATACACCCTAGATACGGCCTTGTTTGCTGGCAATGAGCCAAATAAAAATTACCTTTGTGCGTCAAAATTAGCCTGAAACTTTAATTGAAGAAGACGGAATCTTAATTTGGGAGCTGAGAAAAAGTTCAATATGATAATTTGAATAGGCTTCTGTTCTGATTTACTGAAACGCAATCCCAAAATGTTCTACAGGTTTTACGGACTTCTGTTCATTTACTTTGGCTAGTCCTAGAATTAGCCGCTAAAGCAAAAAGTACCCATCTCCTTGCTTTTAAGTCTCGCGTTTCATGTCAGTTTAGCTTCAATTTTAATCATCGTTTGAGCTATGATTAATTATCATACGGCTATGACTTACGCTCGGTTGTGTCTATATCATTTATTGGAAATGATTGAAACAGCTTGTGTCCTTTTTTCTGAGGAATATTAGAAAGTATATTATTTAACTGGATAATGATGTATAATGGCTTGAATACTTGCTAGCCGTGCCAGTATGAGTTTGTAAAAGTTTCACATGATCAATAAACTTTATCTAATTATTCTGTTTTAGTTTTGTTGTTAGGCCATAAGTTATCGCCTCCATGTAAAAACATGAAATAAAAAGAAGTTTCAAAAAAAATCCTAGAACTTTTCAAAAAAACTACAAATAGCATCTGCGCTAAAATAATTTGATTTATAGGTCCTTTTTTTTCCTACTACTACTAAACAACTCACTGCAACACCAAGCCGCCTGAGGCCGAAATAGCTCCGCACGCTCCTTCTCCATCCCTATCTATTCAAAGTCTCCCTCTTTGCACTCTTCCAAGAAGTTTCAATTATCTTCCTTTACTACATCCTTCCACCCCATCCGGGGACAACCTGCTTGTCGTTTAGCCCTAGATGGTTGCCAGCAAGTACGATCTTTGGCAATCTGTCATCCGCAGAACGTGTCCAACTGGGATGCCAAATGGACACTTTTAGTGGCTTTTGGACACTTTCACTCAGAGGGACACTATTGGGTGAAAAAAGGCAGCTTTTTGAAAAAAAGGACACTTTTTGCACATTTTTCCAAATCAAAACCAAATGTCTTTATTTTCTTTTTTTATATAAATACGACTGCTTTTAATTTGTACTTTACTTTTAAGCTTTGGTAACGGCTTGGGGATTTTACTTAGATGTTTTTGCGCCCTGCGCAAACACCATCTATCAACCAAATAGGAATAGGAAAAGTCTTATATATAGGAAAAGTCTTACCAATATAGGAAAAGTCTTAACCAATGTGGTATGCTAGAACTATCGAATCTATCTTTTTCTTCTATCTTACGGTTGACGTTTGTCATCAAGTCGGCCAACTTCAAGGACCCACCTACTGCTGGTGGCAAAGTCACCAAGGCCGCTGAGAAGGCTGGAAAGAAGAAGTGAATGGCCATCCCTGCTGGCACGTTTCTGCATAAATCCCTATGGCGTGTAGCCGTGTGCATATGGCTATTATTACACTGCTGCCATAGAAAGAAAGGAGTTTTGCAGAAAAGCTGTGTTGCGGCTCAATTCTATTTATAGCCGCTAGCAAATGTTTCATTTTTATGTTCTATACTTTCAGCTGTTTTTTTTTTTTTGTCAAACGCTGGTCGCCAGTTTCTATCAAGTATAAATCAAGCGATTTTATTTCAATCAGCCTTGTCTTCTCACTTTTTTAGTTCTCGAAAACGTCATTTTTCCTCAGGGCTACTTCTAAATGTTCAGAAAACGGCAAGATAGAGGAGTTGTTAAACGATTTTAATCACTTGACCAACCAGTTGACTGAGTGTTTAAGGAAATTGACGTCTTTTGTTTAACTTTAAAACCATGTAGGTCAAAATAGACATTTCGTTGCTACAAGCCTTTCGGACCTTGTCGCACCCAAAGATCCTTAATAGCTACCGAAGATCGACGACTCGCATCTTTTTCGAATGACTTATGAAAATGCTGAAGTGAAAATTAATCTCTATGATTGGTTCTTTACTTTTCGACTAAGATAGGTAGCGGTATCGATAATCGATATAAAATTTCGCTCTGTTGGCATTCTCATGACGATTTTTTTCTGCCATCTCTTCAAATTGAACTAGAACTAAACTTAATTTATTGGTAGCGTTAATGTCAAAGGTGGAAATACCTGCAGAACTCATGCAGGTAACAGACCCACTAGGTAGCAGAACAAAGAAGGACGAATTTCATAGGTTTTTTGGCACTTTTTTTTTTTTTCACAGGTTTTGAAAATTCATAGTGGCAATCCTGTATATTGGCTAATTTTCTAGAGGGACAAGGTTTTTGGTCTCTCATCTTTTACGCTATTCTGTGTGCTCACGATATATTGCTCAGCTGTACCTTAATACTCAAGAAGCTCAGCGTTCTTACGTAATTTATGAAAGTGCAAGAACTTCAGAATTCTAAATATAATTATAAGTTAATATAAGTTAGAATCTTTTCATGAAAGCTTCAAAAAATCCTAGAACTTTTCAAAAAAAACTACAAATAAAATCTACGCCAAAACAGTTTGATTTATAGGTCCTTTCTACTACTACTAACAACTCACTGCAACACCAAGCCGCCTGAGGCTGACATAGCTGCGCACGCTCCTCCTCCGTCCCAATCTATCCAAAGTCTTCTCTTTATACTCTTCCAAGAAGTTTCAATTATCTTCCTTTACTACATCCTTCCACCCCATTCGGGGACAACCTGCTTTTCGTTTAGCCCTAGATGGTTGGCCAGCAAGTACGACTTTTGGCAATCTGTCATCCTTCATCCGCAGAACGTGTCCAAGCTATCTCAAGCCTTCGCTCATTAGAGAGGTTTCTGAAATGCTGTTATGCGCTATTGCGCTCACCTTATTCTTTTACGGTAACCTTAAATGATGATCGTGATGTAAAATAAGTTAAAAAATCTTCCGTTTAGGTTTTTGGTCTCTCATCTTTTACGCTATTCTGTGTGCTCACGATATATTGCTCAGCTGTACCTTAATACTCAAGAAGCTTAGCGTTCTTACGTAATTTATGAAACTGCAATAACTTCAGGATTCTAAATGTAATTTATGTCTCCAAATAAAGCTATTAAGTCGATTAGATACAGCTATTTAATTGATTAGCAAGACATGCAAGTTTTGGACTGTATGTTAAGGATTTAAGTGTGCAATGGAATATATTTTAAATAGTTGTGGTATTTATTTCAAGATGGGGCTTAAATCACTTTTTTAAATTGATGAGGTTCAATATTATGTCTAGCTAAACATAATAAAGCCTGTCATGTAGAATTTGTTCATAGATAATTTTGCTCTTTTAGCCTAAAACTAACACTAGTCCAAAGTCTTGCTCAAAGAATTTAATCAAAGATCAAGTATTCCAATTCCAAATTATTCACTGTATCTTAGTTCTGAAACCGCAGCACCAAGCCGCCTGAGGCCAACACAGCTACGCACGCTCCTCCTCCATCCCAATCTATTCAAAGCCACCCTTTTTTTTCACCCTCCCACGAAGTTCCTATTTCCTTTAAATCTTTCTTTATGACGTCCTCCCACCCCAGACGAGTACAACCTGCTTTCCGTTTAGCCCTGGACGGTTGGCCGAAAAGAGCATCCTCAGCAATTTGTCATTCTTCATCCGCACAACGTGCCCTAGCCACCTCAACCTTTCTTTCATTATAGCCCTAGAGAGCGGTATTGAACCATATTTTTAGTACAGCCTTTTGTTTGAAATATGGTCTGTCAGCCGGGTACCAAGAACAATCCTTAAGAAATTTCTCTGGAAAACATCTAGCAAATCTTCATCCGCTCTTCGGAGCGCCCATGCTTCAGAGCCATATTTGACCACTGTCATCACTGTAGCTTCAAATATTCTAATCTTGGTTCGTAGACTTATCTTCCTATTCTTCCAAACGTTTTTTAACTGCGAAAAAAGCACCCTGGGCCTTGGCTATTCTACTTTTAAGCTCCACGCTGCACCCACCGTCTTTACCAGGGACGTAATTTTCTATAGGGTAGGGATAAGGGGCAACCGCCCCTCCCAGACATCTGTTTACCCCCCCTCCAGCTAAAATTAAAATTTTGTTTCTTCAAAAATCTTGTCAAAACCAAGATAAGTATGCATAATTCAAGCATCCACAGAGACGGATCAGTTTTTTTAGCACATCTTTACCTTAATTGTACTATATGGCTCATTATCAGTTGTCACTATCATTTTAGTTGATTTGGGGAAATTGGCTTCAATTTTGCCCCCCCCCTCCGGATTTTGACGAAATTAAGCCACTGGTCTTTCATAGGCAGCGCGATTTGTTGGCACAATGTTTTTTTTTTCATACCAGGGCACTTCGTATCGAAGGAGTTGTCGTAGAAACTTCGAAAAGGGCTCATTCGATTGGAAATTGGAATGGCTAGTGCCCTTTCTAATGGTCAAAAGTGATTGGAAGGCAGCTAACACCCCTTCCACGCCCACTATTTCCCCAAACACATCCAATCAAAATTTTGAAATAGTCATTTTGTTCAGCGTAGTTGATTTCCAGAAACAAATTATGTTTTTGAGGAGGGCACTCCCCCCACAGCCCTCAGGGCAAGGGTTTGTAAGTTATGCCCTGGGGGCATATAAGGTTTTTATAGAAAGCTTTGTCGTAGAAACTTCAGAAAAGGCTTATTCAATTGGAAATTCAAAGGGCTAGTGTTCTTTTTAATAGTCGAAAGTGATTGGAGGGCATTAACCCCCCCTCTCTCGCCCACCCTTTACCCAAACACATCCAATCAAAATTTGAGATGCCCATTTTGTTCTACGTAGTTAAAGGTTCTGGAAACTAAGTCTTTGAGGATCACAACCCCCTCAGAGCCTTCAGGGTAAGGGTTATAAGTTATGCCCTGGGGGCAAATAAGGTTTTCATAGAAAGCGTTGTCATAGAAACTTCAAAAAGGGCTCATTCGATTGGAAATTGAAATGGCTAATGCCCTTTTCAAATAGTCGAAAGTGATTGGAGGGCAACTAACCCCCCTCTCACGCCCACCATTTATCCAAACAGATCCAATCAAAATTTTGAGATAGCCATTTTGTTCAACGTAGTTGAAAGTTCTGGAAATTAGGTTTTCCAGGATGATAACCCCCTCAGAGCCTTCAGGGCAAGGGTTACAAGTTATGCCCTGGGGGAGTATAAGGTTTTTATTGAAAGCTTTGTCGTAGAAACTTAAAAAGGATTTGATGGGAAATTCAAAGGGCTAGTGCCCTTTTTAATAGTCGAAAGTAATTGGAGGGCAACTAAACCCCCCTCTCACGCCCACCTTTTCCCCAAACACATCCAATCAAATTTTTTAGATAACCATTTTGTTCAACGTAGTTAAAAGTTTTAGTAATTAGGTCTTTGAGGATGATAACCCCCTCAGAGCTCTCGGGGCAAGGGTTGTAAATTATGCCCTGGGGGCATATAAGGTTTTTATAGATAGTGATGTTGTAGAAACTTCAAAAAGGGCTCATTTGAACGGAAATTAGAAGGGCTTGTGTCCTTTTTAATAGTCGAAAGTGATTGGAGGATAACTAACACCCCTCTCACACCCACCATTTCACCAAACACATGCAATCAAAATTTTGACATAGCCATTTGTTCGACGTAGTTAAGAAGTCCGGAAATTATGGTTTTGAGGATGACACTCCCCCCAAAGCCCTCAGGGCAAGGGTTGTAAGGTATACCCTGGGGGCATATAAGTTGTTTTTTTTTATAGAAAGCGTCGTCGTAGAAATTTCAAAAAGGAATCATTCGATTGGAAATTGAAACGGTTAGTACCCCTTTCAATAGTCGAAAGTGATTGGAGGGCAAGTAACCCCCCTCTCACGCCCATCAATTCCCCAAACACATCCAATCAAAATCTTGAGATAACCATTTTGTGCGACGTAGTTGAAAGGTCCAGAAATTATGTCTTTGAGGATGACAACCCCCTCATAGCCCTTAGGGCAAGGGTTGTAAGTTATGCCCTGGGGCATTTAAGGTTTTTATAGAAAGCTTTGTCGTAGAAACTTCAAAAAGGGCTCATTCGATTGGAAATTGAAAGGTCTAGTGCCCTTTTTAATAGTCGGAAGTGATTGGAGGGCAGCTAACCCCCCTCTCACGCCCAGCATTTCCCCAAACACTTCCAATCAAAATTTTGAGATAGCCATTTTCTTCAACGTAGTTGAAAGTTCTGGAAATTAGGTCTTTGAGGATGACAACCCCCTCATAGCCCTCAGGGCAAGGTTGTAATTTATGCCCTGGGGGTATATAAGGTGTTTATACAAAGCGTTGTCGTAGAAGCTCAAAAAGGGCCAATTCGATTGGAAATTGAAAGGGCTAGTGCCCCTTTTAATAGCCGAAAATGATTGGAAGGCTTGACATTTTTATAGTAAAGATCAATGTGGGTACAATGTATTATTACTATTGTTTTTCTTTTTTTTTAGACCAGGGCACTTCGTATCGAAGGAGTTGTCGTAGGAACTTCGAAAAGGGCTCATTCGATTGAAAATAGAAAGGGCTAATGCCCTTTTTAATAGTTGAAAGTGATTGGAGGGCAACTAGTCCCCCTCCCACGCCCACCTTCTGATTTGCCTATTATGTTTAAAAACTAAATGTTGCCTTAAGATTAAATCAAAATGCACTGTGTTAATACCAATCCCCAATAAGGCATCTCAGTAGTATCCCAAGAACGACTGAGGGTATTATGTTCAAACTTTTGGGGCTACTTCTGCTCTTAAAATTTAACCAAATCAAAATAGCGTAAGTGTTTCCAAGCTATCAAAGAAAGTAAACAGATTTTTTTTTGCGAATGGTATCAAGCTTTCTATATCAGGTCAACTAGAGGAGTTATGAAACTAAATTAAACACTACTATTTGTGTCCAGATTTTTAAAAGGGTACATGTGTGTTAAAAATTGCTGAAAATTTTTCTCCAGCATACAAATAGCAGGCCAAACTATAAAGTCTTAAAAAACGAAAAGATTTAAAGTATTATTTTCTTTTTCCCTGAAAAGACTATGTCAGTATAAAACGAACAGAAATTAATTAAAAAAAACTTTTTCCACAAAATAATTTTTTCAAAAAAAAAGTAAAGAACTCCATTAAACCAAAAATGAGCAAAAATAAAATCAAATAATCTACCAAGCGTGAAACTACCACAAATCAGCATCGATAAATATATGAAACCCAAAACGAACAGAAATTACAATAAATAACCAAGTCAAACTCAAAACGAGCAGAAATTAACATAAGTAGGGCTCAAAACCCCTATGCTATCTATGCCTTCCCCTACGCCTTCCCAAGGCCAGAACAAAATTTGCACTTTACTGAAAAAATACAAATGAATGTGCATTGCCAGTTTAATATGCATATACTGATATTTAGTAATCAAAATGTTAATATTATTTGATTTATTAAAGTTATAAAAGTAAAAAACCTTTATACTTTTTTCAGTAAAGTGCAAATTTTGTTCTGGCCTTGGGAAGGCATAAGGGTTTTGAGCCCAACTTATGTTAATTTCTCCTCGTTTTGAGTTTGATTCGGTTTTTTATGTTTTTTTTAAAAAACATGTATTGGAAATAGGTAAAAAAAACAATAAGAGAGAATAGAGAAAACTTTCCTATTTCTAAGCAAGTTTATATCATTCTCTTAAAACAAGTCCAAGTAATGTCAAAATTATAACTGGTGAATAGATATAGGCTTACCTGAAACTATTCAAACCAATTAAACAAGCATGCTTTTTTTGTTCCTAGTTACAACTTATTAGATCTATAAGGTAAAGAATACGGGACTGGACTCTACATACCCTACCGGTGGTGCTGATTTCTGTTTCATGGCCCTTCTGCCAGGAAGTGCGATGCGGGGGGGTGGGGGGCGGTGGGGGGGGGGGGGGGGGGGGGGCAGCCATCCTGTACTTTCGCATACCTTTCCTGTTTACCTTCCCCAGGTTTTTTCGGGTACCCGTTTAGAGCTGATCCAACTCTGGTTGTGCTTACAGAATCACGCCACTGACCCCTGTTCCAAACCAAATGACTAGCGTGCTAACCATTCGGCTAAATTTATACCATGGTTATGGTTTGTATTATAAATTCATGATTCATATTCTGAGATTCATTCTATGGCAGAAAATTAAAAAAAACAACTTAAACTAATTAACGAAAATAGGAGAAAAATGGATGCTAATGCAAGCAAATGGGACAATCTCCTCAGAAACAAGGTTTTCTCAGCTCAAGTAATTTTGGCCACTCCGACGCTGTAATTAGTGCAGCCGACCTTTTTTTTTTGGGTGGGGGGGAGGGCACATGCCCATAAAACAATCCCCTGGATCCACCCTTATTAGTCTTTTAAACAATAAGTTCTCTGCTTTTGAGAGTGAAATTATAAGCGTAAAACAATGTGTTACATTTCTCAGCGACTCCGTTGATCAAAATCAACTCCGCAATCAGAAATAAATGAGTGTTTAAGAGAAGTAGTGTAGACTTGCATCAGAATGTAATTTAATGATATGGAATGTAGCCAGTGTTGCCGCCCTGGACTAGAAGAATTTATTAAATCTTAGAGGAAACAATTTACTGAATCGCACCTGCTTTTACTAAATGCCCCAAAAATGTTTGCGCGAGCGGCTACCGTCGCACGCGCACCTACAAGCATCGATTTTTATTATTGGGGGATAATCAATAGGAGTTTCACAATCTTTTTCCTTTTTGTCTTCTCGTTTCTCTTCTTCTTTTTTTCCTGTTTTCTCTGTCTGGTTCTTTTTTTCTTTCGTTTTCCTCGAAATAAATCTACTGCCGTCGCCTGTCATGTGAATTTTTTTTTTTTTTTTTTTTTTTTTATATATATATATTAAAACTGCAGAACTCGCTGCATAGGCTGAAAACATCAATTCGCTATAGATATGGGAAGCGGAATATTTCTTTAACGTACAAGTGTGGAGCTACTTCTGATTGGCTGAGGCGGCGCTGAGACGGGCAACATAAGAAACGCATAAGGTCCCAGTTCTTACGCGAAGCCGCTCACAGGATTGGAATCAAAATTGAGCTTTAGCCAAAAACTCTTATCCAAGTGAGGCCATAAATCAACTAAACGGAGAATATAGAACTAGATCATGTAGAAAAGAAGCAGCCACACCATCAGCTGTGCTCCTCCAAATGTCTTTATTCACATTTTTATTCTTTATGCCAAGGAGATTAGGGCTCATATAGAGCCAGTTTTCATGCATAAGTTCAATTAAAGCTGCCTTCATTTCCAGTGAAGAGAATATATTAAAGTTTTGTAGGTTTTGCCAAAAAAAAACTGCTTCTCTTTTCATTGTAAGCTTCCTTACGTCAAAAGCTGAGAAAATCTCTTTTTCGACGGAAGGACCGCTTATGCACTAGTTACGTTGCTTATGACGTCCGTCTTAGCACCGCCTAATAGGAACTTTTCCTTCTTTTCTGAGAATTTGAGCCATGCAGCAGAGCACAATGAAGTCAGACTAGAGTGAGAGAGACTTTCTAAAACTGAACACAGGATTATACTAGTCATTATATTCTAGCTTCACAAACTGGATTTAATTTTCAAACACTTCGAACTCTTTTTTTCCTAATGGGTCCATTTTATGGCTCTCCTTTATCTCACTGAGAGGAATCATGGAACCATCAAAATCTCAGAAAAGCGAGGTTCTGTCCATATTTTCCAAACTTCTTTTTTCCACAAGTTTGGTGATTTCTGGGATCACGTGAAAAAGCATAAAACCTTCCATGTTGCAGTTTTGATGGGTTCATGGATCTTGACAAAGCAACATCGATCCTCCAGAAAAAAATAAAAACCTTCACATTTAGGCAAGTTATAGCGAAAAATTGGCTCAAAATCGGGCTAAAATACTTTGATTGGTTCCATCACATTATCTGCCCTTTTTCACATGTTTTATCCTTTCATGAGCCAAAAAAAAGAAAAAAGTTTTCAGACTTCAGGTTTATTCAGCTATGTACCGGAGATTTAAATCCCATAAAATATGGTACTTTTGTATTTCACAAATGGTTCCTGTGCTTCTCAACTCTGCTGTGCCTTCAGGATTGCATTTTGACCAAACTAAAGACTAATATTTCGTAATGTTACCCATTACGGTGTTACTGTGAAAATATCACTAACTTGGTAAAAGACTTTTTGGCTACAGCTACAGATATCAAACAAAAAGCTTCATTTTTCGTGACATCTCTTAGAATTGAACTTGGACACGAAAATAGGTACCCACGAAAATAGCTCGTCGCTTCATATAAGCTAAGCTTGATTCCCAATGTTTGAATTATTTTCCCAACTACATAGCAACAACAGGCCAGGTGTATGTTTTACCTACTTCTGCATTGGGTGTTTGAAGGAATCGACCTTTAAGAAAAAAACAGTCAAAAAGTTTTTGGAAGACTCAATAGTCTGTGATTTCTGTCCACCCATTAGAAAAAACACAAACCACATCATGGGGCAGTCCCCCCCCCTAAAAACTTACCACACCAGTGGGTGCTGCACATCCTTTTTGTCCAGTTTTTGATCACTATTGAGCAAAAACTGACCATGCACCCTTGTGCACCGTACGCAACTATTATTATTTTCAAAATTGTTATAATTAAACATTTTTTTACATATTTCAGGTAAATTTATTAAAAATTACTAAATTTTACTTCAATTTACTAACTCAGGTCCGTTTTACTAAATTTAGTAAAATTTTAATAAGGGTGGCAACACTGAATGTAGCTTTAATGATGAAGAGACAACCGGATTCTACGACAAGTTAGGAATGTAGCCAAATCCCATGTTTCAGAGGGAAATAAACTAAGTTACTGATAGCCAACGCCTAATTTCTAAAGTGTCGTTTTAAATTTAAATAATGTATTTGTTTTAGAATCGTTTAAAATGCCCGAACCAAATTAAATTCAAATCTACCTTATGGCTATTGGTCAGAAAACAGTAACCCTTCGGTGCTAAGTTTGGGTGCTCATTTTTAGTAATTTACTTTGCGTGTATTATTCGGTCGGGTCATTTAGCAAACTGTAGCCCAGGTTTTTGAAACGTTCCAATAGTGAAAGAAGAACTCACGAATAAATTTTGCGGATAGTCATATGCCCTGGGGCTAGTTCCATTAAGCGTGCTTGCCCTACACAAATTGGACTACACAAAGAGGTATGGGCAACTTATAAGAGAGAAAACTGTCGGTGTCACCAAAAAACACCAATGCCAACTTCCTTTTGGTGTTTCCTGGCATTTTTTTTGTTCAGTGTAATAATAAAGCAAACTTACGAAAATTAGTGTAACTCGCAAATTTACTGCAACAATTACTGTTTAGTCTCAGTAAATGAAGCTTGAAAAAACACCAAATGTTAGATGGCCTTGGTGGATTTTTGTCAATATAGAAATCCTTAGCCAAAACACATTAAACCGATTTTAAATGAAAATTCTAATGAGAATAAATAAAGGCAATTCACTGTATGTAGTTCGCTATTGCTGTTGCTACACACCGTCTGTAGTTGGCACTGTGTGGTTTTCAACGTTACTACTATTGCCACTGACAACTCACTACAATGGCAAGCCACCTGAGGGTAATACAGCTGCATATATTTCTACTTAACCTATTTTTATTAGAATGTCACTCTTCACTCCCTCCGATGAAAGTGTTTATTCTCTAAATATATTTTCTTTTGACAATTTGATTATTGTTATCTTCGCGGTTTCTAACAAATTGATCTTAGCTCTAATACTTATCCTGTTATTCTTCCTAACTTCCTTTCTCATCTACAAAAACAAACACCTTAAGCATATCCTTTCATTTTTTGATCTTCTCTATAGCCACCCTCTTTATCAATTAATCAAAAAAACTTTTTGCCCAAAATAAGTTTTTCAAAAAAAAAAGTAAAGCTCCATTAAACCCAAAATGAACAAAAATAGAATCAAATAATCTACCAAGCATACAACTACCACAAATCAGTATCAATAAATAAATGAAACCCAAAACAAACAGAAATTAAAATAAGACAAACTGAAAACGAACAGAAATTTATTTGAGATAGGTTCGAAACCCTATGCTTTCTAAAAGCCAGAATATAATTTGTACTTTACTGAAAAAATTCAAATGAATTTACTGACAAAAATGTGCATTGCCAGTCTAATATGATAATAATTTATTTTTGACCCACTAACATTATAAAAAAGTGGAGTAGTAACAAAAGAAAAGAAAAGGTAAAGACATACAAAACAAAACACATGCAAAACAATATCAATATAAAGAACTACAAATGCAAATCAGAACAATTGCACAAGAGGATGAAAAGGACCCAACCGCTTGCAGGCCTCATCTTTTAACTTGGAGTCCAACTTATTATATGACGTCAATATATCAGTTGCATTAAACATTCGAATAATCTTACGGTTTCTATACCAACGAGGCAAATACAAAAGATAATTACAATAACGGAAATACAAAACTCTAATATCCTGCATATCACTAGTATTAAAAAATGGGCGCAAACCTGATAAAAAAAAGAATGGAATGGTCGCAATATGTAGAATAGAGTTTAGCCAATGCCTTACGAGAATGTCGGCCGCGATTGGGACAATTTTAGCATAACCTGCTTTAAGCTTATTCTTAATATCTGCAAGTGCACTAGCACGGATAGCTGAAATAGAAGAGCAGATACTAATCCCGAGCCAACGCAACGCAGGAGCCAGCTTAGCTGAAAAAGAACTACAACTCAAATCACTACTTGGGTTTTTAGCATTGAAAACTAAATACTCACATTTTTCAGCATTAAGCACGAGGCCAATTTTTTCCAAAAGCTTAGAAACAAACTGGGTAGACTTAGCTATGGTGAATTTTGAACGACTAATAAGTAATAAGTCATCTGTATAAGCAATATATGATAAATTAGTTAGACCCGTAAAACACGACGGAAAAATACGACAAAGCACAGGGTATAAACAAGCATTAAAAAGGTATGGTGACAGAACCCCTCCCTGCCTAAGTCCAGACCGAATAGGAATATTCCCCAAAAAAGATCTCTCCTGAACGAAGTCAAACATATGAATTTGCATACCAAAAACGAAGGATACATATAACAGATGAATTCACTCCAAGCTGGGTAAGAGAATACCATAGTTGGCGATGACAAACCGAGTCAAAAGCTTTTAAAATATCTAACGCACATAAGTGAACTTCAGATCCATCTTTTTGTGCTTGAATTAAAAAAGAAGTAAGAATTCGATGCGCATGTTGGCATCCTATATTTGGTTTAAACTCAAATTGATTGGACACATAATCAACTTTTGAAAGAATTTCAGGAAGCAGGACATATTTAAAAACTTTGCTCAGCGAACAGGCTGCTGTAATAGGTCTATATGATGCGCAATTAGTCGGATCTTTCCCATGTTTTTAAGAATCTAAGTGACACTCCCGCACAAAAAAGAGTCAGGCACCAAAGACGTACATAGACAAATTTGAAATAATAACTGCAAATGATAAATCAATTCTTTCGAATCAATATGAAGGTGAAAACACTAATACCATCAATATCACATGATTTAGATTTTAAATTCTTAACACAACGAATCACACGGTCAGCAGAAACGGGAGGCACATGGCCTTGATAAATTTTCGCAAGTAATACATAAGAACAGAGGCTAACATATACATATGCTGATATTTATTCCTTAAAATCTAAATTAAATTTTTATTTCTTAAAGTTATAAAAGTGAAAACATTTAAAAGAATTTTTTTCAGTAAAGTACAAATTATATTCTGGCTTTTAGAAAGCATAGGGTTTAGAACCCTACTCAGATTAATTTCTGCTCGTTTTGAGTTTGACTTATCTTAATTTATGTTTGTTTTGCGGTTCATTTATTTATTGATACTGGTTTGTGGTAGTTGTATGCTTGGTAGATTATTTGATTCTATTTTTGTTCATTTTTGGTTTAATGGAGTTCTTTACCTTTTTAGTTTTTTGAAAAACTTTATTTTGTGAAAAACGTTTTATTTGATTAATTTCTGTTCGTTTTATATTGATATAGTCTTTTTCAGGGAGAAAATCTGAGCCTCTTCTGAAGTTACAGAACCATCCCTTCCATAAAAACCTTAAATACCCCCTGGGCATAACTTACAACCCTTGCCCCTAATCTCTGGGGTTTGTTTCAACCACAAAAGCCTTGTTATATGATATTTAGACTATTTCGGATAGAATAGCTATTTCAAAATTTCTATTAGATGCATTTAGGGACAATACGACGTGTGTGTGTGTGGCAGGGGTAGCTGCCCTCCGATCACTTTGAATCTTAAAAAGAGCACTAGAGCGTCTGATTACCAATCCAATGAGCCCCCTTCGAAGTTTATATGACTGAACATTCTATAAAAATCCTATATGTCCCCATGGTATAACTTACAACCCTTGCCCTGAAGACTGGGGGATTTGTTATCCTCAAAGACATAATTTCCAGACATTTCTGATTCGGTAAATGATGGGCGTGGGGGGTGGCTGATTCTCCCTCCGATTACTTTCGACCATTAAAAAGGGCAATAGCTCTCTCAATTTCCAATCGAAAGAGCCCTTTTTGAAGTTTTTATGACTACACTTTCTATAAGACATTATATGCCCCCAAGGCACAACTTAAAACCTTAGCCCTGACGGCTGTTGGGGGGTTTTCATACTCAAGAACATAATTTCTGGACCCTTCAACTACGTTCAACAAAAAGGCTGTATCAAAATGTTGATCGGAAGTGTTTGGAGAAATGATGAGCGTGGGGAGGGGCATTCGCCCTTTGATCGCTTTTGACTATTAATAAGGGCACTAGCCCTCTCAACTCCCAATTGAATGAGTCCTTTTGAAGAGTCTAATACAATGGTGGCAAAGACCTAATTTCCAGAAATTTCAACTGCGTTGAACCAAAATTCTATCTCAAAATATTGATTGGATGTGTTTGGGGAAATGGTGGGCGTGATAGGGGCGTTAGTTGTTCTCCAATCACTTTCGACTATTAGGTAGGGCACTAGCACTTTCAGTTTCAAATCAAACCAGCCCTTTTTGAAGTTTCTACAACAACGCTTTTTATAAAACCTTATAGGTCCCCAGGGCGTAACTTACAACCCTTGCACTGAGGGCTGGGGGGGGGGGGATTTTTCATCCTCAAAGACATAATTTCCGGACTTTTCAACTACGTTGAACAAAATGGCTATCTAAAAATTTTTATTGGATGTGTTAAAGGAAATGGTGGGCGTGGGAGGGGTGTTAGTTTTCCTCCAATCACTTTTGACTATTAAAAAGGGCACTAGCGCTTCGAAGTTTCGAAGTTTTCGAAGTTTCTATGACAACGTTCTCTATAAAAATCTTATATGCCACCATGGCATAACTTACAACCCTTGCCCTAAGGGGTGTGGGGGGGGGGGTTATCATCCTCAAAGACATAATATCCAGAACTTTCAACTACTTTGAAAAAATGGCTATCTCAGAATTTTGATTGGATGCGCTTGAGGAAGTGGTGAGCGTGAGAAGGGGGCTAGTGGCCCTCCAATCATTTTCGACTAGCCTATTAAAAAGGACACTAGCTCTTATTCAAAGATGACTAGCCCTTGTAAATCCCTTGCATGGTACTAGCCCTTATTCAAAGATATCCTCAAAGATCTAATTTCCAGAACTTTCATCTACGCTGAACAAAATGGCTATCTCAAAATTTTGATTGGATGTGCTTGGGGAAATGGTGGGCGTGAGAAGTGGGTTAGTTGCCCTCTAATTACTTTAGACTATTAAAACGGGCACTAACCCTTTCAATGTCCAATCGAAGGAGCCCTTTTGGAATTCTCTACGAAAATGCTTTCTATGAAAAAAACCTTATATGCCCCCAAGGCATAACTTACGACCCTTGCCCTTTGGGGTTTGCGGGGTTTGTCATCCTCAAAGACATAATTTCCAGAACTTTCAACTACGTTGAAGAAAATGCCTTTCTCAAAATTTTAATTGGGTGTGTTTGGGGAAATGGTGGGCGTGAGACGGGGGTCAGTTGCTCTCCAATCACTTTCGACTATTAAAAAGGGCACTAGCCCTTTCAATTTCAAACCAAATGAGCTTTTTTGAAGTTTCTGCAACAACACTTTCTATAAAAACCTTATATGCCCCCAGGCAATAAATTACAACCCTTGCCCCGTGGGTTCTCAGGGGGTTACCATCCTCAAAGACCTAATTTCCAGAACTTTTAACTACGTTGAACAAAATGAATGTATAAAAATTTTGATTGCATGTGTTTGGGGAAATGGTGCGCTTGAGAGGGGGGTTAGTTGCCCTCCAGTTACTTCAACTATTAAAAAGGGCACTAGCCCTTTCAATTTCCAATCGATTGAACCCTTTTTGAAGTTTTTACGACAAAGCTTTCTATAAAACTCTTATATGCCCCCAGGGTGTAACTTACAACCCTTGCCCAGAGGGCTGTAGGGGAGTTTCATCCTCAAAGACATAATTTCCGGACCTTTCAACTATGTTGAACAGAATCTCTATCTCAAAATTTTGATTGGATGTGTTTGGGAAAATAGTGGGCTTGAGAGGGGGGTTAGTTACCCTCCAATCACTTTCGACTATTAAAAAGGCCACTAGCCCTTGAATTTCCAATCGAATGAGCCCTTTTTGAAGTTTTTACGAAAACACTTTCTATAAAAACCTTATATACCCCCAGGGCAGGGCTCACAACCCTTGCCCTGAGGGGTTTCTACGAAGTTTCTACGTTCCTACGAAACACAATTTTATAAAAACAATTCTATAAACTACGAAGTTTCTACGAAAGCACATTCTATAAAAACCTTATATGCCCCCAGGGCATAGCTTACAACCCTTGCCCGAAGGGGTTTTGGGGTTTGTCATTCTCAAAGACATAATTTCGGGGTTACTTGCTCCCCAATCACTTTCGACTATTAAAAAGGGCAGTAGCCCTTTCAATTTCCAATCAAATGAGCTTTTTTTTGAAGTTTATATTACATTGCTTTCTACAAAAACCTTATATGCCCCCAGGGCATAATTTACAACCCTTGCCCTGAGGGCTCCGAAGGGGTTATCATCCTCAAAGATCTAATTTCCAGAACCTTTAACTACGTTGAACAAAATGGATAACTCAGAATTTTGATTGAATATGTTTTGGGAAATGGCGGGCGTGAGAGGGGATTAGTTGCCCTCCAATTACTTTCAACTATTAAAAGGGCACTAGCCCTTTCAATGTCCAATCGAGTGAGCCCTTTTTGAAGTTTTTACGACAACGCTTTCTATAAAAACCTTATTTTCCCCGAGGGCATAACTTACAACCCTTGTCCTTAGCGCTATGGGGGAGTGTCATCCTCAAAGACATAATCTCTGGACATTTCAACTACGTTGAATAAAATTTCTATCTCAAAATTCTGATTAGATGTCTTTGGGGAAATGGTGGGTGTGAGAGGGGTTTTAATTGTCCTCCAATCACTTTCGACTATTAAAAAGGCCACTAGCCCTTTGAATTTCCAATTGAAACAGCCCTTTTTGAAGTTTCTACGGCAACACTTTCTATAAAAACCTTATATACCCCCAGGGCATAACTTACAACCTTTTCCCTGAGGGCTGTGGGGGGGAGTGTCCTCCTCAAAAACATAATTTCCAGATCTTTCAACTACGTTGAACAAAATGTCTATATCAAAATTTTGATTGGATGTGTTTGGGAAATGATGGGCGTGAGAGGGGGGTTATTTGCCCTCCAATCACTTCATTTGGTTGGAAATTGAACAGGCTAGTGCCCTTTTTAATAGTCGAAAGTAATCGAAGGGCAACAAACCCTCCCTCGCACGCCCAACATTTCAACAGACATCCAATTAAAATTTTGAGATAGCCATTTGCTTCAACTTAGTTGAAATGTCTGTAAATTTTGTAATTGAGGATGACAGCCCCCCCCCCCCTCCCAGCGCTTAGGGCCAGGGTTGTATGTTGTGCCTTGGAGGCACAGTAGGTTTATATGGAAAGGGTGATCATATAAACTTCAGAGGGAGCTCATTGGATTGGTAATCAGAAGTTATAGTGTTCTTTTAAGATTTAGAGTAATCGGAAGATGGATACTCCCCCCCCCCCCCTCCCACACCTTGTATCTTCCCTAAATGCATCTGATAGAAATTTTGAAATGGACATTTCTTGTCATAGAAACTTCGTAAAAGGCTCACTCGATTGGAAATTGAAAGTGCTAATGCCCATTTTTAATAGTCAAAAGTAATTGGAGGGAAGCAAGCCCCCCCACTCCCATCAATTCCAAAAATACATTTAATCAAAATTTTGAGGTAGTCATTTTGTTCAGCGTAGTTGAAAGGTCCGGAAATTATGTCTTTGAGGATGAAAATTGCCCCCCTCCACAGCCCTGAGCGCAAGGGTTGTAAGTTATGCCCCAAGGGCATATACAGTTTTTATGGACAGGTTGGTCGTAAAACCTCTGGAATGGGCTCATTTTGATTGGAATTCAGATGTTCTAGTGCTCTTTTTATGAATCAAAGTGATCGGAGGGCAGGCAACCCTCCCCCTCCCCCACGCCGTATTCTCCACAAATGCATCCGGTAGAAAATTTAGAGAGCTATTTGTTCAAAAATAGTCGAAAGATCTTATAATAAGGCCTTGGTGTTGACAGAATCCCCCAGAGTCTGGGGCTAAGGGTTGTAAGTTATGTCCCGGGGTCATATAAGGTTTCTATGGAAGGAGTGGTCGTGTGATCATTAGAGGAGGTTCATATAATCGGAAATGTATAGTTCTATTTTGATAATTTGCATGCATATAGGGTCTGTGTAAACAGTGGTGGGGAGCAACTAGCCCCCCGTCCCTGACATTCTCTTTGCCCGAAGCTTATTCAATTGAAATTGTGAGATAGCCATTTTATTAACAATAGTACAAAAATCATATAACAATGTCTTTGGGGTGGACACAATCCCCCAAAGCCCATGGGCAAGGGCTGCAAGTCGGGGCATATAAGGTTCTTATGGAACGGGTGGTCGCATAAACTTTGGTTCGGATGGAGCTCATTTGACTGGAAGTCGGAAGTTTTAGTGCCCTTTTTAAGGGTCAAAAATAAATAGAGGGCAATCAGCCTTCCCCAGCCTATTATTCCACAAAACATATGTGATCGAAATTTTAACATATCGATTTTGTTTAGCCTTGTTGAAATGTTCAGTAATTATGTTTTTGAGTATTTCAACCTCCTCAGAGTCCTTATCAGGGCAAGAGATGTAAGCTAAGCAATTTGTTCATTGTTTACAAATAGTATATGTTATTGAGAAAGGTATGCATGTTTGATCTTTACTTTCCAAGAAGACGAAGGGCATTCAGGTGAGTCTTTCCGAGATTGTTGAGGGGAGTGATGAACTAAATTAGAACACGTGATGTGTATCAGGATTGTCAAAAGGGCGTAACACAGGAATAAATGAGTATATTAGCTTGAAAAATCCAGGAAATGGTAAGGGATATGATTAAAAAGACAGTATTAGCATGTTACCACTACAACTACCACCACCAAATGGGAAGCCTGGCTTTGATGGCATTCGGTCCTATTACCCTCACCTCATTTTTTTCAAAATTGTATGAAACTTTTCTCGCAGACTGGCTTAAGATGAAAGTCCTCCCCCTCATTCATCTTAGACAGTTTGGTAATCTCAAATCCACGTCAACCTCTCATTACCTGATCCATCTTGTTGATATCATGGGTAAATTACTTGAAAAACCTAACACTTGGCTTAATCTGATTTCTATTGATCTTCAAAAAGCTTTCGATTTGATTAACCACAATTTACTCATAGATAAACTTATAAAGGAATTCCACATTGAAACTGTCCTTGTTAAGCTCGTTGCCTCTTTTCTCTCTAATAGATCTCAAGCAGTTAAATATCTAAATTGTTTCTCAGATCATCTCCCCATATTTAATGGCATTCCTCAGGGGACTATTTTAGGCCCTCTCCTTTTTTCTCTTATGATTAACGGACTTTCAACCCTTTATGACAATAGGTGGAAATTTGTCGATGACTTGACAGTTTTAGAGATATGTCATAAAAACATGTTTAGCAACCCAATGGGCATACTCCAAGATATTATCTGTGAGGCCTCTTCCCTTGACATGACAGTTAACCCTTTTAAATCCGCAATAGTCTCAGTAAGTTTCCTAAATCCCCCCCTTCCCCCCCTTTTTTCTTGCTCCTATTCCTCCTGAAACCTCTGTCACATCTCTTAAACTCCTTGGTGTTACAATTTCTTCCAATTTAAAATGGGATGCCCATATAAATAATATCCTACGACAAGCAAACTCCTCGCTTTCCCTCCTTAAACTTTTAAATAAATTTAGTTGCCCCCAATCACATTTACTACAAGTATACATTTCTTTTGTGCGTCCCATATTAGAGTATGCTTGTCCTGTGTGGCACCCTGGCCTCTTAACTGAAGCAACACAAAAATTGAAAATGTCCAAAAGAGAGCTCTAAGAATTATTTTTAAAGAGGGCAAGATACCATATTTGTATTTGTTAAATATTTCAAAACTAGAGACCCTCGAGAGACGAAGAAATAATTTGTGCCTCCGTTTTGCAAAAAATGCCATAACAAACCCTCGGACGGCAAGTATTTTCTCCAAACGTCACTCCCCATCCAGACTACGGCCGCCTCGAGCTGTTTCTGAGCCCATCCCTGCTTTGTTCCCCATTCGCTGCGTTACTTCGAGATACAAAAGAACTTTTGTCCCCTTTATTACAGAAAAAATGAATAAAGTGTCCCAATAGTTTCTTTTTTCCCTCTCTTTTTTTGTTCCCCCCCCCTTCTTGACCAGTTTTTTTTTTTTTAACTCTTTTATTGACTTACTGTAGTTGGATTATTGACACTTTCTTAGTGTCCCTTTTAATTTATATGCATTTATGTCTCGCTCTTTTTTTTGTGTATATTCACTTATTCCCCCTTCCTTTTTTTTATGTCCGTTCTAATTCTTTTTCCGATTCGTATTTGTGAAAGTTTAGTTTGACCAGTTTTTTTATCTTTTTAACTTTTAATTGACTTTTTACAGTTTTAATTATTGACTGTTAAATGATTGTTCATAATGATTTTTCTATTTCGTTGTTATTTTTTGCATTTTTTGCCAGTTTTAGTGCAACCATTTATAATGTCGACTCCGAAGTGCGAATTCGGCCCTTTGTGGGCTTGTGATAGTGATTTTTTGAAATAAATATCTTATCTTATCTTACCAGTACTACCAGACTACTCTGTTTATAGTATTAAGGGGAATCTCAAACTAAATCAAAAGACGCAATGTGCATGCAAATTATCATAATATGGTATCACAAGAATTGATTTGGGTATCAAATTGGAACTTTCAGAGAATGCTTAAAGGGCTGATAACCTCATTAGTTCATGCCTTCTCAAGACTAGAACATTATTTGAGCTTTACTGAATACAAAACAACTTTTAAATGTTTTCACCTTTTTACTTTCTTAAATAAAAATTGTCAAAACTTTAAGTAATAAATACCAGTATATGTTAATTAAACTGACAATCCACGGCCATTCGTTTTTTGTTTCAGTAAAGCGCAAATTATGTTCTGGTCTTGAGAACGCATGGGAGTTATCATCCCTACTCATGTTCTGGTTGTATTATGAAATAAACAGTTTAATTCCAATTTGGCTTATGTACGTGTTCTACGTTGTTTTTCGCAATTTGCGAAAAATTTATCTTTGACATTATTCGCGAATCGCAAATAATGTCAAAGATAAATTGTAGAATAGATGGCACTTCAGTGTGTATAGCCAACTCAGATAGGAAATTTCCATAGCTAAACTGAAACCTATTTGGTTGGGCAAATAATGTCGTCCGATTTCAAAGGTAGATATGGCACAAACGTGTCTAAATAGCTTATACTGTTTCAGATTGAAAGGATAGAATGGGAAAGTGGATCAGGCATGTGTAGCAGCAATGGGCTCTGCCCTGAGCAAGAAGAAGACATTAAAAAATGGACCATTATAGGACAGCAGCATTTTCACAATTTATAGTACTTATTTATAAGATATAGAGGTATTAGTCTGCAGCTAAGTCCACTCAAAGATACTATAAAATTTTTGAAAACAGTAAAAAATACTACTTATGACTAGGCCTAGATCAATCCTAAAAGCACCTCACTTTACTTGCAAACCCCACCCTAATGAGTGTTTTCCATGTATTTTTCCACTCCTAGATTTTGTTGATATAGCCTAGCTTCTTTGCTGCTAAACAGTCTGCATCTGAACAAAATGATAATATATGGCAACATCCATAGAATACAAATTGGGCTATGCATTTCTACTTTAGGGGGTTGATGTTAAAGTAAGGTAAAATTCTACTTTTGGATATCTTAGAAAGGGGATAGGTTAGGAAAATGAAACTTTCAGGGATAGATCTACAGGCTAAAGTATGTCATGGGAAGGTATTTTGAAGTACTATAGCCTAGAGTGCAACAAAATTGTTTTCAGCTTCACAACTTTGTTTAATCCCAGTTTATAAGGTTTTAAAGATATGCAAATACATTTCCTAAATTTTGAACAAAAAACATTGATATGGCTTAAAATTGTACTCAAATAAAAGGAATTGCATTTTCAGAACTAAAGCCAGAGAAAATGAAACTGATAACTGAAAATTAAGGTAAAATGTTGTTTTGTCAAAATTTCAATAGGTAATAGACCTGTTATGTAGGCAAATTTCAGGACCCTCTAGAGGGAGAAGGAGTGGAAGTAGGTACTTCAAAAGACCTTCCCAGGATATACTTGTAGACCCATCCAGTGGTGTTGTTTAGGGGTGGCAAGGGGGAGCAGATGCCCCCCAATAAATTGTAAATAAACTATTATATAGCCCATGCCCCTTGACTCTCTGGGTGTGGAACTTGTTTGCCCCCTCAATAAAAATGCTGCAGCTATGCCCCTGGACCCATCCCAGAAAGTTTCATTGTCCTAACCTAACTGCTTTCCAAGATAGCCAAAAGTAGCTAAAGTAGAATTTTACCTTACTTTAACATCAACCCCAATAGCAAAATGAAATGCTTTTAGGAATCCTACAAGTATTTTAGGATTTAAAAATTTGTTTCTGAATTTCATTTTTTTTTAAGTAGGCCTAGGCCTAACTGTAGACTAATACTGATATAGATTATTGCATTAATAAAAAAGACAGATTCATATGCATTTGCTTCCACCAAATCAAATACAGATAAATATACACAAAAATCCTATAGGATTTTCTTACATTTGATTAGGAATAAAATACATATAAATAGAATATAGAATCTGAATATAGAATATATATATAAATAGAATATATATAGAATCAATACTGTGCTGTTATTTATATCCTGTTTAAATTAATAATAGACAATGTATTTTTTACTGCACTATTTTTCCAAAGAAATACAACCAACCTCTTGCTTAGCTTCAATAAGCAATATAACATAATTCATCATAAACTAGAAATCCATCTGCATCAAGAACTAGCACCAATCAAAGAGAAAAACAGAAAAGGAAAAACAAAATATATCAACTACAACTTGACTACCATTTAAACTATAACATTCATTTTTTAAAACAAAAGAAACACTTAAAGTTTTTGATTTGCTATAATCAGGTTATGCTATAGCTTTATGTAGTAAAATGATATATTGTATTAACTATATCATATGAACTGAACTATATCATATATCTATAACTGTTTGTACCAGCCTGGTAATTAAAACTCCCCAGTAGAAATACCACATTTCTAACTGAGATCCTTTTCATTTCTTATTGTAATAGTGTGTAAAGTTCTTCCAAGTCACTATTGTCTCCATCAGTTGGTTGACTCTGTCAGTTTCAGTTCTAATGGTGTATGTTGTGTTTTGTTCTGACACCATTTTAGGAGTTTTATGAGTACAGTACTATTTAATAGCTGTTAAAAAACAAAGCACAGGGGTGACAAATAACACAGTTAGTCAAATAACTTTTTATCAACTATTCAAATAAGGTGCAAAAATTAAAGTTTCTTCATAAATCTAACTGTCAAGCTAAGCATGGATCATACACAATACTGTATTACCTCTCAAAAACCACATCATTTGCTAATACTACATGCTACAGTTACATACTACATACATTTACAATACTACATAGAGGTAAAAAGTGTCTTAAAATCTCTTGGATTTACTCTATTTATTGGATTTTTTTGTAAACATGAAGTTTAATTTTCCATTTTGCTAAATGCAACAAAGATTTTTTGATAGATTTTTCATGAGCTAAGGACTGTTGGTAGCAATAGTAGGCCTATTTTAATTTATTCTAAAAAAGTTGTTTTGAATTAAATTTGAGCTAAACACTTTTACAGGATAGAATAGTAAACTTTCCCATGATATGTATTACCATAGATTACAGCTTGGAGTAATCCAAGGATTTAATTTTTTTTTTGTTAAATTGTTGGAATTTAATATTTTAAATATGTGCATTAAATTGTTATCTTTTTTGTTAAATAAGCCCCCACATCTACTATCCAATTAGAATTTTTTTTCATAGAGTTATTCTTGAAGTGATGGAACATTAAGGGAGTTCCAGGAAGCTGTCTTGGCTACAGCCAGATTAAAAGGCTAATAGTATACCTTCATAAGCTAGGCAATAGTGCTGAGGTAAGCTACATGTGATTCTCTAAGCCTTAAGATGAAGACAAGGCCTTATGAACCTTATGCTTAAAATTATATATATTATAAGTGGACACAACTCCTTTCTTCACTGAGCAAGTTCTAGAGCTCAACCATTTGGTTATAATATAAATTATTACAAGTCCAGTAGTTGCTGGTTTTTTGAGGCTCTTCAAGCACAAGTGGAATTTGTGGATATAATATTGAATTCTAGGGGTCTTGACACTCACTATTTTCACTTCAGTAGTAAAGCATGGGCATTTTTTAGTCTTCCTGAAGATAAGATGGACAAACTTACTCTTGAAATCTATAGATGCCCTTTGTCAACCATATTTGGAATTCTTTAGGTTTCTTTTGGTCAAACTTATATAGTAAAGAAGCAACACAAGGGCCAAATTATATCTTAGATCTAATAAGATGTTAGTATAGCCTTTATACTGTAACTTTAATAATTCTGGAATTTGTCTAAAACTTGATCAGTACATTCTTGGACCTTAAATTTAGAGTACAATAAATTTTAAAAATCATTCTCAGCAGTCTTTGAGGTTTGGACTACAACCATCCATATGATATGCAAAATAAATCTAGAATTTATTTTGATGTTCCAAATTGCACCTTACTTACTTAGGCCTCAACCATCCTCATTGGACGTTTTGGGTCACTCATCCTGCTAGCTCATGTGTAAGGGCTCTGTATATTAATCTATGAGGTGCAGTACATGATAATTGGGCTAAATTGATGTCAAAATTGAAGGTCTCTATCCATTGCTTTTGTGGTCTGCCTTGTGGACAGAGGCCAAGCAGAGATCCTTCAGGTGCAATTTTTGGCACATATGGCTATGACCAGATAAGTATGTTCTTGGAACTTTAATTTAAAGTCCACTAAATTGTAAAAATCACTCTCAGCAGTCTTTGAGGTCTGGATTACAACCATCTGTATTTTATTTAAATGAATCCAGAATTTTGGCACAGATTGAATCCAAAATTTTGGCACAAATTGCACCTATTGAGGATGAAATCTAGCCTCTGTGCTTTAACCTAATTAAACAGCTCATGAAGATCAGATGAATAGAAGTACCATCTTGAAATATCAAAGCTAGGCTCAATCTTTTTTTTTTTAGTTATTTGTGTAAAGGTGAATTTTGTTGCAAATTGCACAAGTTGGGCAACTGATAAATATGCTGAAAGGCAGGTCTAGAGTAGTCCCTTGAGGATCCCCATTATCCATAAAAAAGATTATTTCACTATTTTCTTCATGAATTCTAACCCTCTGTTCTGTGTTGCTAAATAATGTTAGAAACCAGGTTAGAAACTGCTGTCCTGGGGCCCCAACAAGATGCTCATGTTCCAAGACTCCAACAGGGGTCTTGTTGGGACCCCTGGGTCTCAACAAGATGATGTGCTTGAATCTATTTTAACATCTAAATTGACAAAGGATTTTAGCCTAGAGGAAAGAAAAGATCTCATAAGCAAAAGCCCTCCTTATGTGTTGTTGTGCTGTGAAGCCACATGCAAGGATTTATATTAAATTTATCATGAAGGACAGTTGCAGACTTTTGATTTGCTTAAGGTGTGCTTTGAGATAGCTAGCTACTGTGCAGTTTAGAAGGTTTAATCAGTGCCAACAATAATCTCATGGTTGCACCAGTAAGTGGAACCTAGTAAGGAGCAAACCTTAGCAGAAAAAACTGGCAAATGAGAAAAACATGCCATTTCTAGCTGAATGAGGAATGACAACCATTATCTAAATTAGTCTTAATAGTAAAATCTTATTTTAAAAAACAAATTCATAGGAATTTTTAAAAATGGCTTGAAACCTCTAAAAATGGCATCAGATTGAAACAAAGAGTACCATGCACCATTGGAATTGCACCATTGCTATGGCCAAAAACCAAAGGAAATTTATAGGTCCCTGGCCTGAACAACAAGGAAAATAACTTTTTTTTTGTTTTGGTAGCACTGATTTGTCCTTTTTTTACATTTTTTAAAAACAAATTAAGACTTTTTGCCTTACAACACAGAGCCTTTGTACTCTTTGTACCTTTTGTAAATATCAATATATGTGAAAGGAGTATGATTGTTTTTGTGTATTATTTCCACCTAATTACCACTATTAGTTTAATTGCAATCTTACCTGAGGAATATAAACCATTTTATGGCTCAGTGTGCAAAAGTAAAAGCTTTGAACAAGTTTGCTGAAATAGAAAGCAACTTAAACTTAACTTGCCAAACATCTCCTATTAGAAGTCAGTTGAGTCTGATCCTTCTTTTGGAACCTAACATATAAAAAAATAAATGTATTTGCAAATGAGGACCAGTCAAAGGACTTAATAATCATCTTCAGCAAATATAGAAGTAACCATCCTAAAAGACTTTTTTTGGAGCCTAACATCTAAAAAAAAATATATTTGCATACTGAGGGCCAGTCATGTACTTAATACTCATCTTCAGCAAATGTAGACCACTTAAAAGGATTTTACCACCCTAAAAGGATCCAGAGCTGGATGTCTAATTTCACAAACCACACTTAAGATCTTGGGACAGGGTTTTCAACCCTGCTGAGAAACTAATCATAGTCAGCTACATCAGTACCAGCACTGTCAATAGTGTCACCATCCAGTTGTGCAATAGTATGGAATTAGTCTTTTGGTATTCTGCCTAGCAATAAACTATTGTATGTTTTATTCTTGAAGTAAACTGAGAGAGAGGGACAACTTCTTTATCTGTTATATTTCTAAATATGATATGTAAAAAAAAATGTTTTTGTCCATTACTTAAAGGAAAGAAATCTGGATTTGTTTCCATTTCAGCTTCTTTTATGAGAAATGTTGAAATATTTATTTTTTATTCCAGAGGCCCAGCCACCAAATACTTCAGAGGGGAATGAAGATGTAATGCCAGGTGAGGATTATTCTTATCATTTAATACTATTTCAGCAAATTTGTTTTTAGAAGCACCTAATTTTAATAAAGATGCTTTCTGTTTTTAAGTCTGCTTTATAATGTTCAAACAGGAATATATTAAACAAGCTGAACTTTCTCCCATTTTAGGGAGAAAGAACCTACAAATCAAATAAACTATTTAAGAAAAGTGATCCTTTTGTAAGACCCAATATTTAGTGGTGTAAATCCCGCTAGGCAACCATTAACTTTGTCTGTTGCTTAAGGCCCATTCACAATGAGATTTTACTAAATTGAGATTTAGATAGTGCTACTTTGAGCCAATGAGATTTTTCATAGTTTTCTGATTGGCTGAAAAATTTTGTTAAAAACTCTGATTGGCTCAAATTAGCACTAGCTAATTCCTAGTACTAATAAAACCACATTAGATGGAGGGAGAGATAAATTTATTATAGCAAACAAGCAACAGCTACAGTTTAAAAGGCCACTCCAAGAAGTAAAAAACTTGTCTGAGGGGGTTACTAAATACCACAAACCCAACAACAAAACAATTATGGTAAATCAATTTTACTACTCTATTCCTACCCGAAGAGGCCATAATAATTAATTTATTCATTTACCCCCCCACCCACCCCGAGGGCTTGTGCCCTTTTTAATAGTCGAAAGTGATTGGAAGGCAACTAACACCCCTTCCACGCTCACCATTTCCCCAAACACAGCCAATCAAAATTTTGAGATAGCCATTTGTTTTGAGGAGGACACTCCCCCCACAGCCCTCAGGACAAGGGTTGTAAGTTATGTCCTGGGGGTATATAAGGTTTTTGTTGAAAACTTTGTCATAAAAACTTGAAAAAAGGCTCATTCGATTGGAAATTCAAAGGGCTAGTGCCCTTTTTAATAGTTGAAAGTGATTGAAGGGCAACTAACCCCCCCTCTCACGCCCAAAATTCCCCAAACACATCCAATCAAAATTTTGAGATAGACATTTTGTTCAAAGCAGTTGAAATTTCTGGAAATTAGGTCTTTGAGGATGACACCCCCCCACAGCCCTTAGGGCAAGGGCAGTAAGTTATTCCCTGGGGCATATAAGTTTTTTACAGAAAGGGTAGTCTTAGAAACTTCAAAAAGGGCTCATTCGATTGGAAATTGAAATGGCTAGTGCCCTTTTTAATACTTGAAAATGATTGGAGGGCAACTACCCCCCCCCCCCCTCTCATGCCCACCATTTCCCCAAACACATGCAATCAAAATTTTGAGATAATTATTTTGTTCAACGTAGTTAGAAGTTCTGGAAATTAGGTCTTTGAGGATGACAACCCCCCCACAGCCCTCAGGGTAAGGGTTTGTAAGTTATGCCCTGGGGGAATATAAGGCTTTTATAGAAAGGGGTGTTGCAGAATGTTCAAAAAAAAAGTCTCATTTGATTAGAATTGACAGGCATAGTGGCCTTTTTAATAGTCAAAAGTGATTAGAGGCCAACTAATCCCCTTTCACGCCCACCATTTCCCCAAACACGTCCAATCAAAACTTTGAGATTGCCATTTTTTTCAACCTAGTTGAAAGTTCGAGAAAATAGGTTTTTGAAGATTACAACCCCGCCCCCTCACAGCCCTCAGGATAAGAATTGTAAGTTATGCCCTGGGGACATAAAAGGTTTTTATAGAAAGTGTTGTTGTAGAAACTTCAAAAAGGGCTCATTCGATTGGAAACTGAGAGGGCTAGTGCTCTTTTTAGTAGTTCACATTGATTGAAGGGCAAATAACCCTCCTCTCACGCCCACCATTTCCCCAACATCCAATCAAAATTTTGATATATAGCATTTTGTTCAATGTAGTTGAAAGTTCTTGAAATTATGTCTTTGAGGATGGAAAACCACCCCACACCCCTCAGGGCAAGAAGGGTTGTAATTTATGCCCTGGGGGCATATAAGTTTTTTTTTTTATAGAAAGCGTTGTCATAGAAACTTCAAAAAGGTTCGTTCAATTGGAAACTGAAAGGGCTAATGCCCTTCTTAATAGTCAAAAGTGATTGGAGGGCAACTAACCCCCCTCTCTCACCCCCACCGTTTCCCCAAACACATCCAATCAAAATTTTGAGATAATCATTTTGTTCACCGTAGTTGAAGGTTCTGGAAAGTAGGTCTTTGAGGATGACAACACCCCCCACAGCCCTCAGGGTAAGAGTTGTAAGCTATGCCCTGGGGGCATATAAGGTTTTTATAGAAAGGGTTGCCGTAGAAAGTTCAAAAACAGCTCATTGGATTGGAAATTGAAAGGGCTAGTGCCCTTTTTAATGGTAGAAAGTGATTAGAGGGCAACTACCCCCCCCCCCCCCCCCCTCTCATGCCTACTATTCCCCAACCACATCCAGTGAAAATTTTGAGATAGGCATTTTTTCGACGTAGCTGATAGTTCTAGAAATTAGGTCTTTGAGGATGACAACCCCCCCCCCCACACAGCTCTCAGGTAAGGGTTGTAAGTTATGCCCTCGGCGGGGGCATATATGGTTTTTATAGAAAGTGTTGTCGTAGAAACTTCAGAAGAGCTCATTCAATTGGGAATTGAGAGGACTAGTGCCTTTATTAATAGTCAAAAGCGATTGGAGGGGCGCCCCCCCCCCACGCCCATTATTTCCCCAAACACTTCTGATCAACATTTTGTTATAGCCATTTTGTTGAATGTAGTTGAAGAGACCGGAAATTATGTTTTGATTATGACAACCCCCCCCCCCCACTGCCCTCCAGGCTAAGGTTGTAAGTTATGCCTTTGGGGCATATAATGTCGTTTTTTTTTGTTGAAAGTGTTGTCGTAAAAACTTCAAAAGGGCTCATTCGATTGGAAATTGAGAGGGCTATTGCCCTTTTTAAGATTTGAAAGTAATCGGAGGGAGAATTACCCCCCCCCCCATCATTTCCCCAATATTTTCGGTCAACATTTTGATATGGCCATTTTGTTCAACGTAGTTCAAAGGTCTGGAAATTATGTGCTTGAGGATGACAACCCTCCCCCCCCATAGTCCTCAGGACAAGGATCGTAAGTTTTTTCCTGGGGGCATATAAGGTTTTTATAGAAAGTTTTGTCGTAGAAGCTTCAAAAAGGGCTCATTCGATTGGAAATTGAGAGGACTCGTGCCTTTTTTATTATTCGAAAGTGATCAGAGGGCAAATTCCCCTCCCCCTTCGCCCATCATTTCCCCAAACACTTCCAAATCAAAATTTTGAGATAGCCATTTTGTTCAGCGTATCAGAAAGGACTGAAAACTATGTGTTTGGGGATAACAAATCCCCCAGCCTCACAGCAAGGGTTGTACGTTATGCCCTGGGAACATATAAGGTTTTTATAGAAAGCATGGTCATATAAACTTCGTAAGGGGCTCATTGGATTGGTAATCAGACACTCTAGTGCTCTTTTTAAGATTCAAAGTGATCGGAGGGCAGCTACCCCTGCCACACACACACACGTCGTATTGTCCCTAAATGCATCTAATAGAAATTTTGAGATAGCTATTCTATCCGAAATAGTCTAAATATCATATAACAAGGCTTTTGGGGTTGAAACAAACCCCAGAGATTAGGGGCAAGGGTTGTAAGTTATGCCCAGGGGGTATTTAAGGTCTTTATGGAAGGAATGGTTGTTTAACTTTAGAAGAGGCTCAGTCTTTGTCCCTGAACAAGACTATGTCAATATAAAACGAACAGAAAATTAATTAGAAAAACTTTTTCCACAAAATAAGTTTAAAAAAAAGTAAAGAACTCCATTAAACAAAAATGAACAAAAATAAAATCAAATTATCTACCAAGCATACAACTACCACAAATCAGTATCAATAAATGAATGAAACCACAAATAAACAGAAATTAAAATAAATAACAGTATCAAACTCAAAACGAGCAGAAATTAATATGAGTAGGGTTCTGAACCCCATGCTTTCTAAAAGCCAGGATGTAATTTGTACTTTACTGAAAAAATTCTTTTAAATGTTTTCACTTTTATAACTTTCAGAAATCAAAAATGAATTAAGATTTTGAGGAATAAATATCAGCATTACTGACAATGCACATTTTTTCAGTAAATTCATTTGAATTTTTTTCAGTAAAGTACAATTATATTCTGGCTTTTAGAAAGCTTGGGGTTTAGAACCCCACTCATATTAATTTCTGCTCGTTTTGAGTTTGACTCTGTTATTTATTTTAGTTTCTGTTTGTTTTGGGTTTCATTTATTTATTGATACTGATATGTGGCAGTTGTATGCTTGGTAGATTATTTGATTCTATTTTTGTTCATATTTGGTTTAATGGAGTTCTTTACTTAAAAAAAAGACTTATTTTGTGAAACAAGTTTTTTTTTTTGGCTTTTCTCTGTCTACAATTAGCCATGTCTTGATGCAACCTACTGCAAAATACTTGATAACTTCAATTCAAAATCAGTAAAGCACAAATTATATTCTGGCTTTTAGAAAGCTTGAGGTTTAGAACCCCACTCATATTAATTTCTGCTGGTTTTGAGTTTGACTCTGTTATTTATTTTAGTTTCTGTTTGTTTTGGGTTTCATTTATTTATTGATACTGATTTGTGGCAGTTGTATGCTTGGTAGATTATTTGATTCTATTTTTGTTCATATTTGGTTTAATGGAGCTCTTTACTTAAAAAAAGACTCTTTTTTGTGGAAAAAGTTTTTTTTCAATTAATTACTTAAAACCACTGGTGATTAGAGTAGAGGATGAAGCTCAAATTTTATAGCACGCCTTTTTTGGTTCTAACCATCATGCAATCAGGTGGGCGTAGGGGACTAAAAGCTCACTTTAGAATACGGTTAATTCCTTTAGAAAATTTATTTGTCTTTGATAAATTAAAACATTAGATTAAAGAGCAATTCTTGTTATTTGGTGGGGGAGGGGGCTACATTCTTTTCTAAGCTTTTCTGCTAGCTAAGCCGATGATCCGTAAAACATAGTTGTTTTTGTTCCTTATAAATTCTAATTTTACTCGTTGTAAGTCGGCTCATATGGGGAAGGGAAGGGGGCTTTGGCCTTGTCCATGGAAATCCTTTGGGTCTACAACCCTTCTCATGGAAAAAAATTTTTGAGCACCTTCGGCTTGTTGAACAATTATTCTGCACAAATAAGTTATTTCTGCTTAAAATTTCACTTCCCAAGTAGCAAAATAGCCAAATTTTGGCTAAAACAACTATTGTTAGTGAAAAAGCATGGGTTGTAAATTTAATTAGTTCAAACTAAGGACATTACTCTGATTCAAATGCAGGGGGGCCCATCTCATTTTGGACTTTAAATTTAAATAGGGAGAGGGCTTCTTGGGGCTTAGAATCTTCTTCCGTTATTTGAAAAAACATGTATTTCAATTTTTATATCACATTTGCATTCAACTATGGCATGCATTTTAAACCATCAGATACAAGTAAATGCTATTTAACTTTTAAAATCCAAAATTGTTCATTCAAAGCCCAATATTAATTAACGATGATTATGCTTTTGATCTAATCGTCTTACAAGTTTATGCTTTGGGGCAAGGGGGCGCTGACTTAACGCCACCTGGTTTACATCTCACAATGTAAAGAGGACCGGCTGAAGTGTAGGGCAACTGTGGTCTCGCCTGCCGTACTATCAGCAGCTAGTAATCCAAGTTAAGAAAACTCTGGAAACACACTTTGGTGTTATTTGAAATCAAGAAACTGAAGTACCATAATATAGACTCTAGACATTCGCTTATAGTCCAGGAAGTGGGTGAAAAGAAGGGCCAAGCCAAAACAAATTGCAAGAAAAATGATTCTTTGATTACCCGACTTAGAAAAATCCGCTGATTCCAAATATACAAAGTTTGCTCATCTAGCTGTTTCACAAATATGTTTTTTTTAGGATGAGGTTGATTTTGGGACGGTGAAATTCGTGTTTCCAAATAAAGGCGTACAATAACAGAATTGATGTCTAGAGTAGGGCAATAATTCATGGTGATTATGAAAGTCACTTTTATTTGAACTTAAAATTAAAAGTTAGGTTTTTTGAAATTGAGGTTGATTTAAGGACGTAAAATTCGGACTTTTCATATAAAGGCGTACAACAAAACAAAATTGATGTCTAGAATAGGGTACTAGATCAGGTGATTATGGAAATCACCCTTAGTTCAACGTAAAATCAAAACTTAGGTTTTTTGAGGTTGAAGTTGATTTTGAGGAGGTGAAATGTGTATTTCCATATAAAGGCATACAGCAAAATATTTGTTGTCTACAATAGGGTACTAGGTCACGGTGATTATAAAAATCACCTTTATTTGAATGTAAAATTAAAACTTTCATTTGCCTTTTTTGTTTGAATGATGAATATATAGCAAACTGTCTTTCAAGCGTCACATCAATTTGATTAAAATGAAGATATGCAGGAGTATCGGTATTTTATGGAAACTTAAACATAGTTTCTCTGGATCAATTTTGAAAGTTCTTTTTCACTACTTGATCCAGTCTTACTGTCCGATAGTATGAATGTCAATTTTTCCAACGCTATTAAATCCACTTTCTAAGGTTTACAATAAAGATAAAAACCTCATTCAGGAAACTAATTGTTCAGGAGTTATCCTATAACTTAATTTCGAGTCACTATATTCTTTCCTGCGCATGTTTTACATTTTCTCAGCCTCATGGTGAGCTCCCCCGGCCCCTAAGTGTTCCGCTATCTTTTACCTCTGATCAGAATAATTATAATCTTCGCAATACAAAAAATCATTTTTAAGTTCCTTTTACTCCTTGTGTAAGGTCAGATTTTAATGATTTAATGGAGAGTCATATTGTATGGAATAAGTTGCCTGAATTAGCTCGAAGGTGCCATTCATTCGGATTGTTAAAAAAAAAATGTTAAAAATTCGTTGGCTCCTTGGAAGTTATTTTTATGTATTTATTTATTTTTCTTATATATTATATATTATTTTATTTGAGTTTATTCAATCTACTTAATTAATTTAGTCTATTCAATCTATTTAGTCTTGTTTTCTATAGTTTTTATTTTATATATTTTCTTTTCTTCTCCTTTTCGCTCTTCTCTCTGTGAGTAAGTGACTATTTTAATTCTTTTTTCTTCTCCGAGTAAGTGACTCGTTTGTCTTCCCTCTTCTTTAAAGGCCAATGAGCCTTTGGGGGAATAGTTCAAAAATGTAATATTGTATGTGTATTTCATGATGTATATACCTAATCTTATCTTAAACTACTAGTAAACTTTAAATTGTCGATATGAATTGTATCATTTGCAAAAAAAGAATTGGTGGAAGTGTCGGGAAAGGCCGTTTTGGGAGAGAAAGGTGCAGATTTGGTAAATGAAGCTAGTCGATTAGGGAAGCGTTATGATTTCACAGCACTTATTGGGGATCCTGTCCATAAGTTGTGCAGGTCTAGCTTCACAAACAAGAAATTTATTGGACATTACTTGTCATCGTTGTCGCAGGCGAAACAAAATCAGAGGCGAGAACCTCCCGTTTATTGGAAACTTCAACTTCAAATCCGATTGTATATTTTTTCGAACATGTCTTAAAGTCCATATCCTTCCATAAACTATCCAACAGGCCCAACGTTACTCATGAGGGCGTGGAAGCCACTCAGCCGCAGGAGGCTTTTTTGACAGGACATGGATCCGTATCGGCAGCAACAATAGTGAGCTCTTCAGTAAAGGGGCTGATCGACGGTCAGTACTGGAGTAGCACCGTATCTGGAACACTGTTCGCAAACGAAGTGTGAAGTATATACAAATGGGATCATTTGGTCTCATATCTGTCATGGGTATAAAGAGAATGGAGGCTTTCCCTGTGTAAGAGCCTGACTGCGTATCAACATACAGCACGCTCAAAGCTCCTTGTCAGCTAGGAGAGGGGGCTGGAAAAAGTCTGGACATCTTCCTTAGCAAGTCGCAATATTTTCAGGGATCCAGAATCTAAGCTCGTGGTAGCAGATCGTACAGAAGGTTAGGTTGTCCTTGTGTCTGTCTGAGATACTTAATGGGAATTTTGTTCGGTTCAGTTATCTGCCTTGACGTTACAAACTTTCTCCTCTCAGGTACTGTACAAGACCTCAACAGTGGCGTCAGAGAAACAATAATGCCCACGCCGTGAAAAGTGTCGTTACCATCAAGGGTTCGGACGTTGTGATTGACGTTACCAGCTATGTGCTGCAAGGAAAAAGTTCCATTCAGTTCTTCAATGTTTGTGCTGTCAGATACCGAAACGTTACGCTCCTAGAGCTTCGTCTTATAATATGATGAGCTGACACCCATAGCACGAAACATCTCAATTAGAAAGCGGCTGTTTAAACTGATGATGCAACTGGACAGCTAATCCAAACTGAAGAGGTGGTCTGATTGCCTTTGGCCGAAGGCTTGTAACATGCACTGATCGATTAACGCAACCTTCCTGTCTGTTTTGTCTCCTACGAACAGAGTGTGGAGAAAAAGCCGCAAAAATAAGCGTAGGTGTTTGATGCTATCTGGTTTCTCCCCGAGGTTTCCAGAATTGAGACATACATGCATTTGTTGTTTAATACCTTTGACATCACTTTTGATTATAGCTCCTGCAGCTCGGACGATAGCTTCCTTGTCCAGTTCTACATCAACATTTTTTTGGCTTTAAGTAATACTCGTGGAGAATGGCATGAGCTGTGGCTCTTAGCGTAATGATGTTTTGTTTGCCGTTTATCTCTGTAAATACTGCACTTTCACCAAATCTCTCTCGCCTTTTGTTTTCATGTATCTTTTACTATATGTTTTCATGTATCTCATGTATATTTTACTCTTGTTTTCATGTATCTTTACTATATCCAGAATCCTCTGATTCGCCATGAGCTCGTTCATCATACATACATGATTATTCAGTGTTAGTTGCTCATCATCGTTAGCCTGAAAAACTCGACAACTTTCTCGAACTTCTCGTTCTGATTCAAGTTCTGGGGTCGACCAGATTTTAGTTTTTCAGACTGTGAAGGAATTCCGCTATACTTGTTGGGAATATTACGTTCCGTTAGAAAGTTTGAGTAGCAGGATTTATGGTAAACTACACCAGCAGCGTGTAAATCGGCAGTGGCAGCAAGAATTCTAGTCATCCCTACTCATCCTGACCAGTCGTCATTTCTCTTTCCACAAACCTCTCTTAGTTTATTTTGAAAGTCTCTCTTTCTAACATTGAAACTGTCTTCTTTCTTCTTCCTTCTGTCAGAGGTAACTGGCGTAGAGCGAAAGAGACAATCGGATTGGAAATTGAAGTTTCCATATAAATGGGAAGATTTTTGTGTCTGACTTTGTTTCACCTGCGACAACAATGACAAGTACTGTTTCAATAGGTTTCTTGTTTGTAAAGCTAGACCTGCATGACTTATGGGGAGATTCCCAATAACTGCTGTGACATCTTCAAACTAAATTGATTGACTAGCTTCGTTTGCTGAGACTGCACCTTTCTCTCTCAAATCAACCTTTCCTGACTCTTCAACTATTACTTTTTTGCAAATATACAATTCATATTGACGATTTAAAGTTTGAGTAGTTTGCTATATATTAATCGCTCAACCTATAAAGATAAATGGAATTTCATTTGAACGTTCAAATAAAGGTGACTTTCATAATCACCGTCATCTAGAACCCTATTCTAGACGTCAATTTTGTTGTTGTGCGCCTTTATATGGAAACAAGAATTTCACCTCCTCAAAATCAACCCCAACCTTAAAAAACCTTATTTTTAGCTGTACGTTGAAATAAAGGTGATTTTCATAATCACCGTGATCTAATATCCTATTCTAGGCATCAATTTTGTTGTTGTGTTGTACGCCTTTACACAGAAGCACGAACTTCACCTCCTTAAAATCAACCTCAACCTAAAAAAAACTAAGTTTCAGTTTACGCTCGAGTAAAAATGATTTTCACAATCGCCATGATGTATTACCCTATTCTAGACATTATTTTTTGTTGTTGTACGCCTATATATGGGAGTACGAATTTCACCTCCTTAAAATCAACCTCATAAAAACATATTTGTGAAATAGCTAGATGAGCAAACTTTTGTATGTTTGGAATCAGCGCATTTTTCTGAGTCGGTTAGTTAAAGAATCATTTCTCTTGCATTTTGTTTCGGGTCAAACCCTTCCTGGACTATTATTCCTCTATAGTAGGGGAATTTCAAGTTATAAAGCGGATTTCTAAAGTTAGTCTATGGTCCTAACAATTCCCGGACGCCATCACTTTAGATATGTCCATGAAATAATAATCTACAAGTCTTTTAATCTCAACTACTATCAGCCGTGAATTGCTCTTTACCTACTTTTATAACTATGAGAAAAGGAAATACAATAGAACATGAATATGAAAACAAATTCGTTATATTGTAATAGTTTTGTTTGCATAATCTGTCAAAATTATTTCCAGATTACGATGTTACCTCATGGGATGAGGTCATCTACCCATATTAGGTAAGAGTGTAGAGATGTAATAAAATTCGTTGAAGAAGATGCATAAATCCGTCTTTAATTAGTTTCCTAAAAAATGACTGTTTTCTTAACGCTAGGTTATTGAAACCGAAACCTTATCTATCACCTTACTCATGACTTTGCATAACTGATAAGAAGATGCTTTTTTTTTTCAAACGCTGGGATCAAATCAGTATCACACGCCAAGTAAGAGTCATTATAAGTGCTTATTTTAAGGTTTCCCTTTGTCGGAGTCCTTGTAGTTTCGCTCTCTCCCAAAAGTTTCTCAAATGTGGGATTTTAGTTTGGAAAAGTAGCCTTTATATTTATATATATATATATATATATGTATCTTAGTTTTGAATAAAACTACATGATGCTAAAGGGGCTTGCCATGATGGTATTTGGTGTACAGTTTTATTATTATCACTAAATTTATAATGAACCATCTGAGAGATTATAGCCCCAAATGGATAAGGCGTAAAGGTTCAGATTCGAGTGATGATTCACGTTCTTCTATGTCCATTAGTTTTCCAAGGATCAGTTTGTCTTTCAATGATCTGACCCCGTTCAGTTTCGGATAAAAGTGACTCAAAGCCGACAGCGTCAAAGAGAAAAATTTCCCTACCAAAAAAGGAGTAGGAGTAATTCAAATCTCCACATGCTATGGGAGTGTAAGTTTTGGAGCTTTTGATTATAAAATTATTTAATTGTCTGTCTTCTCTCTGCATACATATCACCCTCTTTCCCAGAATATTTATTTTTTTTGGGCAAAACAAAGTTGTCTGGGTCAAATGGGCAATATAGGGCTAAACAAGCAAATTTTATAGGCAAAATAAATTTTATAGGGTAAAATAGGTCAGTTTACGTGCGCAGAGGGAGACAGGAGAGTTCCCCCAACTAACATTGACCCAATGACCTAATGAGTAAATTTTTTGACAAAAATCCCTGAAATTCATGAATATCTAAGTATCTAGATCTATCGGTGTAAAGCTCCCATTTCTTGGGTGGGGGCTGCTGGTGCGAAAAACTTACTCTTTCAAACATCAAACATCTCAAGGCATAAAAACTCAGTTTTCGGGGCAGGGGGCTATTATCTTACCCGAAAGGGGTCTTGGCCCCCTAGCTCCTCCACGCGCTAGGTCTATGATAACCAACACGCATCGTTCCATTCTTTCCTGAGAGTCGCTTTTCTCGCGGGATATTTTGATCCTTCTAAAAGATGCGGGATGTAAGTTCGTATTTAAGTAACTGTTTAGGAATATAAAATCCCTATCCAAATTGGATATGTCTGGACATTAGGAAGAGCCACAACGCATGCGAGTCTGAACATTAGGAGGCAATCAGTTCTCTAGTGGTGCAGTGGTATTCATCTCAGCTTTGTAATGCGGGCCTGAAAATTCCATCTCAGCTGCAGCAACCCGCATGTGAAAGCTTCTAATTAATAATCATTTTAATTAATAATCCTTCTAATTAATAAATAATAATAAGAGGGAGAAGAACAAGAGGAGGCACTCAGATGAATTTTTTCTAGTGCAGAAGATTTTTGAGGGAGGGGCAAATACCAGTAAATAGCATTTTTGGTTTTTACTTGAAAAGTTTCCAGAAGGGTCCTTTGGGACAATCTTAGGGGGAGTCCCCCTCTGTGTGCAAGTATAATTATTATAGTGCTGAAATTAAGATAGTTAAAATGAAGAATTCCAATTGTATTATTACGCAAATCTTTATTTCTTTGCTGCTCCCAACAAAGGTAAATTATTTCGGTTTATTGGATTTTCACTTTTTATTTATTCATTGTTTTTGTTTCTTCCAGACCAACCTGATGGAATATCAGCCGAGTCAGATAGTATTACCCTAAGTGACAACTGTGAGCTTGTTGCCACTCCAGTGCCTGAAGATGGATACATCCCTGTTGAAGGAGCTGCAGAATCCGTTGAAGAATTAGATGATGTAACTATTAATGGTAATGTTTGCCTTAATTGCAATATTTTGTCGTTTCACCAGTTCTTTTTGAAAATTATCGTCGTAAATAAGTAACTCGCCTGTTTTATTTTGCCTTTTTATGCTTCTCTGTTTCGTTTCGCGCTTTGGCTGTAATCCAGTACAAGTGTTTGCTAGTTGTTTATCATAGATAAGCAAAGGTGGAAAGTAGGCTGTAAGAAGTTTAAATTTTTAAGTATTTATTTTTTTCCTATTTTCTTAACCAGTTTTAACTGACTTGCTAGCATTTTGTTTAGTTTGGCATGGAAGTTTTACCAAGTACTTTTACAATATAGATGGTGAATGTAATAGACGAGGATGAAAAATGTAGGATATATGGGTGTGCAGCGAAGCTCCATCAAACTTCACCAAACCAAGGCAGTGCAGACAAGCTCGTATTTTTTTCTGCTTGGGCCGTTTTGCTTCTTCTAAGGACACTTCTAAGAATGAGCACCTAGTCACTTTAGAGACATGCAAATATTTGACACAATGGTGGTGTCGGTACTACTTCATGGTTGCAAAATCGGCCGTTCAAAGTCCCGGGTGTCCGAGATCTGGACGTTTTCCACTATGAATGTCTTTGTTATATTCTGAAAGTTGGAAAATCTGAAAGTGTCAGCAATGGTACCCTCCGCAGTTGAGCTAGATACTGGGAGCCTATATTAAATTTTATTAGATGCAGACATCTCTGGTGATTTGGTCACGTCCCACGACGCGATATTGAAGCATTGCCTTGAGTGTCTCCCGTTGCTGTCACTCAGTAAAGGCTTTTTTGAAGTAAAGGTCTATTCACCATGGGATTTTACTAATACCGAGATTTAGCTAGCGCTAATCTGAGCCAATGAGAATTTTCCGTAGAATTTTCTGATTGGCTCGAATTAGCGGTAGTTAATTCTTGGTATTAGTAAAAACTCATTGTGAATGGGTCTTGAGCGAGCCGGTGGTAAAAAAAAACTCTTGTTATCTACCATCAAGTTTAATTCTGGGCCGCGTGGCAGGCTCAGGTGTTATGGTAGATGCTGAGCTGGAGCTGCTTGTCGAGCCATGAGTTTTTTTTTTTACAGAAATTCCTAGAGCTAAATATCTCACGAGGTCTCAAATGCCACGATGAGCCAAGGGCCTGAAACTTGAAAATTGTGTCTTGGTCTTCTAAAATAAATCTGTGATAATGGTGCTTAGTCCTTAGTTATGTCTGGGAAAAGAAGGGTTGAGTTGCAATATCACAATTATTTTAAAACTCTTCAACCTCAGCGTAATTTGTTCTATTTTCCCTGTTGCACAGCAACATATTGCAGTGAAACGGTCGTATTTATTGCATATGCCGGGGTAGAAATTATTGTTCTGCCTTTTCAATATTGGAAGTCGTTCGAATAATATTATAAACACCTTGGAAAAATATAACAAGGTTTATTTATCTTCCTCAAATCTCGAGTTCTGAGAAGTAGGTAACCTAGGGCTAGAATTATGGCCTTGATGTGAAATTTACGCTTTTTGAAAATTTAACTTGCAACATATATTTTTGAAATAGTTGATGAAATTTCTTAATTTTAGCTCTCATTACTGAGTAAATAAGTCCTTTTGAAGTTTGAGTACTTCGGCATTTGTTTCAAACAAATCAGATAAGAACAGCAAATTCCAATCTGTATCCCTAGATTTTTGTCTATCACTGAAAAGGATACGTTGAGTAGCCTTTTAATGTTGAACTACCTATAGCTTACCAGAAAATAACCACAAAAGCGCAAAAATAAGAGTTTTGGTTTCGAAAGATAGCGCATTCTTATACAGTCAATTTGTTACCTTTACGAACTTGCCCTTTGGGTGAGTTTTGTGCCTACATGACTACAGCAAATTTATATAAAGAATTCGTAAGCCCTGCAACCCTTCTTTACGGTGTAAACACAAATGAAAAAGAACAGCGTAAACTTACCAACGCTACGTAACACTAGATTTATGCTTCTAAGGAAACGTGAAGCGTCATAGTTACTTGTAGTCGGCTTTGCTGATAAAAGTGCTGCGGGAGGAAATCCTTGATTTTGTTTCTTCATTATCGATTAAATGCCATAGTTTTCAACCCTTAAAAACATTCTAAATGTTAAGTCTCAAGAAGAATTTCTTCTAAAAAGAAAAAATAAGCCCCTTCCTTAAAGGCGGTCTCAAATACGCTGTATCCTTAAGGGGATTCGATACCAAAAAGAATCAGCCTATATCGTCCGTTATAAACGATTTTAGTTTGTGTAGCCAAACTATTTAGAATTGATTGGGCGGTCATGCCATAACTTGTAGGGCTTGGATAAGTGATCCGAATAAACGGCAGAAAAAAAAAAACTAAAAGCCGACATCTACTTTCTCTGAAATCTTAGAAAAGCCTTGTAACTTCTCTTGTTTTGTGCCGGAGATAGAGATATTTAGTTTTAGGGAAACTTATATCATTAGGAATTGTAAATTTCTTTTTTTTTCGACCAAATGGAGCAGAATTTTCTTTTTAAAATTCAGGAAAGGGTTGTCCCTATAAACGTTCTAGTATACCTGCTACGCAAAGTCGAAAAATCACCTCAAAAGTCATTTGATCAATTTGACAGCTCTTCGAATTTTTCTGTGGTTCAAGCCGCTTTGATTGAAAACTTTGCCGACACAATTCCATTGTCTTTTCCATCAAATTTCATAATCAAATCACAAATTCTTAATAGGTTTCAATGATAGTGGTCCCTTTGCCTTTGATACAGTCAGCCGAGGCTCAATCAGCCAACGTTGAGGCTCACAAAATGATGTTTAAGGTATCGAATCCTCCTAGAACTAATTTTATTCTGTGTTTCCTGATATCAAATCGATACTATTAGTTCTAGAATGTACCATGTATAAAAGACAATGTTTTACTACTAGGCCTCAAAAGTATCTATGCTATTATTTCCAAAATTTGTACAAGCCATGGCTATTTTACACTGTCTCAAAATGTAACGCCTCGCCTACTAATTGTTTCGTATCTAGTTGACGTTGAAAACAATTTGATTCTATGTGTATCACCCATTGATTGTCACATAAATACTGAAATAATATTTGACAAATCACGTCATAATGCTACATTGATACTTCTAATCGCTGCGTAACAACGTGCTTAAAGGCAAGTTTTCCTTCCCAAAAATGTATCCGGAACGAATAAAAAAAGTAGACCAATTAGCACAAGTATGAAGCCCCTCGTCCTTGAATAGGAGCAAGTTTTATAATTATCACTTACAAATTGCTCTTTGTAATAAGACTAGAAATCTCTGAGCAAGGAAAATTTTCTGCCGAACAGTTGAAGGTGGGAAAGGTGAGGGGCCAGAGGCCCCGTTTGGCCCTCCAGTCATACAGATTTAAAAATTCTCGCCTGATTCTGATTGCCTTTTGCCAAAAATTGGCTGTGTATTGGAGGGGTGTAGTGCCCACTTAATTTGCAAATCATAACGATTTAGTGTCCTTGTGTATTCTGGTTCAAATAAGGTGCAACATGCCTACCCTTCTGTGACAAAGTCAGCGGTGAGAAGACCAGGGAGATAGTTGATGGGCCATGAATCCATCTTTTGCTTCCACCAATATGAACTAGAAACCCTTGCGTGATTTTTCTTCAAACAAAGAATAAAATCCTTGCGCTAAAAAAACAATGAGATAGATGGGTTTTAGTGTGTCCACGGCCTCGCATTTTTGCCTCTAATTATGCTGAATTTGAAATTGTTGTATGGTTCTAGACTAAAAAAAGTCCAACCCTTGTGCGAAAAAGCAGGGGAAGAGGGAGTATTCCGATAGAACATGGCCCCACTTTGTTCCTCCAATCATGCACATTGAAAATTCTTTCATATTTCCTTCCAAATAATGTGCAAAATGTCTAATTTTTTCACTAAAAGTTTGTGTGCGGGGAGGGGGGCAACATCAGAAGGCCTTTCACTTACTTTGGTTGTACAGTTATGGGAATTGAAAATCCTTACTTAATTTCGGTGCAACATTTCGATCCTTCAGTAATGGGGCCTGGTCACACTTTTGCCTTTAGCTTGTTCTTTGTTAGCAGGCCTTCACTCGTTTTTGAGCAGTCAATATTCTTTTTTCCCTGATGTATACAACAAAGTGATGCAGCATATACTCATCAGCTTTTCAAGGATTATAAATTAGCATTAAAAAGGCAATTGTATCTCTGTAGTTCAAAAACTGTTTTTTTTTTTTTACCGTGCGTCGACTTTTGCGTATTACTTCTAAAAAAAGGAGCAAAGGAAAACCTCTAATTTCTTTAGAAACGAAAGAACTACTGAAGTTAGAGAGACACATGTGATAGAGAATCAGACACAGAAACTGAATTGAAACCACAAATGCAGCGAAATCACAAAAAATTGACTTGTAACAGTAGATGGTAGCACTTTTGAACCCATGGAAAAAAGCTAGTTTTTTGGATCTCTAAATTTTCTTCTTTTTTCTAAGATAATATGCGCTATTGGATTTAAATCTAACTTCAGGTTGAAACTGCCAGCTACTCTCGTGCTGCTGAATAGAGCTTTCCACTCGACTGCCAAAACACTGCTCGAAGAAACGAAAGCTTGGTGGAACAAATTGAGATAGGCCTCTCTGACGGAGAGTTTAAATACTCCACTTCAGCTCACACGGTGTTGGTTTTGGGTCAAGTCCAAGTGGAAATCATTTTTTTTGGCCCCAGGCTAGAATTATGTGCAGCTTTTCGAACTGTAAATATCATATTTGTCGATAGAGCAGGAGATATTTTTCTGTAATAACGGCAGAGGTTAGACCTCCACCGCTTTTTCGCAATGAACTGAAATCGATGGCATTTTTACCGCAGCACAATTCATGACAGTTTTAATCGAAATCACAGTATAAGTATGTATGAACAGTAGTGAAAAGTTTCTTCAGAAATGATACATATTAAAACGCTCGGAAAGGGAAAATCCCTTTGCGTCACAGCAATAGTTTCATCTGCTACCACAGTATAAGTATATATATAGCCCGTCATAATGCGCTAAACTTTTGTCATTGCGTGTGTGTGAAGGTGGAGTCATGAAGAGAGGTCTAGACTGATATGTGTTAAGAATCTTTAATGGAGAGTATAGGACGTTTCACTACTGTTCATATATACTTATACTGTGATCAAAACGTACAACAAATACACAGACGTCAAAATAAGTCAAGTTTTTGGCCTATTTTGTCTAAACTAATATTAAAGAAAATGCGCATTGGTATCTTTGTAGTGAAAACCATTTTATTTGGCTCCAGGCTAGAATTATGTGCAGCTTTTCGAACTATAATATCATATTTGTCGATAGAGCAGGAGATAATTTCTGTAATAACGGCAGAGGGTTAGACCTCTACCGCTTTTTCGCAATGAACTGAAATCGGTGGCATTTTTCCCGCAGTACAATTCATGACAGTTTTAATCGAAACCACAGTATAAGTATGTATGAACAGTAGTGAAAAGTTTCTTCAGAAATGATACATATTAAAACGCTCGGAAAGGAAAACCCCTTTGCGTCACAGCAATAGTTTCATCTGCTACCACAGTATAAGTATATATATAGCCCGTCATAATGCGCTAAACTTTTGTCATTGCGTGTGTGCGAAGGTGGAGTCATAAAGAGAGGTCTAGACTGATATGTGTTAAAAATCTTTGATGGAGAATATAGGACTTTTCACTACTGTTCATATATACTTACACTGTGATCAAAACTTATAACATTTACACAGACGTCAAAATAAGTCAAGTTTTTGGCCTTTTTGTGTAAGCTAATTTTAAAGAAAATGCGCATTGGTATCTCTTTTGAGAGGTTACCTTCTGTTGAAGATTCAGGTCAAATTGAAACAAAAAGTAGGACCGCCGCGGGAATTTGAAAGTCCCCGTAGCGTATACTATATTGTGAGGTTCGATGGATGTTTTTTCTCCTGCCTCCAGCATAAAATTGAAGTACCCTTGACGTTTTTGACGATGTTCAGAGTCCCCTCTGGGGAGCTGAAGCTGTGAGTATAATGCATGTTTTGTTATCTTATTAATTTACTTACTACTAGTTTACGAACCTTCGGACCTTCGCGAAACAGTTTTTCAACGAAAAGTAAATATCCAATTCAAAAGTTAACTTGATTTAAAACAGACAGTAGGCTAATGAAGCATTTCGTAACTGCCTGAAAGAGTGTCAGACTAATTGGAAATGATTTAAAATTATTTGGAATTGTAAAGTAAAGTAAATCTTCATTAATACAAATAGTTATATTTGTATTTTTTTTTCTGCTCTATACACCGTGAGCAGAGATGAATGTCAGTTAAAAAAATAAGTAACTGAAGAGAAACACAAAGTAACACACATATCTTCAGACAAAATAAGGAAAATCGAGAAAACAAGCAGTAAAAAAAAAAGAAAGAAGAAGAAGAGAGAGCAGAGAAAATAGGGCAGAGGCCAATCCAGCGCGAATATACAAAACGAAACTAAATCCGTCATTCGTAAGTTCCCACACTCCCATAAGTAATAACCTTCACACAGATTAAGTTTAATTTGCAACATAGGGGTTCTGGTCCCTTAATGAAGAGAGGGTTTAATTTTTTTTTTCTTTTTTTTTCAAGAAGAATAAAAAAAAAACACTATTCAATGAATATAAAAAAGAGGTACTTTTAAGATATAAGGGGGGGGGGGGGATTTTGGGTGATGGGAAAGTGCCTCTACGAAAAGTATGGGTCGATCCAACTTTCTAGGGCTATAATAAAAGAAAGGTTTAGATGGCCACATTTTACGGAGGAAGGCTGACAGATTGCCAAAGATTTCGCTTTTGGCCGTCCGTCGGGACCGAACGAAAAGTGGGTCGTCCCAAAATCGGCAGAAAAAATAACAATGCAGGATTACAGGGAACTGGAACTTCACGGAAGGGTTAAAGAGTAAAGCTTTGAATAGGTTAGGTTGGACGAGCTTGCACAGTTTGCGTTGGCCTCAGGCGGCTTAGGGGTGCATTGATTTGTTAGTAGTAATAGTATTAATTTCTTGGGATTTAGGCTTTGGGAATCCTGAGAAGCCACACAAATCATCTAGGATACTCTTACATAATGTGCAAGTCGAGGGAGATTGAAAACATTTCGTTCATAATGAGTGTTGTGCCATATTTTGTTGGTAAACTATCTACAATTGTTTAAAACAATTATCCTTAAGAAAAAAATTCTGACAAGTGTTTACATACTTTGTTCCTTTATCTTTTATGTCTTTATATCTTTTCTTTATATATTATAACTTTATATATATACTTTTTTATCTATACCTTTCTTTGTATCTATTCAATACCTTCCCTATATCTTTTTCCTTTAGTGTTTAATTTTTGTGCCATAATTATTCTCAGCAGTGAGTGAAAATACCTTTCTTTTTTTTGCCGTTGCACTTTTTATTGTTTTGTTTGGTGTTGTTAGTAAATTAAACTATATTTGTTTCAAAGAATTATCCTTCAACAATTTTTCTGACAATTCGGCTGTGATAATTAAAAGTACGACATATGCCATTTTTTGTAACTTTTCAGGAGAGCCAAAAAGCGGAAAAAAAAAGAGTTTGTCGACTGTGGTCGCTCTGAAAAATGAGGCTAATGGGGATAAAGGGAATATATTCTAAACCAACGTTTTATGCTCATGTCATTGGTATAAATTAAATTCAAGTTTTTCCAAGGGAATTCAAAATTATTCCATTTTATGGCGTATGTCTCCTTTTTCCTTGACTAAAAAAGGAGACCGCCTGAACTGAAATATCCGAAGAAGTGAGCTATTGGCCAAAGCACGTGAGATGAAAATGAAAGGCGAAATAACGTCTTCTCGGGTTCGTCAAAAAAGGCATAGACATATGGCTTGAAATTAAAGGATCTGCTTCGTCTTCGTGGTCTAGCGTCCAAATTAGTTAATGAATTAGTTGTGACATCGATTTTGATTTATTATTATATTCCGCGAGTGGAAAAAGAGATTGGAATTGATCTCGTCATAGTGTGTTTTTTGTGCCTTGTCATTATGTGTGATTATTTTCATGTTTTCCTTCTTTTCTGTCTAGCTCTAGTTGTGCAAAAAAAAGTTCTCGTTCTGCTCGTTTTTTCACTCCTCGCATGCTGGGAATTATCCGAGGTACCACCTTTTACTCATTAGCCTATCATTTCATATTGATTTTGGCAAGTTTTATGTGTATGATATTATTATGATTTAAATTGTTAAATGAGAGAACATCGGACCGGCTCCATGATTTTGAGAAAAAAAAAACAACTTGACCTAAATGAATTATTTAAATCGGTAGGATCAACTGGTGATGAATCTTCTGATCTTTTTATCCAGTCTTTTCCTCGTAGTAAATATATGAATAATGACAAAATCCCTCCGTTTAATCAGTTAGAATCCTCCCGTATCGCGTTTTGGAATTGTAGAGGAGTGCTTAGTAGTTTAGATTTTCTATCCACATTCCTTTATAGTAATCGTATGGTATTCTGGGACTATGTGAGACTTTTCTTAGTGATGGTAATAGTTTCTTTGGTTGGTGTATCTGTGTACAGGATAGTTACTAGAAACAGGTCTACCCGTTCGAAAGGTGGACTTGCCGTGTTTATTGACCAGAATCTCCCTATCCGTAAAATTACGGATTTTAGTGATTTGTATCAAGAGATGGAGTTTGAATTTCTAATGGTTGAGATCAAGTCTGGTAAGGAGAAGCTACTCCTATGCTTATTTTTATCGACCACCGGGATCAAGTGCGTCAAATTTTATTGGTAAGTTGAATGATCTAACACAACGGATGAATTTTAAGAACCATAAAGTGGTTTTTTATGGGTGATTTTAATATAGATTTGGGACTCGGAGTGATCTCTACCGGTAGACCCAAGAATTAAGATCTCTACCTGTAGATTTACTAACTACTTGCTTTTAAAAAAAAAAAAACTAACTATGCGGATTGGGGTAACAAAAAAAAAAAAAGACTGATTGCCAATTGGTTTCCAACAACAAGAATACCAACACGTATTAGTGAACAGTCGGCATCAGTTATTGACAACATTTTTACGAATTTCAATCTACATTCGAGTTATGTCGTATTAACTGATGAATCGGATCACTCTATGTTACTTGGTGAATTTTTGAAAAATAGACTGAAATCTAACCCGAATATAAAAGTAAGAAGGACTATTGATGATAAATCATTACAAAATTTGAGAGCTAAATTGACTTGTAGCGACTGGACTTCAGTTTATGAAGAAACCAACCCAGATGCAATGGCTACCCTATTTGTTGAGAAATTCTCTTCTGCCCTTGACTCTGCCTGCCCCTTTTCGAAAAAAAGCGCTCCAGGTATGCGGCCCGAAAAAGCCTTGGATCACCCAAGGCTTACTAACCAGTATTGAACACAAAAATATGCTATTCAGGCAATATATTGATAATCCTGATGTACATGGTAAGCAATTCAAGAATTATAAAAACACTCTGACAACCCTGCTCAGGAAAGCTAAACAGGCTTACTACCATAAGCAGTTTCAAGAAGCAGAAGGATCGCCAAAGAAGACATGGACACTGATAAATGAATGCCTGAATAAAAAAACTAATACGTTTCCTGAGACCATAACCAAGCCTGATGGAACATCTTCAACATCCCACAAGAAGTAGCCAACACGTTAAATGAATTTTTTTGCATGCATTGGAGAAGCAACCGTAGAGGAAGCTTATGGCCTTTCAACTGTCGTCACGGATAATTACAAAAATACCTACCTTCGCCGTCTTGCTCCTCTATGTTTCTGTCGCCAGTCACTGAAGACGAACTGCTGAAGATTGTTCAAGCCATGAAAAACGGTCACTCCCGAAGGTCCAGATGGGTCGTCAAATTACCTCATAAAGAAGACCATCGATTGCTATGTCGGCGTTATCGCACACATCGTCAATTCTTCAGTTAAAGATGGCATCTTCCTACTGTCTTCAAGTCGGCGAAGGTTATACCCCTCCACAAGGTAGCGACCCCAAGCTGCCTTCAAACTACCGCCCTATCTCTATTCTCTCTGCTTTTTCAAAAATTATGGAGCGTTGCATCTACAAGAGACTGATGAATTATCTGACTAGGTCTAACTTCTTTAGCAAGTATCAGTTTGGATTTAGGCCTGGGCACTCAACCGAACACTCTATAATGGTTTTTGCTACAGTTTTTGAATGATGCGATGGACCGTGATGTGATACCAGCTACAATATTTGTGGATGTAAAAAAAGCGTTTGACACGATTTGTCATCTGATTCTTCTGGATAAGCTTGACAACTGCGGAATAAGAGGTAATGCTCTCTTACTCATCCAGTCTTACCTCAGTGGTCGGAATCAATTTGTGGATGGAGGTGCAGTAAGATCGGTAAAAACGCCATGTTCTGAAAAGGTAGGAGTACCACAAGGTTCAATTCTTGGACCACTACTATTTTTAATATACGCCAATGACCATCTGGACACTATCACCGATGATAGACTTGCTGTACTATTCGCAGACGACACGGCTAATTCTGTCACAGGTTCAGATGAATCATCCGTCAGAGAAAACCTCTGTTTTGGTCTAAAGAAGCTATTGCAGTGGTTTGCTGACAACCTCATGGTGTTAAACTCTTCGAAGACCCATTTTATCATCTTCTCTCGAATTTCACATGCCGTACCGTCGATTTCCCAAATATCTGTCCGTTTTAACGGAGAACTAGTTACCATTGCCAGGAAGGAGTCTTGTAAGTATCTAGGGCTAACAGTTGATGAAAATTTATCTTGGAAACTTCATCTTGATAGGCTAAGGATGCAGCTAGGAAGGAATGTGGGGTTACTGTGGTATCTAAAATTCCACCTCCCTTTCCCTGCTCTTAAGTCAGTTTATTATTCTCTAATCCATTCTTATTTTACTTATAGTCCAATTGCTTATTTAAATACTTTCAAATCTCTAATTAAGCCCCTTCAACGTCTTCAAAATAATGCCCTTCGTACGTTAAAAGCACTCCTTCCTTCCCCATCTTCCCTCCCCGATAAATCCCCTACTAAGAGCCTTTATACATTTTTAAGAATATTGCCAGTTGATCTAGTCCTTACTGCACATTGTGTCCTTTTCAGACTAAAACAAATAAAAGAATTATTACCATTGGCTTTAAATTCTAGTAACTTCTCTTTAGTTTCTTTGGTCCAGAATAATTATTGTTTAAGAAGAAGTTCAGCCAAATTACCTTGCCCTAGAATCCGAACTGAAAGATCCAGATTTTCTCCTAAAAATTCAATAATAAAGTTCTGGAATATTTATGAAAGTAATATAGATTCGCGTTTTTCTATTCCAGTTTCTAAAGCTAAATTCAAACTATATCTAATAAGTAATTATAGATAACTATTCATTTGTTTGAAGTCATGTTGGCCGGTGCTATTGTTGATAAATATTTAATTATGTGGTAATTTATTGATTTGAGGTGTGGGCTGTGGGTTCAGTGTGGTGTCTCATTTTCTTCCCAGTATATCTATAGTATTATTATTTCTTTTCATAATTTGTTATTATTATTATTATTATTTCTTTTATTTTTTTTTTAGGGTGCCTGTTTTCGAGTATAACTCACTGTGTAGGCACCCTCTGTAAATATTTTTGTTTTCCATTTATTCATATTGTAAAAGTGTTATTTTGTCTTGTAGTGATTTAATGAGAAATTAAATGAACTTGAACTTGAACCTGATAAAAAAAGAGACAAAGGCCACTTAGAGGCTTATGTCTTTTTTTGTCTTTTTAAAGATACAAGATGGGACAATTTTGACTACACCATTCGATTCCTCGTGCTCATAACTCATTTTCGACCAAAATGGCATTTGTCGCACTTCTAGTTATCACAGCCTGTGTTTTTTTCCTTTAATTTGTCTTTGTTCGCATCCATGCTACAGCAGTGAGTCAAAACACCTTTGTTTTTGGTGTTACGCTTTTTATACTTTTCGTGCGACCACTTCTTTTTTTTACAACGCGACCCAAGCAAACATACTCAGTATACCATTAAATGGAACTTATTTAAGAATAACTATATATAATTGATGCTCAAGGTTGTCTAAGCTCAAGCTCAAGCTTGACTAAGCTCAAGGCGAGGTGTTTAGCGCTCAAAACTACCCTAGCCAAACCTAACCAACATAGAAAAAAAAAGTCAGGCTTGCCTCTAATATAAGAAACAGCTAAAATTTATTAATTCTTATTTAGATCAGTCAAATGCGGAAGAAGTGTCATCAACTGTGCCCTCATTACTGCCATGGGGTGGCCGAAAGAAAGAGTCAGTTTCCCCTCGGGAATACCAATAGACCACGAACTCAAGTCTGGAGAGTTTATCATGAGAACATTGTTTGCACAGTTTACAGTTATGGTTAGAAAGAAAATCGAAGGAGTTATGACTGAACCATTGGTGGGTATACTGTGATACGAATTTGAGTTATTTAGCTATTAGCTTTAAAAATTATCACATATATAACTTTGGAGTACATATGACTTTCAAAGGTGAATTAGCCTTAATAAAAAAAAAATCCAAAAATTCTGCATGTTAAAGCTAGTAAGAAACGTATTGGACGTGCTCCTACTTTTAGTTGTAAATATTGTATCCTGAAATTCTGCCAACTTAGAATGTTCCTGTGTTCTTTCCGAAAATATTAGGACGTGTTCATTTTTTGCTGTTTTTGTCTTTTAAACTGTTCATTGTCTTTATAGTTGATGGTTTTCAATCCGACTAACAACTAATTAGAAGTCGACTGTGAATGGTTAAAATGTAAAAAAAAGTTTTAAACACCAGTGGCCCTAGTAATAGAGTGGCTGAAAGACAGACTATCCAGCCCGTAGATGGTGCTACAGCTAAATGGAGAGATTTTGAAAAAAAAGTTTTTTTTTTCTGGGTATTTTCATTGAAAATGTCTTTTTCTGGTATTTGATTGAAAAATTAAAAAAACAACAAATTTGCCCCCTCCCCTAGGTATAGAAAAATAAATTTTGGCCCCCCCTCCCTAAAATTTCCTGTAAACTTTCGAAGATACATAGTGTTTTCCTGAATATATTAGATCAGTTGCTGCTTGAAGTTTGGTTTTCATGGAATCGTATTACAGTTTGCCATATTTTCATGTGATGCTTTATTTTTAAAATTTTGTGTCTTCCATATATTTCCTTGTGGAATAGCTGTTGTCTCAATATTTTTCAGCAGATAATAATTGTCTATTTGGAGGCTGGTGGCATTTTTTTTTAACAGAAAAAGGGGTTTGTTAAATAAAACAAATTAACAACAAACCTGAAGTAAACAATAGGAACACATTTCATTGCTCTCATGCTTAAGTGTCGTATCTGACGTTTTCAGACTTCTGAAATAATTGCAGAAAGCTCTTTGCTAAGCTATTCTCAAAGGGAGGATCATCAGGAAAATGTATGTTCAGTCGCATTTTGATTCTCCTGCTCTACATTGCCCTGCTGATCCTCCCTATGCAGTGGCGTCGTTGAAGGGGGCAGTTGCCCCCCAATAATTTGGAAAAAAAACTTTAATTTATTAAGTAGCTTTTAAACTCCTGGTTGTTTTTCACTGTCAAATTTGCTCTTTCCTTCGGCAGATAATTTTTAATAATTAATCCATGCTCGTTTTTAATATAAGGAAGACGGGAAAAATAGGGTCCATTACGCTTCACATTATGTTCCACAGTAATATTTTTCCAAATATACAGCCTTTGAAACCTTATTATCAAGTAAAATGTGAGCCTAGTTTATGGCAAAATTGAAAAATGTCCTATGTTTCTTGTTTTGCCACATTTCCTCAGGTCATTTTTTTTCTGTGATATTTAAGGTGCTTTTACTTCCTAAAATCTATCAGTTCAAGATTAGATTCTCTTTGTTTAAAACTTTCAAAAGCGGAAACGAATATACCCTCTACATCTACAAATAGTACAGAAATAGAATCATTAAAGAATAAGAAGGTAGATATACAGTGAATATAATTTCCTGAATGAAAAGAAATAATTGAAAAGAAAATAAGACTTAGTGCTTTTTATAATGGTATTTGTACTACAACTAGATAGGTCAAATCGGTTGAAGTTTGGTCATAGAATTTGGTAGAGGGGGGTCTGCTCCAGGAATTATTTAATTGTTATAATTTTATTTCCAGTGTTTAATTGAAACTCCGATTCTCGTATTTGTCATTGAAATGCCTCATAAGCGCTGATAACTTCCTATTCCTTACGTTCTGGATTCACATAATAACCCATAAATGTAGAACTGCCTCTATGTAAAATACCGTGCTGACTTCTTGTTATTTCCGCTTTTCTAAATATTTCTTTTAACCAGTTACCAAAAAAAGAATTAACATAAATATACTGAGGAATGTTACTGTTATTAGTCGCATTTCAAACACCAGTCCTACTTGTGTGACATTTATCTCTTCATGAGCATGTTGTACGAAATGTCTGCTGCAAGTAGGATAAAGTGACTTTAATCAAAATATGTATATATTTCTCACAATTTAGGAATTTTGTGTGCATGTATAAGCGGTACCAACCCATTCTCTTTTTCTATTGTTATCAGTTTTACCATGCAGCAATAGGATACCATGCTTTGCCTGTGTAGGGAATTAGAGACAAAAAATGATGTTTACTGTATCCCCCCCCCCTCCGGAAACGTATACCCCCATACTCTGTAATACACAGGAAAATTGTGCAATCCCTGGCAATTTTTAATTTATTTAAGGTTTCTGTCGTAATAATGCCAAGAATTGTTCAAATTTTCTGAATATTCTTTGTAAAACAATGCCCAACGGATAAGTTAATAATTTAACTTTATTTTCGAATGCTTTCAAATTTGAAATACAGTCGCTATTAAAATGTGGGGAATATGTCACAATATAATGTTACACAATCTGTGGTAATACTGTGACTTATCCTGTATACTACTTAGACAGTGCTATTGCGCTGCCCATGATTTTTGTTTTGGCTTTATGTGACCTGTTGATATCAATGCTATTTATTAATATAATCGGTGAACCCACAAACGAATCATTAAAAAGTATAAATAAAATTTCAATAAATCGCGTGTATTAACAGTTCAGTGCAACAAATTAAGTCTTACAGAGTCGAAATCCATTCAAATTATGAGCAAATGAATGGTGCAATTCTGGGGACTATTAGATTAGAGCTTGGTTCAATTATGAGATCGAGCATCCTGTGCTAGGTGTGGGGGGTTGGGGAAGTGGAGGGGGGATATGAACTGCAGCATTAGTCGTGAATCTGGCTGAAAAAAGCCGACTGTATACAACATTTGCCTTCGCCCACCAGAAACTTTGTTTACAATATATTACTTTTGTCTGCTGACGCACATTGCTGACAATCCGGGTTGCAGCAGTAGCTAGCAACCTAGTAAGAGACGATCACGTCCAATGTTAATAAATATAAAAACCCATAACTCCTAAAAAAGAGTCGGATCAAAACAAAAAGTACACATCATTAGAACCGCCTTGTCCGAAACCCCTATATAGGAAAACTTTCTGTCCATTGGCTTGAACAGCAAGGGAAATATATTGGCTTGAAAATTAAGAAAAGTGGCAGCTACTACAGCATTCTGTTTAAACGGCATCATCTTTTTTTTTCTTTTTTCTTCAACATTTTAGTAAAAGCCAAGCACCAGCACTTATTTGCAAGATTGTTTAATGTGTGTTTATAACGTACTACGTAATGTTCTTAAATTCACCAATTAGCGTGTTTGTTAAATAGTAACTTTTCTTCATTACTGCTTGAATAGCACCTACTTCAATGCACCCCCTCTTGCCCCTGCCAATAAAATACTGTAGCTACGCCCCTGTCCCTATGATAATGGTAAGCCTAGAAAACGGTTTTTGGCAATTATCTTAGAAGTCCAAAAACGTCAGATACGACGTTAGGCGTAACAGTAGCGATTTAAATTTGCCTCCTTGGGAAATTCACAATACTTCATTTATAGTTTCATTTATAAGTTTCATTTATACTTCAGTAGGAAAATGTTTTTTTTCGTTTTAAGCTTGATATTCATATTCAATCTAAGCTTACTTGCTTAAGATCTATTTATTCATTTATATTATTACTTGTTGTATGTTTTTGCTATGATTGTTTGTTTTAATTTCTGTTCGTTTTGGGTTTCATTTATTCTTTAATAGTAAGTTTGAATTTATAGTTTGAATGAAAAAAACGTTTTGAGTTTGAATTTTAAAAGGTATTTTTATCTGCTGAGCTTAAGTTTATAATGGTCTTTACTTTTCTTTGAAAAACTTATTTTCGGAAAGTTTTTTTTAATTAATTTTTGTTCGTTTTTGATTGCGAAAAATTTCAAGTTTTTAAAAGTTCCTTATTTCAAAATCAAACTTAAAAAAAAATCAAATATTCATCGAAGTATCAAAACTGATATCAAAGTAACAATATCAAAGTGAAAAATGGGTTTGTGTCAACCTCGGAGTTTTTATTATCTCATGTTTGAAATTTTTTTAACAAAATTGCTATCTCAAATTTTTTATCGGATGGGCTTGGGGAAAAAGGGCGTGGGGGGACTAGATTAAGCTTCGGTCTCTTTCGACTCTTTAAAAGTGAGCTAGAACTTTCTATTTTCAATCAAATGAGCCCTCTCTGAAGTTTATGCGCGAGTATCCCTGGACCCTGGGGGGTTGTGTTGACCCTGTAGTTTTGATATCTGATGGTTGAAATATTTTTTTAACAAAATGGTCACCTGAAGTTTTTATCGGATGGGTTTATCCATCCGATACACCTAAAGACGTGGAGGGCGGGAAGGAATAGTTGCCCTCTGATCTTTTTTTCACTCTGAGAAAATGAACTACAACTTTTAATTTCCATTCAAATGAACCCTCTCTGAAGTTTATGCGAGCATACCTTCCATAAGAACCATATATGCCCCCAGAGCAATACTTACAACGCCTTCCCCGGCCCCGGGGGGGGGGGGTGTCGACGCAGGAGTTTTTCTTATCTGATCTTATAACTATTTTTAAAGAAATGACCATACGTAAAAGAGTTTTTGTTATATGATCTTTGAACTATTTTTAACAAAATGGCTACCTCAAATTTTTTATCAGATGTATTTGGGGAAAAGGGGCTTGGGGGGCCAGTTGCCCTCTGATCACTTTTGACTCTTAAAAAGGGCGCTAGAACTCTCGATTTCAAATCGAATGAGCCCCCTTGGAAGTTTATACGACGACCCATTCTATATGAAGCGCCTCTGGAAAAAAAATAAATGGAGTGTGGGGGAGAGGCTAGCTGCCCTCCAATCACTTTTGACTCTTAAAAAGTGAATTACAACGCTTAATTTCCAATCAAATGAGCCCTCTAGGAATTTTATACGAGTTTCCCTTCCATAAACACCATATATGCCCCCAGGGCATAACTTACAAAGCCTACCCCCGAGCCCTGGGGGGCTGTGTCGACACCAGAGTTTTTTTTTTGTTATCAGAACTTTGAATTATTTTTAACAAAATATCTATCTCAAAATTTTTATCTAATGCATTTAGGGCGTGAAGGAGAGGGGGCTAGTTGCCCTCCGGTCTCTTTTGACTCTTAAAAAGTGAACAAGAGCTTTCAATTTCCAATCAAATGAGCCCTCCCCGGCGTTGAGGGCGGGAAGGGCTAGTTGCCCTCTGATCTTCTTTCACTCTGAAAAAATGAACTACAACTTTTAATTTCCATTCAAATGAACCCTCTCTGAAGTTTATACGAGCATACCTTCCATAAGAACCATATATGTCCCCAGAGCAATATTTACAACGCCTTCCCCGGCCCCGGGGGGGAGGGGGGTGTCGACACAGGAGTTTTTCTTATCTGATCTTAGAACTATTTTTAAAGAAATGACCATACGTAAAGGAGTTTTTGTTATATGATCTTTGAACTATTTTTTAACAAAATGGCTACCTCAAATTTTTTATCACATGTATGTGGGGAAAAGGGGCTTGGGGGGCCAGTTGCCCTCTGATCAACTTTTGACTCTTAAAAAGGGCGCTAGAACTCTCGATTTCCAATCGAATGAGCCCCCTTTGAAGTTTATACGACGACCCATTCTATATGAAGTGCTTCTGGGAAAAAAATAAATGGAGTGTGGGGGAGAGGCTAGCTGCCCTCCAATCACTTTTGACTCTTAAACAGTGAATTACAACGTTCAATTTCCAATCAAATGAGCCCTCTAGGAATTTTATACAAGTTTCCCTTCCATAACAACCATATATGCCCCCAGGGCATAACTTACAACGCCTACCCCCGAGCCCTGGGGGGCTGTGTCGACACCGGAGTTTTTTGTTATCAGAACTTGAAACTATTTTTTAACAAAATATCTATCTCAAAATTTTTATCTAATGCATTTAGGGCGTGAAGGAAAGGGGGCTAGTTGCCCTTCTCTTTCGACTCTTAAAAAGTGAGCAGGAGCTTTCAATTTCCAATCAAATGAGCCCTCTCCGAAGTTTATACGAGCATCCCTTCCATAAGAACTATATATGCCCCTAGAGCATTACTCATAACGCTTGCCTCCGGGCCCTGGTGGGTTCCGTCGACACAGGAATTTTTCTTATCTGACCTTTGAACTATTTTTAATGAAATGGCTATTATAAAAATTTTATCTGATGGACTTGGGGAAAAAAGGGTGTCTGTTGGGGGGGGGGGGGGCTAGTTGCCCTTGGATATCTTTTGACTCTTAAAAATTGAACTAGAACTTTCAATTTCCAATCAAATGAGCCCCCTCAGAAGTTTATACGAGCATCCCTTTCAAGGACGATATACGCCCCCAGGACAACACTTACAACGCCTATCCCCTGGGCTCTGGGGGGCGTTTTTGTTATCTAATTTTTGAACAATTTCCAAAACACTGGCTATCTCAAAATTTGTAGCGGACGGGTTTGGGAAAAAGAGCGTGGGGGGGCTAGTTTTAACTCTCTTGACTCTTAAAAAGTGAACTAGGACTTTCAATTTTCAATCAAATGAGCCCTCTATGAAGTGTATACGAGCATCCCTTTCATAAGAACAATACATGCCCTTAGGGCATAACTTAGAACGCCTTCTCCTGTGCCCTGGGGGGGTCTATTGACACCGGATTATTTCTTATCCGACCTTTGAACTATTTTTAACAAGATGTGTATCTCAAATTTTCATAAGATGGGTTTTGAAAAAGAAGGCGTGGGAGGGGGGGGGGGGGAGGGGGGCTAGCTGCCCTTGGATCTCTTTTGACTATTAAAATGAGCTCGAACTTTCAATATCCAATCAAATGAGCCCTCTCTGAAGTTTATACGAGCATCCTTTCTTACGAACAATATATGCCCCAGGGCATAACTTACAACGCCTGCCCCCGGGCCCTGGGGGGTTGTGACGACACCTCAGCTTTTGTTATCAGACTTTTGAAAATTTTTTAACTTTATGGCTATCTCAAAAACTTTTATTGGATGCATTTGGGGAAAAATGGCCGTGGGGGGGGGGGGGCTAGTTGCCCTACAATCTCTTTTTACTCTAAAAAACTTAACTAAAACTTTCAATTTCCAATCAAATGAGCCATCTCTGAATTTTTTACGAGCATCCCTTCAATAAGAACCATATATTCCCCCAGGGCGTAACTTACAACACCTGTCCTCGGGCCCTGGGATGCTGTGTTGACGCCTGAGTTTTCGTTATATGGTCTTTGAACTATTTAAAAAAAGCTATCTCAAAGTTCTTATTGGATGGGTTTGAGGAAAAAAGGGCGTGGAGGGGGGGGGGGGAAAGCTAGGTGCCCTCCATTTCTTTTGACTCTTAAAAAGTGAACTAGAACTTTCAATTTCCAATCAAATGATCCCTCTTTGAAGTTAATATTGTTTATTCCTTCCATAAAACCCATATATGCCCCCAGGGCATAACTTACGATGCCTGCCCCCGGGCCCTAGTGGGATGTGTCGACACCGGAATTTTTGTTATATGATCTTTGAACTATTTTCAACAAAATAGCTATCTTAAAATTTTTTTGGATGCATTTGGGAAAAAGGGTTTGGGGGGGGGGGCGCTGGTTACCCTCCAATATCTTTTGACGCTTAAAAAGTGAACCAGGACTTTCAATTTCCAATCAAATGAGCCCTCTCTGAAGTTTATACGAGCATTCCTTCCATAAGAACCATATATGCCCACAGGGCGTAACTTATAACCCTTGCCCCTGAAGACTGTGTGGGGTTTTGTCCTGCTCAAAAACATAATTTCCAGAACTTTCAACTACATTGAACAAAATGGCTAAATCAAAATTTTGATTGGATGTGTTTGGGGAAATGGTGGGCGTGGAAGGGGTGTCAGTTGCCTTAGAATCACTTTCGACTATTAAAAAGGAACTAGCCATTTAAATTTCCATTGAATGAGCCCTTTCTGAAGTTTCTACGACAACCTTGTCTATACAAAACCTTATATGCCCCCAGGGCATAACTTATAACCCTTGCCCTGAAGGCTGTGGGGGAGTTGTCATACTCAAAGACCTAATTTCCAAAAACTTAAAACTTAAAGGGCACTAGTCCTTTGAATTTCCAATCGAATGAGCCTTTTTTGAAGTTTCTACGCCAACGCCTTCTATAAAAACCTTATATGCCCCCAGGGAATACCTTAAAAAACCCTTGCCTTGAGGGTTGTGGGGGAGTGTCCTCCTCAGTTGTCCTCCTCAAAAATATATTTTCTATTTGGAAATCAACTACGCTGAGCAAAATGGCTATCTCAAAATTTTGATTGGATGTGTTTGGGGGAATGATGGGGGGTGGGGGGGGGCTAGTTGCCCTCTAATCACTTTCGACTATAAAAAGGGCACTAGCCCTTTGAATTTCCAATCGAATGAGCCTTTTTTGAAGTTTCTACGACAACACATTCTGTAAAAACCTTATATGCCCCAGGGCATAACTTAAAACCCTTGCCCTGAGGGTTGTGGGGGAGTGTCCTCCCTAAAAAACATATTTTTACCTGGAAATCAACTACGCTGAACAAAATGGCTAAATCAGAATTTTGATTGGATTTGTTTTGGGGAATGATGGGGGGGGGGGGGCTAGTTACCATCCAATCATTTTCGACTATTAAAAAGGGCACTAGCCCTTTGAATTTCCAACCGAATGAGCCTGTTTTGAAGCTTCTACGACAACGCCTTCTATAAAAACCTTATATGCCCCCAGGGCATAACTTAAAACCCTTGCCCTGAGGTTGTGTGGGGGGGGGGGTGTCCTCCTCAAAAATATATTTTCTATCTGGAAATCAACTACGCTGAACAAAATGGCTATCTCAAAATTTTGATTGGATGTGTTTGGGGGAATGATAGGCGTGGGGGGGGGGGGGCTAGTTGCCCTCCAATCACTTTCGACTATTAAAAAGGGCAGTAGAACTCTCGATTTCCGATCGAATGAGCCCCCTCTGAAGTTTTTACGACGACCCCTTCCATATGAAGTGCCTCTGGAAAAAAAAATAATAATAAATAAATAATAAAACATTGGAGCCGTATGGCCTTTACTATAGGCAACGCTATAGCGTTGCCTCTGATTTATTTATTTCCCAGAGGCACTTCATATTGAAGGGGTCGTCCTTTAAACTTCAAAGGGGACGCACTCGATTGGAAATCGAGAGTTCTAGTTCCCTTTTTAAGGGTCAAAAGTGATTGGAAGGCAACTAAAACCCCTTCCACGCCCACCATTTCCTAAAACACACGCAATCAAAATTTTGAGATAGCTATTTTGTTCTACGTAGTTGATTTCCAGATAGAAATTATGTTTTTGAGGAGGGCACTCCCCCCACAGGCCTCAGGGCACGGGTTGTAAGTTATGCCCTAGGGGCATATATAAGGTTTTTTATAGAAAGCTTTGTCGTAGAAACTTCAAAAAGGGTTCATTTGATTGGAACTTCAAAGGGCTAGTGCCCTTTTTAATAGTCGAAAGTGATTGGAGTGCAACTAGCCTCCCTCTCACGCCCACCTTTTCCCCTAACACATCCAATCAAAATTTTGAGATAGTCATTTTGTTCAACGTAGTTGAAAATTTGGAAATTAGGTCTTTGAGGAGGACAACCCTCCCCCCCCCCACAGCCCTCAGGCAAGGGTTGTTAGTTATGCCCTGGGGGCTTATAAGGTTTTTATAAAAAGTATGAAGGCAATCAATACCCTTTCGCGCCCACCATTTCCCCAAACACATCCAATCAAAATTTTGAGATAGCCATTTTGTTCAACGTAGTTGAAAGTTCTGGAAATTATATCTTTGAGCTGGACACTCCCCCACAGTCTTCATTGCAAGGGTTATAAGTTATGCCCTGGAGCATATATCGTTCTTGTGGAGGGAATGCTCTTATTAACTTCAGAGAGGGCTCATTTGATTGGAAATTGAAAGTTCTAGTTCACTTTTTAAGCGTCAAAAGATATCGGAGGGTAACCAGCCCCCCCCCTTTCACGCCATTTTTTCCCAAATTCATCTGATAAAAATTTTGAGAAAGTTATTTTGTTAAAAACAGTTCAAAGATCATATAACAAAAACTCCGGTGTCGAAACGATCCCCCAGGGGCCGGGGGCAGGCGTTGTAAGTTATGCCCTGGGTGAATATGTGGTTCTTTGGAAGGGATGCTCGTAAAAACTTCATAGAGGGCTCATTTGATTGGAAATTGAAAGTTGTAGTCTAGTTTTTGAGAGTCAAAAGAGATTGGAGGGGAACAAGCCCCCCCCCCACACGCCCCTGTTTCCCAAATGCATCCGATAAAAATTTTGACAAAGCCATTAAGTTGAAAATGGTTCAAAAGTCATATAGCAAAAACTTGGGGGCCGAACCCCCCAGGGCTCGGGGCAGGCGTTGTTAGTTATGCCCTATGGCATATATGGTTCTTATGAAAGGGATGCTCGTATAAACTTCAGAGAGGGCTCATTTGATTGGAAATTGAAAGTTCGAGCTTACTTTTTAATAGTCAAAAGAGAACCGAGGGCAAATAGCCCCCCCCACCCACGCCTTCTTTTCCCAAACCCATCTGATGAAAATATTGAGATTGATATTTGGTTAAAAATAGTTCAAAGGTCGGATAAGAAAAAATCCGGTGTCAATACAACCCCCAGGACCCGGGGGAAGGCGTTCTAAGTTATGTCCTAAAGGCATGTATGGTTCTTATGAAAGGGATGCTCGTATAAACTTCAGAGAGGTCTCATTTGATTGGAAATTGAAAGTTCTAGTTCACTTTTTTAAGAATAAAGAGATTTAAGGGCAACTAGCCCCCCCCCCACGCCCTTTTTTCCCCAAACCCATCGGCTACAAATTTTTAGACAGCCAGTTTTTTGAAAATTGTTAAAAATTAGATAAAAAAAACTCTGGTGTCAACACAACTCCCCAGGGCCCAGGGGGGCAGGCGTTGTAAGTATTGTCCTGGGGGCGTATATGGTTCTTATGAAAGGGATGCTCGTAAAAACTTCAGAGAGGGCTCATTTGATTGGAAATTGAAAGTTCTAGTTCACTTTTTAAGAGTCAAAAGATATCCGAGGGCAGCTAGCCCCCCCCCCCACACCCTTTTCCCCCTAACCCATCCGATACAAATTTTGAGATAGCCATTTTTTAAATAGTTCAAAGGTCAGATAACAAAACTCCGGTGTCGACACAACCCCCTAGGGCTCGGGGGCAGGCATTGTAAGCTATTTCCTGGGGCCGTATATGGTCCTTATGAAAGTGGTGCTCATATAAACTTCAGAGAGGGCTCGTTTGAATAGAAATTAAAAGTTCTAGTTCATTTTCTCAGAGTAAAAAAGATCGCAGGGCAACTAGCCCCTCCCGCCCTTCATGCCTTTGGGTTTATCGGATGGATAAACCCGTCAGATAAAAATTGAGGTGACCATTTTGTTAAAAATAGTTCCAACATCAGATATTAAAACTCCGGTGCCGACACAACCCCCAGGGCCCAGGCACAGGCTTTGTAAGTTATACTCTGGGGGTATATATGGTTCTTATAGAAGGCATACTCGTATAAACTTCAGAGAGGGCTCATTTGATTGAAAATAGAAAGTTCTAGTTCACTTTTAAAGAGTCAAAAGAGACCAAAGGGCAATTAGCCCCACCTCACGCTTTTTTTCCCCAAACCCATCCGATAAAAATTTTGAGATAGCCATTTTGTTATAAATAGTTCAAACATCAGATAATAAAAACTCCGAGGTTGACACAAACCCATTTTTTCACTTTGGTATTGTTACTTTGAAACCAGTTTTAATACTTTGATGAACATTTGAAATTTTTTCTTAAGGTGTGATTTTGAAATAATGAAATTTTAAAACTTTAAACTTTTTGCAATCAAAAACGAACGAAAATTAATTAAAAAAAAACTTTCCAAAAAATAAGTTTTTCAAAGAAAAGTAAAGGCCATTTTAAACTTAAGCTCAGCAGATCCAAATACCTGTTAAAATTCAAACTCAAAACGACCAGAAATTACTATTAAAGAATAAATGAAACCCAAAACGAACCGAAATTAAATAAACAATCATAGCAAAAACATACAACAGGTAATATTATAAATGAATAAATAGATCTTAAAGCGAGTAATGCTTAGATTAAATATGAAAATCAAGCTTAAAACGAAAAAAAATATTTTGCTATTGAAGTATAAATGAAACTTAAAACGAACAGAAATTAAATAAACAATCAATGCAAACAAACATACAATAGATATTAATGTAAATGAATAAATAAATCTTGAACCGAGTGAAACTTAAATTGAATATGCAAATCCAGCTTGAAACGAACAAAAATCACTACAAACAAGAGTTTGGGTATCGCCTCCTTCACTCACTGTAAAAGTCTAAAACCTACTGGGTCATTGGCGCTTTACTGAAAGCTATATGCGTCTTGAACAGTCTTGGAAAATATAAACAACTTCAAATTGAATATTTTGATTTATAAGGATATTAATTGTTGAAAGGTCCATCAGTTCAAGGATTTATTTGACTCTAATTTTATTTTTATTTTCAATGCTGTAAGAACTGGAAAACAAAGTATTTGTAATATAATTCGTTTTCAGTTAGGCGCCATTGAGGTAGTAGGCTTTTGGTTTTTATTTACAGTTAAGGAAGGGGGCAGTATCCAAACTCTTGTTTGTAGTGAAACTATATGCGTCTTGAACAACTTTAGTAAGAACTAATAAATTAAACTGAAAATTTGATGTATAATGATATATTAATTGCTGAAAGCTCATCAGTTTAAAATTTTACTATAATTTTAATGTTTATTTTCAATATTAAGTACAAAGGAAAATATTTGTAATAAAATTGTTTTTCAGTAAAGCGCCGATGACGCAATAGGTTTTAGACTTTTACAGTGAGAGAAGGAGGCAATACCCAAACTCTTGTTTGTAGTGATTTTTGTTCGTTTCAAGCTTGATTTGCATATTCAGTTTCACTCATTTCAAGATTTATTTATTCATTTACATTAATATCTATTGTATGCTTGTTTGCATTGATTGTTTATTTAATTTCTGTTCGTTTTAAGTTGCATTTGTACTTCAATAGCAAAATATTTTTTTTCGTTTTAAGCTTGATTTTCATATTCAATCTAAGCATTACTCGCTTTAAGATCTATTTATTTATTTATTTTATTACTTGTTGTATGTTTTTTTGCTATGATTGTTTATTTAATTTCTGTTCGTTTCGGGTTTGATTTATTCTTTCATAGGAATTTCTGGTCGTTTTGAATTTGAATTTTAACAGGTATATGTATCTGCTGAGCTTAAGTTTAAAATGGCCTTTGCTTTTCTTTGATAAACTTGTTTTTTCGGAAAGTTTTTTTTTAATTAATTATATGTAACGTTTATTATATATAATTTGTATATATTTTTATAATGTATACATTTTTCTCTGTATTTTCTGTATATTTTATATTTTTATGAATATATTTCTATACATTTGTAACTTCTATATATTTTCGACATACTTATCATATCAAGAGATACATTTCACTTGGTATGATGACAGCATTATTTAAATGTTGATCCTTAGTCCATGCTTACCTGCAAAGTGTCTAATCAACCCACAAAAAGAAATATATAAGGAATTTAAATCTTGCTTTTGTTACAGGAGAAGCCTCTTTCTAAATCTTTGCAACTTGGGGAAGACCCATCATTTGATCAGCTGCTAACAGCTTTTGGAACAGTAGCAGAACATTGTCTACCGTCTTTGCTTCGAACACTTTTCACTTGGTATGATAAACAGCTAGATGGTCGGGTTAACATCAGTGAGAGAATGAGAACAGACAGTAATAAAAGCAAATCGTAAGCCCTTTTAGCTAAATCTTAAATGAAAAATAATCAAAACTTAGATTTTGTCGGAGATTAATTAAAAAAAAGCTTTTCCCACAAAATAAGTTTTTCAAAGAAAAGCAAAGAACTCCATTAAATAGAAAATGAGCAAAAATAAAATCAAATAATCTACCAAGCATGAAACTACCAAAAAACAGCATCAATAAATAAATGAAACCCAAAACGAACAGAAATTGCAATAAATAACCGAGTCAAACTCAAAACGAGCAGAAATTAACATAAGTTGGTTGCAAAATCCCTATGCCTTCCCAAGGCCAGAAACAAAATTTGCACTTTACTGAAAAAATATAAATGTTTTTATTTTTAGAACTTTAATAAATCAAATAATATTAACATTTTCATTCCTAAATATCAGTATATGTATTTTAAACTGACAATGCACATTCATTTGTATTTTTTCAGTAAAGTGCAAATTTTGTTCTGGCCTTGGGAAGGCATAGGGGTTTTGCAACCAACTTATGTTAATTTCTGCTCGTTTTGAGTTTGACTCGGTTATTTATTGTAATTTCTGTTCGTTTTGGGTTTCATATATTTATCGATGCTGATTTGTGGTAGTTCACGCTTAGTAGATTATTTGATTTAATTTTTGCTCATTTTTTGTTTAATGGAGTTCTTTACTTTTCTTTGAAAAACTTATTTTGTGGAAAAAGTTTTTTTAATTAATTTCTGTTCGTTTTATATTGACACAGTCTTTTCAGGGAAAAAGAAAATAACACTTTAAATCTTTTCGTTTTTTAAGACTTTATAGTTTGGCCTTCTATTTGTATGCTGGAGAAAAATTTTCAGCAATTTTTAACAACATACACCCTTTTAAAAATCGAGACACAAATAGTTGTGTTTAATTTAGTTTCATACCTCCTCTAGTTGACCTAAAATGGAAAACTTGATACCATTCACAAAAAAAAAAAAATCTGTTTACTTTCTTTGATAGCATGGATACACGCTATTTTGATTTGGTTAAATTTTAAGAGCAGAAGTAGTCCCGAAAGTTTGAACATGATACCCTCAGTCGTTCTTGGGATACTGCTGAGATGCCTTATTTGGAATTAGCAATATCACAGTGCATTTTGATTTAATCTTATGGCAACATTTAGTTTTTAAACATAATGGGCAAATGGGAAGGTGGGTGTGGGAGGGTGGGAGTGGAAGGGGGATTAGTTGCCCTCCAATAACTTTCGACTATTAAAAAGGGCATCAGCCCTTTCTATTTTCAATCGAATGAGCCCCTTTTGAAGTTCCCACGACAACTCCTTCGATACGAAGTGCCCTGGTCTAAACAACAACAACAACAAAAAATATCACTAATCACTTTTGACTATTAAAAAGGGTACTAGCCCTTTGAATTTCAAATCGAATGAGCTCTTTTTCAGGTTTCTACGACAAAGATTTTCAATAAAAACCTTATATGCCCCCAGGGCATAACTTATAACCCTTGCCCAGAGGGTTGTTGGGGAGTTTCCTCTTCAAAAACATATTTTCTCTCTGGAAATCAAGTTCGCTGAACAAAATGGCTGTCTCAAAATTTGGATTGGATGTGTTTGGGGGAATGAAGGGCGTGGGGGGGGGCTAGTTGCACTCAAATCGCTTTTGACTATTAAAAAGGGTACTATCCCTTTGAATTTCTAATCGAATGAGCCTGTTTTGAAGGTTTTTCTAAACGACAACGCCTTTTCTACGACAACGCCTTCTATAAAAGCTTATATGATCCCAGGGCATAACTTAAAACCCTTGCCCTGAGGGTTGTGGCGGAGTGTCCTCCTCAAAAATATATTTTCTATCTGGAAATCAACTACGCTGAAAAAAATGGCTATCTCAAAATTTTGATTGGATGTGTTTGGGGGAATTATGGGCGTGGGGGGGGGGCTAGTTGCCCTCCAATCACTTTCGACTATTAAAAAGGGTACTAGCCCTTTGAATTTCCAATCGAATGAGCCTGTTTTGAAGCTTCTACGACAACGCCTTCTATTAAAACCTTATATGCCCCCAGGGCATAACTTAAAACCCTTGCCCTGAGGGTTGTGGGGAATGTCCTCCTCAAAACATATTTTGTATCTGGAAATCAACTACGCAGAACAAAGTGGCTATCTCAAAATTTTGATTGGATGTGTTTGGGGGAATTATGGGCGTGGGGGGGGCTAGTTGCCCTCCAATCAATTTCGACTATTAAAAAGGGTACTAATTTCCAATCGAATGAGCCTGTTTTGAAGCTTCTACGACAACGCCTTCTATTAAAACTTATATGCCCCCAGGGCATAACTTAAAACCCTTGCCCTGAGGGTTGTGGGGGAGTGTCGTCCTCAAAAACATATTTTCTATCTGGAAATCAACTACGCTGAACAAAATGGCTATCTCAAAATTTTGATTGGATGTGTTTGGGGGAATGATGGGCGTGGGGGGGGGGGGGGCTAGTTGCCCTCCAATCGCTTTCGACTATTAAAAAGGGTACTAGCCCTTTGAATTTACAATCAAATGGGCCTGTTTTTGAAGTTTCTACGACAACGCCTCCTGTAAAAACCTTATATGCCCCCAGGGCATAACTTAAAACCCTTAGTTACCGTCCAATCACTTTCAACTATTAAAAAGGGCATTATCCCTTTGAATTTCCAATCAAATGAGCCTTTTTTTCGGAAATTTCTATGACAACGCCTTCTATAAAACCTTATATGCCCTTAAGCCATAACTTAAAACCCTTGCCCCGAGGGTTGTGGGGGAGTGTCCTCCTCAAAAAAATATTTTCTATCTGGAAAACAACTACGCTGAACAAAATGGCTATCTCAAAATTTTGATTGGATGTGTTTGGGGGAATGATGGGCGTGGGGGGGGAGAATTGCCCTCCAATCACTTTCGACTATTAAAAAGGGCACTAGCCCTTTGAATTTCCGATCGAATGAGCCTTTCTTGAAGTTTCTACGACAACGCCTTCTATAAAAACCTTATATGCCCCCAGGGCATAACTTAAAACCTTGCCCCGAGGGTTTTAGGGGAGTGTCCTCCTCAAAAACATATTTTCTATCTAGAAATCAACTATGCTGAACAAAATGGCTATCTCAAAATTTGGACTGGATGTGTTTTTGGGGGGAATGATGGGCGCGGGGGGGGGGGGGCTAGTTGCCCTCCAATCACTTTCGACGATTAAAACAGGCACTAGCCGTTTGAATTTCCAATCGAATGAGCTTTTTTGAAGTTTCTACGACACGCCTTCTATAAAAACCTTATATGCCCCAGGGCATAACTTAAAACCCTTGCCCCGAGGGTTGTGGGGGAGTGTCCTCCTCATAAAGATATTTTCTATTTGGGAAATCAACTACGCTGAACAAAATGGCTATCTCAAAATTTTGATTGGATGTATTTGGGGGAATGATGGGCGGGGGGGGGGCTAGTTGCCCTTCCAATCACTTTTGACTATTAAAAAGGGTACTAGCCCTTTGAATTTCCAATTGAATGGGCCTGTTTTGAAGTTTCTACGACAACGCCTTCTATAAAAACCTAATATGCCCCCAGGGCATAACTTAAAACCCTTGCCCTGAGGGTTGTGGGAGAGTCTCCTCCTCGAAAACCTATTTTCTATCTGGAAATCAACTATGCTGAACAAAATGGCTATCTCAAAATTTTGATTGGATGTGTTTGGGGGAATGATGGGCGTTGGGGGGGGGCTAGTTGCGCTCCAATCACTTTCGACTTTTAAAAAGGGCACTAGCCACTCCAATTTCCAATCGAATTGGCTCTTTTTGAGGTTTCTACGACGACTCCTTCGATACGAAGTGCCCGGGTATGGATAAAAAAACCAAATACCAAAAAAAAAAACAAAAAAAAAAACAACATATTGTGCCCACATCGTTCTTTACTTACTTAGGCACTAGGCCTTTCGAATTCCAATCGAATGAGCCTTTTTCGAGTTTCTGAGACAACACTTCCTATAAACACCTTATATGGCCCCAGGGCATAAATTACAACTCTTACCCTAAGGACTTTAAGGGTGATTGTCATCCTCTAAGACCTAATTTCCAGAACTTCAAACTACGTTACACAAAATGGCTATCTCAAAATTTTGATTGGATGTGTCTGGGAAAATGGTGGGCGTGAGTGGGGCGTTAGTCTTTTTCCAATCACTTTCAACTATCAAAAAAGGCACTGGCTCTTTCAATTTCCAATCAAATGAGCCATTTTGAAGTTTCTACGACAACGCTTTCAATAAAAACCTTATATGCCCCCAGGGGATAACTTACAACCCTCGTCCTGAGGGCAGGGGGTTGTTTGTCATCCTCACAGACCTAATTTCCAAAACTTTCTACTACGTTGAACAAAATGGCTCTCTGAAAATTGTGATTGGATGTGTTTGGGGGAATGGTGGGCGTCAGAGAGGGGTTAGTTACCGTCCAATCACTTTCAACTATTAAAAAGGGCACTATCCCTCTCAATTTCCAATTGAATGAGCCCCTTTTGAAGTTTTTACGACAACTCTATCATTAAAAATCTTATATGCCCCCTGGGCATAACTTACAACCTTTGCCCTGGGGACTGTCTGGGGTTTGTCATCCTTAAATACATAATTTCCAGAACTTTCAACTACGTTGAACAAAATGGCTATCTCTAAGCTTTGATTGAATGTGTTTGGGGAAATGGAGGGCGTGATAGGGGGGTTAATTACTCTCCACTCACTTTCGACTATTAAAAAGGGCAATTTCAATTTACAATCAAATGAGCCCCTTTTGAAATTTCTACAACAACTTTCTATATAAACCTTATATGCCCCCAGGGCACAAATTACAACCCTTGCACTGAAAGCTCTGATGGGGTTTTTATCCTTAAAGACCTAATTTCCAGAACTTTCGACTACGTTGAACAAAATGGATATCTCAAAATTTTGATTGGATGTTTTTGGGGAAATGGTGGGCGTGAGAGAGGGGTTAGTTGCCCATTTTCAATAAAAACCTTATATGCCCCCAGGGCATAACTTATAACCCTTGCCCTGAAGACTATGGGGAGAGTGTCCTGCTCAAATATATAATTTCCTGAACTTTAAACTTCGTGGAACAAAATGGCTATCAAGAAATTTTAATCGGATATGTCTGGGGAAATGGTGGGCGTGGAAGGGGTGTTTGTTGCCTTCCAATCACTTTCGACTATTAAAAAGCGCACTAGCCATTTCAATTTCCAATCGAATGAGTCATTTTGAAGTTTCTACGACGACGCGTTCAGTAAAAGCCTTATATGCCCCCAGGGTATAACTTACAACCCTTGCCCTGAGGGCTGTGGAGGAGTGTCCTCCTCAAAAACATAATTTCTATCTGGAAATACAAAACACTGAATAAAATGGCTATCTAAAAATTTTGATTGGATGTGTTTGGGGAAAAGGTTGGCGAGAGAGGGGGGCTAGTTGCCCTCAAATCACTTTCGACTATTAAAAAAGGGACTAGATCTTTGAATTTCCAATCGAATGAGCCCTTTTTCAAGTTTCTACGACAAAGATTTCAATAAAAACTTATATGCCCCCAGGGCATAACTTATAAACCCTGCTGTGAAGACTGTGGGAGGAGTGTCCTGCTCAAAGGTATAATTTCCTGAACTTTAACTGCGTGGAACAAAATGGCTATCTCAAAATTTTGATTGGATGTGTGTTGGGGAAATGGTGGGCGTGGAAGGGGTGTTAGTTGCCTTCCAATTACTTTCGACTATTAAAAAGGGCACAAGCCATTTCAATTTCTAATCAAATGAGCCCTTTTGAAGTTTCTACGACAACGCGTTCTATAAAAACTTTATATGCCCCCAGGGCATAACTTACAACCCTTTCCTGAGGGCTGTGAGGAGGTTGTCCTCCTCAAAGACCTAATTTCCAGAACTTAAAACTACGTTGAACAAAATGGCTATCTCAAAATTTTGATTGGATGTGTTTGGGGGAATGAAGGGTGTGGGGGGGGGGGTTAGTTGCCCTCCAATCACTTTCGACTAATAAAAAGGGGTTTAGCCCTTTGAATTTCCAATCGAATGAGCCTGTTTTGAAGTTTCTACGACAACGCCTTCTATAAAAACCTTATATGCCCCCCAGGGCATAACATAAAACCCTTGCCCTAAGGATTGTGGGGGAGTGTCCTCCTCAAAAACATATTTTCTATTTAGAAATCAACTACGCTGAACAAAATGGCTATCTCAAAATTTTGATTGGATGTGTTTTCGACTATTAAAATGGGTACTAGCCCTTTGAATTTCCAATCGAATGAGCCTGTTTTGAAGTTTCTACGACAACGCCTTCTATAAAAACCTTATATGCCCCCAGGGCATAACTTAAAACCCTTGCCCTGAGGGTTGTGGGGGAGTGTCCTCCTCAAAAACATATTTTCTGCCTGGAAATCAACTATGCTGAATAAAATGGCTATCTCAAAATTTTGATTGGATGTATTTGGGGGAATGATGGGCGTGGGGGGGGGGGGGGCTAGTTGCCCTCCAATCAATTTTGACTATTAAAAAGGGTACTAGCCCTTTGAATTTCCAATTGAAGGAGCCGGTTTTGAAGTTTCTACGACAAAGCCTTCTATAAAAACCTTATATGCCCCTAAGGCATAACTTAAAAGCCTTACCCTGAGGGTTTTGGGGGAGTGTCCTCCTCAAAAACATATTTTCTATCTGGAAATCAATTACGCTGAACAAAATGGCTATATCAAAATTTTGATTGGATGTGTTTTGGGGAATGATGGGCGTGGGGGGGGGGGGGGGGGGGCTAGTTTGCCCTCCAATCACTTTCGACTATTAAAAAGGGCACTAGCCACTCCAATTTCCAATCGAATGAGCCCTTTTCGAAGTTTCTACGACAACTCCTTACCCGGCACTCCATACCGGGCACTTCGTATCGAAGGAGTTGTCGTAGAAACTTCGAAAAGGGCTCATTCGATTGGAAATTGGAGTAGCTAGTTCCCTTTTTAATAGTCGAAAATGATTGGAGGGCAAATAGCTCCCCCCTCACGCCCATCATTCCCCCAAACACATCCAATCAAAATTTGACATAGCCATTTTGTTCAGCTTAGTTGTATTTCAAGATAGAAAATATCTTCTTGAGGATTACAATCCCCCACAACCTCGGGGCAAGGGTTTTTAAGTTATGCCCTGAGGGCATATAAGATCAGTGTTGACACAATGTACAGTTTATTATTTTTTTTTTTTTAAAGCAGGGCACTTCATATAGAAGGGGTCGTCGTAGAGACTTCAAAAGTGGTTCATTCGATTGGAAATCGAAAGTTCTAGTGCCCTCTTTAATAGTCGAACGTGATTAGTGGGCATCAACCCCCCCCCCTCACGCCAATCATTCCCCCAAACATATCCAATTGAAATTTTGAGATAGCCATTTTGTTCAGCGTAGTTGATTTCCCGATAGAAAATGTGTTTTTGAGGAGGACACTCCCCCACAACCCTCAGGGCGGGTTTTTTAGTTATGCCCTGGGGGCATATAAGGTTTTTATAGAAGGCGTTGTCGTAGAAACTTCAAAACAGGCTCATTCGATTGGAAATTCAAAGGGCTAGTGCCCGACTTAATAGTCGAAAGTGATTGGGGGGCAACTAGCTCCCTCCACCCACGCTCTTCATTCCCCCTAACACATCCAATCAAAATCGTGAGATAGCCATTTTGTTCAGCGTAGTTGATTTCCAGATAGAAAATGTGTTTTTTGAGGAGGAGACTCCCCCACAACCCTCAGAGCAAGGATTTTAAGTTATGCCCTGGGGGCATATAAGGTTTTTATAGATGGCGTTGTCGTAGAAACTTCAAAAAAGCCTCGTTCGATTTGAAATTCAAAGGGCTAGTGCCCTTTTTAATAATCGAAAGTGATTGGAGGGCAACTAGCCCCCCCCCCAGGCCCATCTTTCCCCCAAACACATCCAATCAAAATTGTGAGATAGCCATTTTGTTCAACGTATATGATTTCCAGATAGAACATAGGTTTCGAGGAGGGACACTCCCCCACAAACCCTCAGGACAAGGTTTTTAAGTTATGCCCTGGGGGCATATAAGGTTTTTTATAGAACGCGTTGTCGTAGAAACTTCAAAAAAGGCTAATTCGATTGGAAATTCAAAGGGATAGTGCCCTTTTTAATAGTCGAAAGTGATTGGAGGGCAACTAGCCCCCCCCCACGCCCATCATTCCCCAAACACATCCAATCAAAATTTTGAGATAGCCATTTTGTTCAGCGTAGTTGATTTCCACATAGTAAATATGTTTTTGAGGAGGATACTCCCCCACAACCGTCAGGGCAAGCGTTTTAAGTAATGCCCAGGGGGCATATATATTTTTTTTTTATAGAAGACTGTTGTAGAAACTTCAAAAACAGGTCATTCGATTGGAAATTCAAAGGTCTAGTGCCCCTTTTTAATATTTGAAAGTGATTGGAGGACAACTAGCCCCCCCACACGCCCATCTTTCCCCCAAACACATCCAATAAAAATTGGAGATAGCCATTTTTGTTCAGCGTAGTTGATTTACAAATAGAAAATATGTTTTTGAGGAGGATACTTCGCCACAACCTCAGGGCAAGGGTTTTAAGTTATGCCCTGGGGGCATATAACGTTTTATAGAAGGCGTTTTCGTAGAAACACATACGCACAGACTGTGTTTTTTTTTACAACAGATTTTTTTGCGAATGGTATCAAGTTTTCCATTTCAGGTCAACTAGAGGAGGTTTGAAACTGAGTTAAACAGTACTATTTGTGTCTAGATTTTTAAAAGGGTGTATGTTGTTAAAAATTGCTGAAAACTTTTCGCCAGCATACAAATATCAGGCCAAACTATAAAGTCTTAAAAAACGAAAAGATTTAAAGTGTTATTTTCTTTTTCCCTGAAAGGACTATGTCAATATAAAACGAATAGAAATTAATTAAAAAAAACTTTTTCCACAAAATAAATTTTTCAAAGAAAAGTAAAGTGCTCCATTAAATAAAAAATGAGCAAAAGTAAAATCAAATAATCTACCAAGCTCGAAACTACCACAAATCAGCATCGATAAATAAATGAAACCCAAAACGAACAGAAATTACAATAAGTAACCGATTCAAACTCAAAACGAGCAGAAATTAACATAAGTTGGGCGCAAAACTCCTATGCCTTCCCAAGGCCAGGACAAAATTTGCACTTTACTGAAAAAATACAAATGAATGTGCATTGTCAGTTTAATATACATATACTGATATTTATTAATCAAAATGTTAAAATTATTTCATTTATTAAAGTTATAAAAGTAAAAACATTTATATTTTTTTCAGTCAAGTACAAACTTATTTTTGTGGAAAAAGTTTTTTAATTAATTGTTAGATAACGTTGATTAAGATACAGCTAAATAGATTGAAACACAATTTAGAAATATTTTGGCTAAAATGCCACAAATGTGTTTTTCTGTTTTTTTTTAACAGAAAATTCAGTTGATCACATTCTGCTATTCTTGAAAGCAAATTTACTTCGAAGTTTCTCTTTTTTATTATATTTCTCTTTTTTAGTTTCTCTTCGATTAGTATCGTCTCTTTTTTTTAGTGTTTAGTTTTCATCATTTTCTCTTTTTTTAGTAGTTTCTCTTTTTAGCTTAAAAATAAGTTAAATTCCTGCTCAAGGCTCCTGGAAGAAATCTATTTTCAAAATAGGTTTATTTGTGACAATCAATTTAATTATGGTAATCAAATATAGCGCTAATTTTCATCAACATTTTTTTTTTTTTTACTTTAAACACATTTCCCCCAAGCTCCTCAAATCCATGTGAAGTCTAGTTTCATTTGCGCTTTATTACGAAAGAAATATGTCTGGACATTTTTCTTTTTTTATTCTTAAACAATTAAGGCGGATCTTCTGAGTGTCCCTAAAAAAAAAAAAAAAAAAAAAAAAAAAAAAAAAAAAAAAAAAAAAAAAAAAAAAAAAACTCAAGCTTTATTGCCATTTTAAAGTAGCAAAAGATATTGTATCATAGAAAAAAAATCAATATTTCTGCTATTTTGTGGCTTAGAACAACAATTTCTTCTTCTTCTTATTTGTCTGGAAATATCTCTCTGAACAGTTTTCTTTTTTTATTCTTAAACAGTTAAGGCAGGTCTTCTGAATGTCCTTAAAAAAAGAAAAGAAAAAGTTTTAGTGCCATTTTAAAGTAGCAAAAGAGATTGTGGTCGTAGAAAAAGTCAAGATTTTATTTTGTGGCGTAGACCAACAATTTACTCTTCTTCTTCTTGTTTGGATGGTTGTGGAGACGCTTTCGCATGATCTCATCATCGAATTCCGGACAAAACTAGAGTTTTAACGTCAAAATGCTATCGAGTGAATATTTTGAGACATACAATCGATTTAGGACTATCAAAAAACTATTTCTACAGCCTCTTGGTTTCAAAGGCCGTAATGCAGTGTGGTAATACAGTCGTCCGTGAAAAACACATCCTTTATGCGAGGCTACCACCCCCTCCCCTCTACCCCCTTTCCACTCTTTACGGTAAAGTACTTTACTGGAAGAATATTAGTATACAACAACGCAGCTGTGCACACTCCTCCTCCACCCCAAATTATTCAAATTTTGAATCGGTGGATTCAAAATTTAGTTATTTACTGTGCTTTGGTAATTTTAGTTATTGTTAGTGCTTTTACTGTGCATTTACTGTGCGTTTACTGTGTATTTACTGTGTATTTAGTGTTTTACTGTGTATTTAGTTGCTTTGTATGCATTTTTTTTTGTTTTTTTTTTCTTCTATTTATACTCCGCTTTTGTTACTTTAGCGGATTAAAAAATAAATTATTATTGTTATTATTATTATTATTATTATTCGTGCGGACATGCAGTCTGTATAGAGTAAATGATCATTATAAGCGCTTGTTTTTAAGCTTCATTTGACTGAGTCGATTAGTTTGAGTCGTTACTAATTTATTTACGATAGTCTTTAGTTGTGCATAAGCTACTAGAGGGAAATCAGTCGATCTTTATATGCGTGAAGGACTTTCAAGCCTCAATAAGGGCATTCAAATAAACAGGGAGATTGGGATTTACCCCTTAAAGTTCCTGTAAAGTTCCTTGGATATAAGCTGTAGTATGACTACTGAGAGGTTAGGGCCTTAGAGGTTAGAGGTTTATCTTTTTTTTGTGGAAATATTGTGAGAGGGCTCCGTATGCTTTGCGAAAAAACGAAGATCGAAAAAAAGCAACAAAAGAAAAATCAACAAGGAGAATAATTTTCAACCACTTTGCGACACAAACTAATCAGATATTTCGACTAGAGCCTCCTCTAAGCTGTATTAAGTGCTCAAAAACAGATAAAGGAAAAAAAACATAACCTTTCAAAGTACTCAAAAATAAAAAACCAAGACTTGAAGAAAAAAGAAGATAAAGCAGAGAAAAACTGACACTGCCACTCCCTCAACCTTCTCGCTCTCCACAGTGTCATAAAAAATAGAATTTTTTCACAATGCTTCGAGAATGAAAAAAAAATACAATTTTCAGTTAAAATGTTTTGGAAGGCATTCGGTAAGTATTTGCAATCACGAACTTGCCAAGTTCGTTATACACTGAAATGCTTCCAGTAAAAAACTTTAGCGTAATGAGTGGGGGGAAAGAGGGATGGGGTGGTAGTCCCCCTCATGTAAAGGATGTATTGGTTAATTTTAAGTTTTGATGTTGTTCTTTACCGTCATTTGAAGTAAAATTCCTTTTTTTAATATTCTGTGAACCTTCAAGATGCTGCTCCAACCTCCAAAAATATTGAAAACAGTTTAATGCATTAGTTTTTAAGGCATTAATTTCCTTCAGTATTTTTTTCTTTGAAGTCCATTTTGTTCAAACATTTAGAAAATCAATCAATTTTTTGTTGTCCAATTTTGCACATCTTACTGTTGTAAGTTAACATTGTATTGCATACACTCATTTCGGACTTCTTCCTCTCTTGTGAGCAGGGACATATCCAGGCTTTTCCTTCGGGGGGGGGGGGGTTACAAAAGGATTTTTTTTTTTTTTTTTGGGGGGGGGGGGTTACAAAAAGATTTTTTTTTCGGGGGGGGGGGGGGGGTGTACAAAAATACTTTAAAAAATGCATCCAAATTGGTTTTATATCCATTTTTATTACGTTTTTACGTGTCGGAAAAACATTTCGGGGTGGGAGAGGGCTCAAAACCCTCCCCCCTCCCCCCTCTGGATAGGCCTTCCTTGTGAACTGTTTAATAAAACTTAACTGTATTATTAGTAAAGATGTTGGAGACAGTGAAGACAGTAGCCCCCCTCAAATAAACGATGTGTTTGCTAATTTTAAGTTTTATGTCGCTCTTGACCGTCATTAATTAAAAAAAAAAAAAAAAACTTTTTCCACAAAATAAGTTTTTCAAAAAAAAAGTAAAGAACTCCATTAAACCAAAAATTAGCAAAAATAAAATAATCTACCAAGCGTGAAACTACAACAAATTAGCATCGATAAATAAACGAAACCCAAAACGAACATAAATTACAATAAACAACCGAGTCAAACTCAAAACGAGCAGAAATTAACATAAGTTGGGCTCAAAACCCCTATGCCTTCCCAAGGCCAGAAACATAATTTGCACTTTACTGAAAAAATATAAAAGTTTCTACTTTTATAACTTTAATAAATCACATAATATTAACATTTTGATTACTAAATATCAGTATATGTATTTTAAACTGACAATGTACATTCATTTGTATTTTTTTCAGTAAAGTGCTAATTATGTTCTGGCTTAATTTCAATACTTGCAAATACAAAATCTCAAAATTTTGATTGGATGTGTCTTGGGAAATGGTGGGCGTGGACAGGGTGTTAGTTGCCTTCCAATCACTTTCGACTGTTAAAAGGGTACTAGCCATTTCATTTCCAATTGAATGAACCTTTTTGAAGTTTCTACGACAACGCTTTCTATAAAAAAAACCTTATATGCCCCCAAGGCGTAACTTACAACGCTTGCCATGAGGGCTGTGGGGGGGGGGGGGGGTTGTCATCCTCAAAGACCTAATTTCCAGAACTTTCAACTACGTTGAACAAAATGGCTATCTCAAAATTTTGATTGGATATGTTTGGGAAAAATTTGGGCGTGAGAGGGGGGTTAGTTTCCCTCTAATCACTTTCGACTATTAAAAAGGGCACTAGCCCTTTGAATTTCCAATCGAATGAGTCTTTTTTTGAAGTTTCTACGACAACACTTTCTATAAAAACCTTATATGCCCCCAGGGCATAACTTACAACCTTGCCTTGAGGGCTGTGGGGGAGTGTCCTCCTCAAAAACATAATTTCTATCTGGAAATCAACTACGCTGAACAAAATGGCTATCTCAAAATTTTGATTGGATGTGTTTGGGGGGGGGGCATCTCAAAATTTTGATTGGATGTGTTTGAAGGGTGGGCGTGGAAGGGGTTGCCTTTCCAATCACTTTCGACTATTAAAAAGGGCACTAACCGTTTCAATTTTCAATCGAATGACCCCTTTTCCAAGTTTCTACGACAAATCCTTCGATACAAGTGCCCTGGTATGGAAAAAAATAATACATTGTGCCAACATCGTTCTTTACTTAGGCAGCGCTATTGCGCTGCCTATGATTTGAAATAATCTTTTTTAGTATTAATAATGCGTAGTATAACCAGGCACTATTTTTTTCAATGTTTCTTCCCTTTGACATCCCTATCGTTCAAGCGTGTAGAAAAATCAATTGGCTGAACAAAATATTTAATTTAAGTAGTATTTATATATTTCAGTAATGCGCAAATAACAGTTTAGCCTTTAGGGGATTTGAGGAAGGTAGCATCAACAAACTTATTTGTAAACATTTCGTCTAATTTTAAGTTTGTTTTCATCATTTTTATTGTTATCTTTACTTGAGGTTTTAATATTACTCTTTACTATTTGCCATAAAACTTCGCGTTATACGGTTGCTACCATACGGTGTATAGTAAATGCGGTGCACTTTTTGGTGTATTATACGACCGAAAGATGGTTACCTTGACTAGCCGAAAGTAAGTGCCGGTTCTGCGAATCTTAATATAAAAAATCACCTAACAATTTTAAAAGATTCAGAATTAACAAAAAAAATAAATGAAAATATTTTGAGGCTGAAAAACAGAAATTTTGAATTGGATGGGAAAGAGTGTCTGCCAGCTTGTCAGCTTCAGGTGGTACTCTTCTTGTCTATACATGGTACTATGTTCAGCAATACGGTACTTGTCTAAAATGTAAAAACACACTCGAGAACTTGTATTGCGAATACCCGTTTTTCACGCTGTCTATACCAGACAATAACCCTCGGCTCGTTGAGAAACCACATTCGAGTTTTTTTTTAATTAAATATTTAGTTAGTGTTTGGTTAGGTAAGGTTATTTTAGGTTACGCGCTCTAGGCAGCCCCCCTTCCATAATTCTTTGCGGTGGTTTTCATAATTATGTTACTTAAGCATTGTATTTTCATCATATTTTGCTTCATTTCATTAGCATTCACCAAACTTCACTTCTGGAGTGTGTTTTATATAATAGACAAGCACCGCCAATACACACTCCAGAAGGGAAGTTAGGTTAATCCTGATGAAATATACCAAAATATGATGAAGAATATAATACTTTATTACCAAAATTATGGAAACTATAACAAAGAATTATGTAAAGCGGGTCGCCCAGAACGCATTATATTAAATACCTAACCTAACCCAACCAAAATACCAACTCTATATATTAAATATTTGATTAAAATATAACTATATCGTAGTTTGTCTGCTCAGCGTAAAGCTAATTATCTCTGAATACAGACAGATAAGAACCGTTCTCGCACATCCAAGTGAGCAAATTGTAGAGCATGACTAATACGGAAGTCCCAATAGTTGTTTTTTTTCTATTTTATTCCTAAATGGATTGACCTAGAAATAGGTAAACTGAATAATAAAATTTAAGCAAGCACATATTTTATCATAGAATATAAAAGAAAGTTAACTTACCTTCGGAACTGTCCCAACTTCTGCCTTTTAATAATCGCTGCCAGTCTCTTATTCCCCATTATCGTTTTCAGGCCGTAGAGCCTTTGTGGGGATCAATGAATTATGTTTTTCTGATGATATTGTATTTTTATAATTATTGTAATATATTTTATCTAAGATATGGTTTATATTATTAAAAAAATAACGGAAATAAATCATTTTTGTTGCTATCTGTTTGCTATTTAGTAGGCTAGGAAAAATTCCTGCATAGGGGAGAGGGCATTCAAAATTTATTAACTTCAGAGAAGACATTCAGAGAAGAAGACCGCTGATAACGACAAACGATGTTTTCCCGTAAAAAAAAAAAAAAAAAAAAAAGCGGTCGGCAACTGTCTTGTCACCTTCATGTAGAGACTCGTAAGTAAAAATGAATTTCATTGGCTGGCTTCGGCTCGCCTTATATTTTCCTTTTGACCAATGAACTAAGTCAGGATGAATTCTAAAAAGATGGATTTCAACACTAACTAACAGATTTGATCGGTCCAGAGGTAAGGTATAAAATACTTTAACGGTTTGTGACAGGTTTTTATTCATATCAGTTATGGCTGGAACAGACCTGCTTGATTGTGTGACGTACTCAAAGTCTTTTATATCCTTTAAAAACGCGCCTAAATTAAATGTTACCTTTTCTTCTCTTTTGTTTTCCCCCTTCTTTCTCTCTTCCCTTCCCCCGCTCTTTTTAATTGTTCATTTTCTATGGTGCAGTGTAAGTTTATTTTGATGTGTATTTGTTCGTGAATAGTTGAAACTATATCATTAGACAATTTATCTGTGTATGAAATAAATGTCCAGAATTTTTTAAATGTCAATAACAAAATGAGTGGTAAATCGATGTTCACATCTAACATTTCTATGGTTTTTAATTCATTTATCCTTTTAAGTTCAACAGTAACGAACCTTCCTTCATCAATTTTTCCTTTCATCATTATTTCTTCAATAACTTTCCTTTTAGTTCATCAGTAATGGACCTGCCTTCATTGGTTTTTTCCTTTCATCATTTTCCCTTTTTAGTTCAACAGTAATGGACCTGCCTTCATCGATTTTCCCTTCATCATTTTTCCTTTTTAGCTCAAGAGCAATGAACCTGTCTTCATCAATTTTCTTTAATTGTTTTTTCTTCCTCAGTTTCCTTTTTTAGTTCAACAGTAGCGGACATGTCTTCATCAATTTCCTTTTTAGCTCAACGGTAACGGAAATGCTTCATTGATTTTTCCTTTCATCTTTTTTGCTTCATTATTTTTCCTTTTTAGCTTAACAGTAACGGAAATGCTTCATTAATTTTTCCTTTCATCCTTTTTGCTTCATCATTTTTCCTTTTTAGTTCAACAGTAACGGACATGCCTTCATCAATGGAGGAAGAATTCATTCAGGAGAGGCGTGATTTGGCAATAGAATTCGTATTTTGCCTGGGTTTTAATTGAAGTACTGAAGCAACTCTCTGTGCATCCGGGACATGATGATTTGATTCAACACATCGAAAATTTGGCATTCAAGCATTTCAAATTTAAAGAGGGGTATGTTATTTTTTGTTTTACGTACGAAACCAAGAAAGGAAAGGGTATAATAAATAAAAAATAAAATCAAATAGGTGAGAAAAGGAGGATTTTGCCAGCCAGAAGCAAAATACGAAGACGAAAAACAAGCAAATATTTCGACAAGGACCTCCACCAAGTCATAATCAGGGAAAAAAAAAATCTAACCTTTCGAAGTGAACTTGACAAGAAGAGAAAATAGAAGAATAAGAAGAGAAACAAGAAAGATTATCTTTTCTCTTCTTGTCAAGTTCACTTTGAAAGGTTAGATTTTTTTTTTTTTTTTTTTTGATCCCTGATGATGACTTGGCGGAGGTCCTTGTCGAAATATTTGCTTGTTTTTCGTCTTCGTATTTTGCTACTGGCTGACAGAATCCTCCGTTTTTCACCTATTTGATTTTATTTTTCATTTATTATACCCTTTCCTTTCTTGGTTTCGAACGTCATGCATAGCCAGTGTGATCTTAGAATGTAATTATTCTTTGTTTTAAAAAAGTTGATTAGAGAAAGTACAATTTCATTTGATATGTATTGCAGAAACAGCCTGGCAATGGTAATACTCTGAAATAATAATAAATAGTAAATAAATTATTAGATTAATAAAATAAAGTAAAAAAAAAACTGCCCTATAATGTCCTAAAACTTTCAACGTGCCCCACACTTACCTTGACCAATCTCCTCAGCTACCTAGCAGGGTTGTAACTAGACCCCGACACCGCGCCGATGAGGGAAGACCGGCGGCGGCGGGGCACAAAAAAAACAGTAGTCCGCGCCGCGCCGCCTGTAAGACGCCGGTGGCGCGCCGCCTGTAAGACGCCGGCGGCGCGCCGCCGGTAAGATGTCGGCGGCGCGCCGCCGGCGCGATCAACGTTGACCGAAAACATTAATGTTTTCATCAGTCTTTCTCAAATCACAGCTTAAATTTACAACAGATTCGAGCCTATTCATGAGTTCAAAAATTCACAAGTCGCTGGCTGGAAACTGGTCTTTCGTTATTCATCAAGAGAAGTAGAAATCTGGTAGAAACGAAATGGCTGTGGCGTTTCAGAACCCTTGCATAATACGAATAGTTGAAGTATCTATTAGCTATGTATTCTTAACATAAATAAGTACCAAAATTAGTAGTTTTTTTCATCGAGCATTACTGCATATAAAACTTCAAATACCGTATCACAAAATTCGTCAGTTATCTGGGTAAAAACTTTGAATATAACTTTGAACTTAGAAGCTTAATTTGTTCATAATGCCCTTTGCCTATATCTGTTTTGTCACCTTTAAAACAGTTGAAATGGGCGACTTTGATATTGATTTTTTTTTTTTTTTTGCTTTTTTTTGGATTCCTAAGAAGCCTTCTTGTATTAAAAACTGGTTTTTTAATTACAATTTAAAAAAAATGCATTTTAAAGTTTTTTTTTTTGGCTTCTTTATAGAATATATGTCATATAGGCTAAGGCTGAACTGCTGCTTTTTTATCGCTTTTTGGCTGCTCTTTTGGATATTACTCATTTTTTTCTTTTGGGGATTCATTCCAAATTATAAACTGATAAATACCTAATATCAGTCAAATTATAAACTGTATCTAAAAGGAGTAAATTTATCAAATTGAAAAATACATGATGAACACTTCACATGAGAACACTTCAATTACAATGACACAAAAAAAACTTAATAGTTTATTCGCTATGAAGAAAAATGAAGTGCCAGCTACTTTTCTTAGGTAAAAAATGAAAAGCTCATCCGTTTTAAGTGTAATTAAATGAAATAATATGCAGACTGAAGTAGCTCCAGGAAGATGTTGAAATGTTCATCCTAGTTCGTCACTTTTAATCCAAGCAAAATGTTAGGACACTTAGTATCAGTTATTGAGTTTAAGCTTTGATTTCCAAATGCTCACAAGAATTACCAAATTTAAGAAAGTCGCAACAGTAAGTCACCTGTGGTCAAAATACTTAGACTCCTCTTTGATCCCCACCCAGGCTCAAAGCTTCTGCTATGGTCATTTCCATGGAAATCTCCAAAGAGTTTCTTTTTAAAATAGCTTTCAAGCGTAGTTAGGGGTATTTAGACTTTTTTGCTTTTCTTCAAAGCTTTGAAAAAAGTGTTATAATATTCCCAAATGTTACATTTGTGCATATTTTTGGTCATCATTTGTGGGGGGATCGAATTTTCTAAACCACTGTAGATACGTACGAACGTTGCAACATCTAGTACCCTGAGGTCATAAGACTGTCAAAGACTCCTCCTTGAACCTCCCAAATTGAAAGCTTTTATTATGACCTGGCCTTTTAATGTAACTTGGGCAATGGACCAAGGGCGCCACTGTTACTCGAGCGCAACGTTAGGTGGGAATGTCGATATCGCTTTCATCACACCAATTCCTTTTAGTGTGAATCTGCCTGGTACATATGAATGAATGTTTTCAAAGTAAAACCGTTTTCATCAATAGGAATTGGACGCATATGTCCGGATTCGACGCATATGTCCCTTTCCCTTTGGACGATAAAAACCATGCAAGTGCTGTATCAAGTATAACTTACGAAAATCTTGTTAATTTTGTCAACTTTTCAACTTTTTGGCATCCCTGCTTTCAATAAAAAAAAAAAATCAAGGTACTATCACTTAAATATAATAATTCCCTATGCCCCCCTTCTGGATACCATCTTGATAGGATACCGTCTCCGCTTTAAATAAAAAATAAATAATTAACTTATTGGCACCCCTGCTTAAAAAAAAAAAAATCGAGGTATTATCATTTAAATATGATAGCTCAATACCCCCTCCCCCCCCCCCTCTGGATACCACCTTGATAGGATGCCGTCTCTGCTTTAAATAAAAAAAATGAACTTTTTGGGATCCCTGCTTTCAATAAATAAAATTTCGAGCTATTATCATTTAAATATAATACCTCCCTACCCCCCCCCTCTCTGGATACCACCTTGATAGGTAACCGTCTCAGCTTTCGTTAGAAAAATAATTTACTGAATAATTAACAAGGTCACTATATGGTTCAAACAAACACGCAAAATAACGTTAAACAGCTTAGTTTTCCTTGAAAAAAAATTTGAGGGGATGAGTAAAGGGGTACAAAGACAACAACAAAAAATGTCGAAATTATTCAGATATACCTCAAATTATTGGAAAACTGAGTGATAGATTCGCCATGGCATTCCATAAGATCCAAAGAATCTAATTAAAAGGGAGCACACACAAAAGCCAAGTAAGGCCAGTAGCCTATGAGAAATCGCAAAATACCCAAGACAATGAACACGTCCTAATGGGGGGGCCCTGGGTCTATCAAAATATTTTTCTATGGTTTCCCAGGGAATTTGAATCCATTTTCTTCTGTCTCCACTTTAAATGAAAAAAATAATTATCTTTTTGGCATCCCTGCTTTCAGTAAAAAAAAAAAAAAAATGAGGTATTATCATTTAAAAATGATAGCCCCCTATCCCCCTCCCCTATAGGCAATAATTTACAATTTATTTATGAATCATATTTTTGGGGTAACTTCCGGTTCAATCTTTAATTCCCCAACCTTGTACATAGCTTAGTCTATAGCTAAATTTTGTCTCAACCGAAGGCTGTTTTTTTTTTTGATTTTTTTTTTTTTTTGGGGGGGGGGGTAAAAATGTTCCAGAAAGAATATTGTATTTTCTATCAGGTGTTCAATAATTGAGTATTAAACATTAAGAAAATAAACAAAAGGCTGAAGCTGTATAGTAGTGAATGCGTTCTATAATTCTATTCAACTTGAAAATAAAATTTTTGACTACGAATGATGTAAGAAATAGCGATTGGGAAACTGCATTCGAAACGATTTAAAACTCATTTCATAAAGACGATACTTTTTTTTGTCAACGTATGAAGAACTGTGTATATTGCAATATTTGCAATAGCATATTGCATCTGTCTGGTTTTAATGCAAAGTAACAAAAGAGACAAAAATTAATGAACAAGAGAGTAGTGAAGAATCATGGTATACAAAGTAGTATTTGGCAGGGAAAGTCACTGGTGATAAATCCCTAGGGGTGGCACCGTGATTGCGTGATTTTCGGGGATTTGGGGAACCAAATTTTTTTCGGGGTGACGCATAAATTTTCGGGGAAATACCCAAAAATTCGGGGATAGTGCAAGCTCTGCTTGATTTCTAATCAGGAAAATCGAAATGCTAAACCACACGAGAAGGAAAAGCTCCGACTTTGCGGTTGACGCAATAAAGAATTGCCGTAAAAATAATTTAAAGTCGACCGAACGCCGCCGCTTCTGCCGGCGGCGGCGTGCCTGTGGCGCGCCGGCGGCGTTACGACACTTCGGCGGCGTTCGACCGGGCCTCTCGTCGGTGGCGTTCGGTCGATCCGCCGGCGCGGCGCCGGGGTCTAGTGTTGTAACATTTTCTCCTAATCACACTTATTCATTACATTTTAAAATATATTATCTCCTAAAGTACCATGGACAATGAAAATAAAATAAGATTTTCTGAATCGATTAAGTAGAAAATTGCGCAGCCATATGCATGTTAAAAAATCAGGCAAAATCGGGAATTCAATTTTCAATGAAAAACACATACAGTTTATGGTAATTTTGGCCTCCCAATTCAAAAAGAAGAAAAATGGCTGAAAATTAGTAAAAAATAAGCATTTGGTAAACAGAATACAAAGGTATAGCTTTCCTTTGAATGTGTATGTCTTTGGGAATCAATTGATGGTTAATGTTTGAATTTTTATGAAAGAACAGTCTGTCAAATTTAATTAATAATTTTTTCTTACTTATTTTCGTGGTTGAACATGGCAACACTGAATAAAATGTGTTAGTGCACTAAAAAATTCATTTTGACAACTAAACGAAAAATCTTAGAAAATGGCAGTTTTAGGTAGGAATAGACATTAGAAGTTTAGATGAATCCAGGAGGCAAAAAATGTTTGATTTTGATGTGCTTTGTGCTTTAAATCCTTCAAACAAATTAATGTATCTTTTTAATCTAAAAACAGTTGTATTTCTTCAAACACACGTGTATTTTAGGTTAACTTTTGTTCTAATGGCTTTTCCAAAGCTACTACTAATTTTTAGTGTTTTTGACCCTTGAGAGGTTTACACAGAAAAAAAGCTGAAAGATTGATCACAGAAAAACTAACGTTTTAAAAACTGAGAATGTGAATGTACTGTTAAGCTTTATGTGGATCCCTTAACATGCTTATAATAATAAGGACAGTGAAAATGAAATCTGACGGCTTGTTTGGTTAAGCGGAAACTTACGAAATCATAGATGCACCTCAACCCAACCTCGAAGTACCAAGGACGGTGATAATGAAATCTGATTGCTTGTTTGGTTAAGTGGAAACGTACGCAATCATAGATGCACGTCAACCCAACCTCAAAGTAGCAAGGACGGTGAAATGAAATCTGATTGCTTGTTTGGTTAAGTGGAAACTTACGAAATCATAGATGCACCTCAACCCAACCTCGAAGTACCAAGGACGGTGAAAATGAATACTGATTGCTTGTTTGGTTAAGTAGAAACTTACGCAATCATAGATGCACCTCAACCCAACCTCGAAGTACCGAGGGACGGTGAAAATGAAATCTGATTGCTTGTTTGGTCAAGTGGAAATTTACGCAATCATAGATGCACCTCAACCCAACCTCGAAGTACCAAGGACAGTGAAAATGAAATCTGATTGCTTGTTTGTTTAAGTGGAAACTTACGCAATCATAGATGCACCTCAACCCTGTCTAGAAGTACCAAGGACGGTGAAAATGAAATCTGATTGCTTGTTTCGTCAAGTGGAAACTTACACAACCATGTATATTTTAAAATTTAGGAAACGTCAAGAATTCCATTTATAATGAAAACGATCTCTATATGCAGTTTCTAGTAGTACCGTGTGCCAAATTTAAAAAGCAGAAGTGTGGATGGAAATCCGAGAAAAATAAGCCAAAACGTAGGGCGCCAAAAACCATAAGGAGGTGTAGCTGTCTTTTGATGGAGTAGTTATGTTTTGGAATCGACATATATTTAGTTAAGTTTGAACTTTGCTGTGCTCCTTAGGTCGAAGTCTATTGAGAAAACATTGCTAAATTTGACTAATGAGCTTCAATTATTTTTTCACGGATCAAAATCATATTTACCAATCCTTAATCAGCATCAAATGATGATTCTTCCTCACTTGTGAGTTTTTTACACAGCGTGTTTTTTAATTTTTTGGTTACTATGGCTGAAACGAACAAATAAACTTTCAAATGGGGATAAATCCATTTATTTAGACAGTGAAAAAACAGGTACAAAAGTCCAGATATTTCGGTCACATATACAGCGACCGTCTTCAGTAGAAATACTGTATTTCTACTGAAGACGGTCGCTGTATATGTGACCGAAATATCTGGACTTTTGTACTTGTTTTTCACTGCCTAAATAAATGGATTTATCCCCATTTGAAAGTTTATTTGTTCGTCTTAGAACGGCAGTTGTGGTCTAAGAAAACAATACCTAATTTAAAGGTGTTATGTCGAAAATGCTATGGCTGAACTTTGACACTAGGTTGCAGCAAATGCTGCAACCATGATTAAAGGAACTCTTTAAATTATCATAATATTTACCCCTTTTTTATGACAGTTGTGTGCAAAACAGGCTGAAAAAAGAAGGGAAAAAATTAGGATGTTTGATTTTTTGGATGGGTGAAAATATGTAAAGTTGCAAAACAAGAAAAAACACGGTCTAGATATTTTAGGATTTCTTTAATTTGTGATTATTTTTTTCAGTTTGGCGAGCTCTCCAAATTATTCCAACCATTTAAAGATAGCGGACCTCTACGGTGAAGTTATTGGTGTATTAGCACAGTCACGTTTTCAGTCAGTTCGGAAAAGATTTTCACAGGAGTTGAAGGAGCTTCGCCTTCGTGAAAACACCCAACCTATAGCTCAGAGTATAATATCTCTTCTAATGGGGATGAAATTCTTCAGGGTAAAGGTGCGTGTATTATTCGAAACATGTACAGTCGTTTTTGTTGTCCTATGGTCGGTGTCCATAATCAAAACATGCAAAAAACCAGTCTTGCCCTGGATAAATCATACTTAGGTATATGTCCTGCTGTGTCGATTGATGACGTTTGCGAAATCCCTTGATTTTCTATTATTTTTATTCTTGGTCGGAACATAAAATTTCATTTGCAGCTTATGAACTTCAAACTATAATTGTTCAAATCCTCATTTTGTTGGGATTGTGTTTCGATCTTACACGGTCAACACGTGCAAAAACAAAACTGGTGAAAATAAGGTTAATCGGCTTGAACTTGTTTTACTTTGTGTGTATGTAAGCTTAATTTAGCTTAGGTTCTAGCTTGTTGGCACAACCTATGGTAAATCATGATTTTTTCCTAAGTGTAATTCTAGAACCAACAAACAATATTCTATAGAACTGTAATCATAAATGCGGCTGAGAGGAAAGGTGAGTGGTGGATCTAGTATTTTGGGATATGGTGGATGAGGGGGGGGGGAGAGTTGTCTGAATTGTGTGAGCAGTTTTTTACTAAAGAGTATCGTAAGAGGGGGCTTGAGTTTTGTCAAAATTACGTCTGGCACATCATCACTGTAGACTAGACACTAGCAGCCTCAAGCGTCTTTCGTTTTTGTTGTCTAAAAACTGTGAAAATTATTCAACAATCAGAAAGCAGTTTAGATACAGAGGTCTATGGTGATGGATGTATTTTATCAAAACCCATCTAGTGCTAAGTTAATGGTAAATGATAAGGTTTTATTTTATAGTTTCTGTTTCTGTCATGTGCCTTATATAAAAAAAAAAAACAACGAAAAAAAAATCCAAATTATGAGTTTTGAGTCTGCTCTGTCCTTTTTTTTATGACTTCGAAACATAGCAATCAAAATTTCTGACATCCAAGCCTCAATTATGCTCGAATTGCGTTTTCGGAATGAATCTTCGCGATAGATTGGCAAATGAAGCTATAAGACAATGATACGGGTAGAAATAGAACCTCTACGCCATCATGCCATCGTCTCTCATGGCTTAATCAAGCCTCATGTAGGCCAATGTACTCCTTCACCTGAATCAAACTTGAGTTTATACTCTCCCTTGATAGAAAAATGTTAAGGCTGCTAGATCAATTCAATCATTTAATGTCATCAAAGCTGGCTTACAACCAATCGGTGGCTTTCATCTTCTTAACTTTCGATAAGGCCCTCCATGGCATGGAATCTCCCTCACGCTCATCCCCTCATCTCCCTCAATACTCAGGACTTTAAAACAGCTGAATTCTACCGTCTATCTCTTACTAGTGCCAGTGACAGCTGCAAATTAGCTTATGTCCTGAATCAGCTACTAGTACCTAAGTGCTTAAAGTGAAGATGAATTAAAGGAAGAAAATCTGAAACTCAAAGAAGGGCATGACTTATTCCCAGAAGTCTTAAAGAAAGGAGGAAGAAAATCTAAAAGGAATAGACGCCACAATTAGGGAGGAAGCACGCATCTAACGTTTACAGAAGCTGAAAATAAAATATATCAGTTAAATTTTAGAACACGTTCAAGAATTTGAGAAATTTATTCTGAAAAATAAAATCCATCTCATATTTTTTGCCACAAAGTTCGCCGCCCAGAAATATCTGGACTCGTTCTCAACTGAATCTAATCAAAAGAAGAGTAAAATAGAACATATGTATTACTCTTTTGCGCCGTATTTTGTTAACATGTAACTAGTTTGAATAGTACTGTTTTTGTAACACTAACCAAATTAGGTTTGCTTTAGTTTCTCCCTAATAAGCAATATTACTTATTTCTTTTAAATGAAGACTTCTTATTCCCAAGCCGTGCATAAATGGTTTACACATTAGGTGTTCCCAAGTAGCATGTGTAAAACAAATTCTTGGTTAAATGATTCCCAGTCACAGCCGTTCAAGTGGGGAGGGGGGCGGGGCAAGCTTTCCCGGGCGTCGTGGCTGTGGAGTTGCCCACTTTGATTAAAATTTTCACTTTGGTTCGGCTTTTATGCTTATTCTTGATTCGGGAGGAGGGCGCCGTTATTAATTTTTTCCCGGGCGCCCCTAAGGGCTCTGTTCCCAATTAGTATTTGAATTTCAAATGTGAGGTAAAGGGGAAAACGCCTGGTCCTGCTAGAAGAAAAAGAAGAAGAGCCTAAATGGCGATGAAATGTTGGCCAATCCAAAATCTGTGACAACTGAAGAAGCATCATGTGAGTTGAATTAACTGAGAATTCATTGTTAGTTGATTCAACAACAAAAGTCGAAATCTTCATTGTGATTAGACCCCGGTGCCGCTCCGATAAGGGAAGGCCGGTGGCAGCGGGACCAAAAATAGCAGTGGCGGCGCGCCGCCGATGATTTTTCCCTGCCGCCGCCGGTGAGATGTCGCCGGCACGCCGCCGGCTCGATCAATGTTGACCACAAACATTAATGTTTTCGTCAGTCTTTCTCAAATCCCAGCTTGAATTACAACAGATTCGGGCCTATTAATGAGTTAAAAACTTCTCAAGTCGCTGGCTGGACGCTGGTCTTCTTTGTTATTGATCAAGAGAAGTAGACATCTGGTAGAAATGAAATGGCTGTGGTTGTTTCAGAACCCTTGCATAATAGTTGAAGTATCTATTAGCTATGTATTCTTAACATAAATAATTTTCAAAATTAGTATATATTTTTTTTTTTCATCGAGCATTAATGCATACAAAACTATTCGAATAGAAGTTTGAACTTAGTCTGAACCACAGTTTATAGACAGTAAGCTTATCGCAGATAATTTCTGGTCTTCGGTCTCGGTGCGAACAAAAAGCTCCTCCCACTTGTTTCTGCCTTAGCGGATTAGTCTGTTATCGTCAATCACTGAGAAATGGTTACCAAGTGCATTGTTCGTGATTGCGAAAGCAGAAAAAAACTTGGTGAGCCAGCCAAGTGGTTTGCAAGCGTCCCATCTCACAGGTATGAATTAATTTATATACAAATTATGACTTAATCTATTATTTACGTGGACTCAACTGATCGGCCTATGTAGGATTTTATAAAAAAAGGGGGGGGGGTTGATGAAATTTGTGAAAATAAGGAATTTTTTCTTCTTCTAATAACTGGTGGGGTAGGTGTGATGGTTTCAGGGGCGGATCCAGGATTTTTTTAGGGGGGGGGCGCAAAATAGGTTGATCCGACAAACTTACGTTAGGAGCAAGTTTAATTAATGCAAACTTGCGTTAATTAGGTAAATTACACTACTTTAGACTACTTTACGGGGGTAACCCTCGCCCCCCCTCTGGATCCGCAACTGGATAGTTTATCATTTTTTTTTCACGTCGTGATATTTATTTTCTCAGATTGTAGTTCCTATGATATTTGAAAAATCTAGTTACCTGTTTTGGCGGAGAGCCTAGATAAAACTAGTTTTGTTTTCAATCAATGTTTTCATATGAAACGGGCAGACCTTTCCTGAACTTTAAACAATAACACACTCTGTTTGAAAATCTTTGCACTTTCTGAATTTAGATAGCGATAAGGGTTCCTGATTGAGAACAATTTTAGGACTTGAGTTCTAATTATTGGTTGTTGTGGTAAATAATCAAATGTCATCGCTTTATGGCATTGTTCAAATAAAACTTATTTTTTACTTGATTATCGTCGTAAATTTATTCCTTGTCTTTCTTTCCATTCTTAAACCAATGTTATCTTTACCTTTTGCATTATTACAGCCACTATATATACATTCATATATGCAGTGTTACCGCCATCCATACCAATTATTCTCCTTTCCTTTTTTATTCTTTAATAATAATTTCTGGTCGTTTTGAGTTTGAATTATTGTAGGCTTCTATTTCTACTGATCTTAAGTTTAATATGGCCTTTACTATTCTTAAAAAAAAACTTTCTTTTTTCGTAAAGTTTTCGTAGTATATATATATATATATATATATATATATATATATATATATTATATATATATATATATATATATATATATATATATATATATATATATATATATATATATATATATATATATATATATATATATATATATATATATATAGATATATATATATATATATATATATATATATATATATATATATATATATATATATATATATATATATATATGATATATATATATATATAATATATATATATATATATATATATATATATATATATATATATATATTATATTTATATCGGCGCGTACAAACAACTCCTCTCATTTGATCTGCCATTAGCGGTCCAATTACCCTGGAACGCGTATCTTGGCCGAAACTTTTCTCAAAGTTTCGGCCTCGCTTAATTTTTTCATAATACTCTTTTTTGCCTATGTCTGTTTTGTCACCTTTAAAACAGTTGAAATGGGCGACTTTGATATTGATTTTTTTTTTTTTTTGCTCTTTTGGATTCCTAAAAAGCTTTAGTTGTATTAAAAACAAGTTTTTAATAACAATTAAGAAAACCAAGAAAATACATTTTCAAGTTTTTTGGCTACCTTATAGAATATATGTCATGTAGGCTGATGCTGAACCGCGGCTTTTTTGGATATTATTAAATTTTTTCTTTTGGGGATTTGGGGATTTTATTGTGTTGTGGAACAGAATTTCCCCTTTTCTAATTTCCTGCAAGATAAAATTGAAGTAAACCTTGGCCTAAAACAGTTTTCACAGGCCCTTTAACAACCAGTGGGGACAATTTCTAAGAGTTTAGGGGTGGGGTGAAATGTAAATTTCAAAATCTAGGGGGGGGGTCCAATTTTTTCAATAAAAATGCTTTAAAAGTAATTTTTTAAAATAGTGGGGGAGGGGCAAAAGGTTTTTTTTTTGGGGGGGGGGGTAAAAATTTCCAGAAAGAAGATTGTATTTTCTTTAATCTATCAGGCATTCAATAAATGTGTATTAAACGTTAAGAAAATGTATCTAAAAATAGCAAAAGAAACAAAATTCTGCAAATTTACGATTAGGTTACCAACTGAAACTGTACAGTGTATGTGTTCTGTTCACCTTAAAAATAAAATTCTTGACTACGAACAATGTAAGAATCTTATAGTGATTGGGAAAATGCATTCGAAATGGTTTAATCTCATTTCAGAAAGACGATACTTTTGTCAACATATGAAGAACCGTGTATATTGCAATTGTATTTGTCTGGTTTTTGTGCAAAGTAACACAAGAGACGAAAATTAATTAACAAGAGAGTTGTGAAGAATTATGGTATGCAAAGTAATATTTGGCAGGGATAGTCATAAGTGATAAATCACTAGGGGTGACACCGTGATTGGGTGATTTTCGGGGATTCGGGGGAACCAAATTTTTTTTCGGTGACTCATAGATTTTCGGGGAAATCCCCGAATATTTGAGGATAGTGCAAGCCCTGCTTAATTTATAATCAGGGGAATCGAAATACTTAACCACACGAGAAAAGAAAAGCTTTGACTTTGCGGTTGATGCAATAAAGAATTGCCGTAAAATTAATTCTAAGTCAGCCGAACACCACCACCTCTGCCGGCGGTGGCGCGCCGGCGGTACACCGGCGGTGCTGTGACACTTCGGCGGTGGTCAACCGGGCCTCTCGTTGGCGGCGTTCGGTTGATGTGCCGACTTGGAGCCGGGGTCTAATTGTGATGCATGAAAGTGGAACTGGATATGTCTATAAATGCTATGTCCAGATATATCTATGTACACATTTAAAAGATGTCCTGTAAGGACCTCTTTAATGGTGATAATATGTTGGCCAACCAAAATTGTGACGACTGAAGGAAGCACCATGTAAGTTGAATTCAGCAAAAAGAGTTGAAATCTTCATTGTGGCACATAGACAGGGAACTGGTTGCGTCCACAGGAATTAGAATTTATCTACTATAGAAAAAAAAAAATACACGTTCATTTATGTATTTTACATTTCTGCATTTACTTTTTTTGCAATCTCTGCTCCACTGTATGCATTGTCGGTGACATTTCTTCGGTTTTTCGGTGAAAATTTCTGTAATCTTGGGCCAGAATTTTCGGTGTTGGCAGCCTTTTGGTATTTATGGATGTCCTGTTTTTATGAAAAATTTGGCTCCAAATTTACCATTCACAGGTTTAAATAATGGAACCTTTGGTTCACAAAAAAAAACAAAAAAAAAAAACTGAATGACAGTACTGGTAATCTTGGTTACATTTTATGCAACTTTGGTGGCCTTTTATGAAACCTTGGCTCCTTTTTGTCCAATTTGGACAAAAAAAAGAAGAAAACAAAAATCTGAGTGACAGTACTGGCAATCTTGGTTACATTTGATGCAACTTGGGCGGCATTTCGTGCAACCTCGGCTCCTTCTTGTCCAGTTCGGACAAAGAAAAATAATAATAATAGCCTTGTAAAGGTGTAAAAACACGAAATAAAAGTTATCAGGCTAGCGGTCCTGATGTAATATTTTTGGCTATTAAGTGTTTGCATCATCACTCTTATCAATACATAATTGAAAGAACACACAGAGTTGTTTAATGCCTATTCTTTTTTATGATATTTGCATGTACAATTAAACTAGTAAAAATAATTAAACGAGTAAAAAAAAAAGAAAACAAAAAATCTAGGACGTTTTGAATTGTTTTTTTTTTTGCTACTTTTGGTAAACTTTTTGTCCAAAGCTAGCTAAAAAGTCCCCAAGCAATTTTCTTTTCTTTTCGGCGAAGAGACTAAAAACAGAAAAATGCAAAAAAAAGAAGAAAAAATTTGGTCTGAATACTTCACGATTCTCAAGATTTTTAGTTATTTCTTTTTGGTCTGTCGAGCTCTTCAAATTCATCAAACTGTTTGAAGATAGGGGATCTCTATGGCAAGGACCTATTGATCAAATTACCTGAAGATTGGGAATCTCTATCGCAGTGTTCTATTTATAAAACTATTTGATCAAATTATTTGAGGATATGATTATATTCAAAATATTTTTATCAAAATATTTAATCAAGTAAAATTGATCAGACTATTTGAAGAAAGGGGATTTCTATGGCAAGGTCCTGGTGTATTGGTGAGTTACGTGTTTAACCAGTTAGAAAAACGGTTTCCGAAAGAGTTGAAGGAAGTCCGTTAATGTTGTCCTTTAAGAAAGACTGCCGTGTATTACGGATTTTTTTCTTTCTTGTTTACGCCTGAGTGAACCATTTTGCTTCTTTTGAAGTTTTCAAAAGAGACCTGATCCGCGGAGGTACATTGTGATCGCCATAATATTGCCACAAGATAATTCTATAAAAACATCAAAATATTCCCCAGTCTTGGATAATTTCTTTGACCACATTACGTTTCCATTTATAAATAAACCAAAAATTATTTTTAATTTTTTATTTTTAAATAAAAAAAAATTAAAAATAAAAATTTATTTTTATGTTAAAAATTTATTTTTAAAATTTATTAAAAAAATTTATTCACTGTTAAAAATTTATTTTTAACAGTGAAATTTTTAAACGTGAAAATAAACAAAATTGCCCTTATATTTAATTTTTTTATCATTGGTAAACTCTTTCTGTACCTATTAAAGCTGAATATTCTGGTAATTTTTTAGTTCATTTGTCGCTGTCGCAGTTGAAAGTTTTTTGCATTATGTTTATGTATACATAGTGTAGTACTGTATTTGACAAAGAAAAATCCACAGAGCCATGGCCGCAAAAAAAGTGAACAACATACAAATACAATTAAAATATTCAACTTAAACTTTTGAATAAAACGATTAAAACAAGAAAAAACAAAAAAAAACACCATTCAAAAACACTAATACAGTCAAAAAAATTCATCATATAATGCCCTCATGGTGGGTCATGCCCACGCGAATAAACCCCCAAATTCCTAATACTAATAAAACACCCATTCCCTGGTAATTTTTCCATCCAAGTTTCTTCCCCCTTATCTCCTTTCTCAAATCCCTTAATCCTTCACAATTCCTTAGAACAGTGGTTCTCAAACTGTGGTACGCGTACCCCTTGGGGGTACACAAAATTTTTTAGGGGGTACGCAGCCGACCAACAAAAAAAAATCAACCATTTAACTCAAGGACTGGCAATTTTATTTATATTTTAGCTATAGTTTACGCAGTATCGGTAACTGAGAAGGGAAACCTAAAATGTTTTGTGGATAAAAATGGGTACAGTGTCTAAATAAAATTGAGAGCCACTGCTTAGAAAATGCCACACATTTTCCTTCCACTCCACACATCGGGCAACTATAAGGACCACTCTTCATCCTAAGCACTCTTCCCCCAAATGTCTGCTGATGTTTTTACTTTCCTTGTTAATGTGTGTTTGAAACAGGGAAGGTTTCCCGATTGCTTGAAAGTAGCTAGGATAACTCCTTTTTTTAAAGGCGGTAATAAGAATGATCTTGGAAATTATCGGCCTATTTTGGTCTTACCTGTTATTTCTCGTGTTCTTGAAAAGTGTATTAACACTGGACTATATGATCATTTGGAACTGCATAAACTGTTACATCCAATTCAATTTGGATTTAGGATGGGTAGAACTATAGAGATGGCATTATCATATATAACTCCGGTTATTAATGGAGCTCTTGATAATAATCTTAGAGTAGCTGGTTTGTTTGTTTCTGGATTTGGTTAAAGCATTTGACACTGTTGACCCCCAAATACGAAAATCTGAACTCTATGGACCAAGAGGGGCTACTGTGGCTTTAAGTCTTGTTAAATGTGGTGTCCCCCAGGGCTTTGTATTAGGTCTAAAAATATACCTCCTCTCCCCATGTCTCTTTTACCCTAGAATACAAAACAAGAGAGTCAGACGTTCTATTCTGGCACTCCCACTTCTGAATTGTCTTATCAACTAAAATTGAATATACCTGTTTAAACATCTCTGCAACTTCCTTACCCCAACCATATATTTTAATTTTATTCCATAGTTATAGCAATCACTTTTGTTCTAGCGATAGTTTGTTTACTGGCTGCAAGTAAACATAAAGATTTTTTTTTTTTTTTATAGAAAATCATAGAATTTGATTTTTTTTTTTATTTAATTTTTGTTGTGGGCCAAAAAACCAGCCAAACCATATTATGTGATTGAATAATTTAGGTTAATATTCATGTATAGTGTGTAAATATTGTGGGGTAGTCTTGGGGTAGAAATTTAAATTGTTTTTTATATCCCGATCATGGGACAGTATGCTCTGCCCTTTTTGAAACATAGATGGCTCTGTAAATATACTTCGTGAGTAAATACCTTCTTGATGTTGGAGATATATTACTCGTTAAAAAAATGTCAGATACGTCTTCTGAGCCTTTGTGTTTGGCCATGGCATTGCGTACGTCTTCTATTTCAGATGTTCAGGTTTTGCAGTTAGATCAACACTTGATTGGTATCAAATGACCGTTTACAAGAGAGACAGGCAGGACAATCGCCCTTCTAAATTTTGTTGCCCCATAGATTTTATGAAATACCTTTTTTGTTTTCGTTGAAAAAATACCCCTCCCCCTCCTACATTAAAAGAAATAACTGCTGTGTCTTCATTTTAAGACATTGCAAAAAAAATCCTTGTCCCCCTACTTTTTGTGTGAATTGGCGCCCCCGAGTGTTTATTCATTTATTTTTAGTTCATTTACCTTTTTGTAGATGGTGCCAATAGAAGAATTTGAAGCAAGTTTCCTCTTCCTGCAAGAGTGTGGCACTTATTTTTTAGAGGTCAAAGATAAAGATATTAAGCATTCATTGGCAGGACTATTCGTTGATATTTTAACTCCTCTGGCTGCGTACGTTTTCATTCTTTTTAGTTCATTCCATACTGACAAGAGTGGGATTGGCTCTGGTGTCGACAAAAAACCCTCAACGCCATCTAACATTAGGGCGACACTTGGCAGTCTTTTCTGTGTAATAATAAGAACAATTAATATAATTTGTATAGTTGGTAAAATTAGTGTATTAGTAAGTCTTTGATCTCAGTTCCTTAGATAAAACGATTACAAAGTTTGAAAAAAATGCCAAATATTGCCAAACGCTGATAGCGTATATGTTCTTTTGCCGCGCTAGTTTCCACTCTCATAAGTTAACCATATTCTTTAAATTTATATTTAGTTAATAATAAATTTCTGCCTTTGTCGTATTGGAATTGACCTTCTTATTTTAACTTTCCATTTAGCTTTTTGGAAGACTGAAACATCTTTTTCAGAACGAAAAATCTTTCTTAAAAAGACGAAGAATACAATATATAGTATTTTTTTTCTGGTTCATTTGTCTTTCAATTTTAAAATTATTTGCCTTTCCAATTTCCTTGTCATGCGCATTGGTCTATTGGTCAGACATTGGTCTATGTACTTAGAGGGACTCGCCGAACCAGACTCCCGGAGTATATTCATCTACTTTTATATTGTAATTAGTTTTGTAACAGCTACTTTTATCAATCGCTGAAAATATATTGGCATAAGAAAAGGTGAAAGCAAGTCCCAGTACTCATTAAAGAAGAAGTAAACTTCATCCGTTGATCAATAACGTCATAGCCGGCCACTAGAAACGTCGTTGCGTTATGGTCCTTATTTACGTTAGAGAAAGGGTATTTATAACCTTAAAAATGTTTCTGAAAGAACTCTTTATTTTGTTTTCTCGTTTTTATCTTATTATTGTATCTTAAATAAGAGGCTAATGCAAAAATAGTGTGGAACTATATGCTTGGATTTTGGATTTTGAAGTCTTAGCGGTATTTGTTAGGCTAACGTTTCTTGATCTATGGCATATTATAGTTTGAAGAAAAAACTATTTTTTCTTTGATAAAAAGTTTTTACGGTATTAGAAAAGACAACATCGAGTCCTAGTGACCATGACAGACAAAAGGAAGCTTTAGATATTCCTTTTCTATAACGTAGTTCATGGTAACTGGCGTAACTAGGAGGGTGTGGACCGCCCGGGCGGCACTATCCAGGGGGTGGCACGAAGAAAAGAAGAGAAAAAAGGGCGTAGGATTACTTATAAAGTAATTTATGATCACAGAGGATCGAGCTCAAAACGGCCGTTAGAAATTTTGTGGTAGAGCATGATCTAGATTGAGAAGTGAAATTGTTGGTACCAAAGTTGAATATGCTACTTGGAAATCTTCAAGCTCTCCTAACCAAGCTTGTTTGAAAAAAAAATCTCTGAGAAATTAAAACCACCTGCTAATCCAACACAACTCTAGAGTTCGAACTTGAAGGAAGCGAAAGAGCGTCGAATCTTGAGGACTTGAAGGGTCTTGAGGACAACATCACATGAGGAAATGGTTATATATTCCTTTTTCTTTGCTCAGCATTCATTTTTATAATATTGCGGCTTATAAATACACTTGCTTACTTACTTACTTATTAAACAAAAAATTTCAAAACAAAAATATTAGACTAAAATCCTTCGCAAATCTAAGAAAGTTTGGAATGACAGAGCAGCTCCTTCTTTCGTGCTATAAGACTTATGTAATGCCCGTAATAATGTACGGTTGTCCTGTCTGGCACCCGTCGCTTACAGAGAAGCACAGAAACCAACTAGAAACAATTCAGAAGAGAGCCTGCAAAATAATTCTTGGGGCCAAATTATAAAAACTATGAACAAAGCTTGAGCCAATTCAAGTTCCCGACCCTGAATGAAAGGAGGCATGAAATGCTGATGAAGTTTGGGAGCTGACATCCTGAAGTCCTCAACACACCGAGATATCCTGACTCCGTTTACTTCAGAGACCTACACAAACAAAACAAGGTTGGCAACTCTGAAAGAGGGAAAAAAACTGTTGGAATGCCCGCCTGCACACTCGACGACAAGATTTTTAAACTCCTTTGTGCCCTCCTGCGTCAGATGTTACAGCAACAGTGTCCTGAAGTCGAGGTGATGGCTCATCATTTGTGTTTTTTTGGTGTTGTGTCTTTTCGTGCTTTTTTTTGTTTTGTTTTTTTTCGACGATGCCCATGCTATTGAAGTGTGATTAAGGGGACGAATAAACATTATTATAATTATAAACAAATACCCCTTAACCAGAAGTTAAAAAAGTCGTTTACAAAAAGCTATCTAGTGGGAAGGAATTGCAAATTGAAGTGAATTGAGGAATGGTAACTTTCATTTCAGTTAACCAACCTCCTAGACTTCGAATCAAAACACTCTATTCGACACACTAGTTCACACCAATTCATGCACCCTCGACCAAATAAAAATACCCACCTTCCCACATCCTATGAACTCCGCTCAATTATCGATCCGTCCTACTCCATACCATATCGATCTCTCAAATCCCACCTGTCAGGAGAGAAGAAGACGCCAGTAGCCTAGCCTGGCGATGGAAAATACGCCTCCAACACCGCAGTCCCACAAACACTGAGTCACAAGCCTGGAGTTCACAGTGTTAATTTACTTTAATCCCAGAGTATCTTGGACGTAATCAAATTATGTATTGTGTTTTATTATTTGTGTAAATAATTGTTTTACTCTGTTGTAAGTGTGATGTTCACAGATAAGATCTATACAGTTGAATAGTTTTAATGTTATCCTTATCATTTTTTTAAGTAGTTTGTTTTAAGGCATGGAAGCTATTCATTAGACTCAGAAAGGGAGAGGAACTTTTAGAGTCCGCTCTAGGTGGCACTTATGCTTGTTGTGCCACTGTTCATGGCGCAGACCACTAAAACCTTAGCACCTGATATGTCACTGGTTAGCTCTTCTTTTTTTCACCTTGAGCTGTGTCTGTTAATTTTCTCTTTGAAGTAATCCACAGATGGCTTTTCAGGAACAACGCAGCCTTGAGGGCCGTTCTAAGTGGAAGTGTCTTCGTCTGACTAAAGTATCTTAAAGAACCCAGTTCATGGCGTCCCCTCTTATATGTACATAAAAACTTTAGGCATCGGTAATTTAAAGAGGCATAGATTGTGTTTTTTAAAGGAAAATGCTAAAAGAAAAGCATGCACTTAGTCTAATCACATAATAAGAAATAACACAGAGAAACTACTGTCCTTAAGAAAAAATCCATTATTTAATTTAATTTAAATTAAATTTAATTATTTAATTTAATTTATGAAATCAGCATGAAAAAAGTGGCGTAGCATCAAATTTCTCGGTTTTATTCATTGCTTTTATTATTTATTGTTTTATTTATTGTTTTTTTTGTTTTTTACTTAACCATGAAAGATAGTTTGTGGGGATATTTAAGTTGAAGTTAGGATACCTAGGGGGGTAGTGTTCTCCCTTCGCCCTTCAACTACAGAGAAAGCTAGTGACTCGAACTGACTCGAACCCTGACTCAATTTTTGAGCCAAATTTAAAATATAAAACCTTACTTTTTGTTCTTCTACAAATGTAATTTTGCCATTTGGGGATGACTTTACTAACAAACCTAAATAAAAAGCTATATTGACTTAACTACATTTTTAGGAATCTAATCTTTCGAATCCCTGCCAACTCCCGTAGGAATCAAATTCCACATCAGGGTTATTCATTTTAGCGTTCCATATAGCCTATTGCAATTAATTTTTGAAGGTTTGTCAGGGAATAGGCCACTGATTGGTGGAAAGTGATGTCATATGATTACTTTTAACCAATCAAATGCTTTATTCACTAAAAAAACCTACGAACATTAAAAGCAATAAGCTTTACGGATAGCTTGGCATATTATACTGGAACTTCAAAAGGATCTGTCTTTTTAGGTTATTCAGTATTATTGAAAAGTTGACTTTTTTGGTGGAAGCCTGAACCAGTATCTCTATTTTTACTATAACTAGGCTGTAGGCTATAGAGAACCGGTTGTTTTTTTCAGGCTATTAATTATTGTTGACAATTTCACTTTTTGCCCTAAGCCTGAACCAGTAATTCTATTTTAAACTATAACTAGGTTATAGGCTATAGAGCAACTCTTTTGAGGCTATTCACTATCGTTTAAAATTTGTCTTTTTTGCGGTAAGTCTGAACCAGTAACTCTATTTTAGGCTATAACCCAGGCTATAGGCTATAGACAGCCATTAATCCTTTTTAGGCTATTCGCTATTGTTGAAAATTTGACTTTTTGCCGTAAGCTTAAACCTATAACTCTGCTCTGATTATGTATTAGCAATGCTTGCGTATCTGATCTAATCAAAGTTTTCATACCAAGGTTGTCAAAAATGAAGTGAACGTCCCCTGCTTAAAGAATTTCGTAGAAAGTCTGTATCCTCCAACCTTGGAGCTTTGTACAAAAAACAAACACAAGATGGCTCTATTTCCTTTGGTCACGTGTCTTCTATGTGTTAGCCAGAAACACTTCTTTATACAGAACTTTCACTATTTCTTGGCCATGGTTTTGTCAAATCTCAAGAACAAGGACCCGCAGATGGCCCGAATTGGATTGGGTAAGCGATACACCTGTTTTTGATTTGTTTCGATTTTCGTTTATTTTCTTCACACCATATATTCCAACAAATCATGGGAATGGGTAATATGAAATCATGGGAAATATGAAAATGAATTGAGTACGATTCAATTTGTAATGTTTTAATTAAATATCTGTGTTTAATTAAATTAAAACAGTGTGGTGGACCCACACAGTTGGATCAAGGCTCCGGCCTCAAAGGTCCATTGCCTCCATATCACAAAAGCGACTATACTTAATTTTATGATTGGGGGGGGGGGCTATTGATAGATCCGGCCTCCCCATCCTTTCCAAATATTTTGCCAGCTGTCGGACTTGTTTTCTCTTGCTGTATCCCCAGCTTGACATTATTATTATGAAATATCTTAAACCGGAGCCTTATCCTAGCTAAAAAAAAAATTCTTTCATTATTTCGTGGATCGTCCGTATTCCAACAAAGATCAACTGAAATATATGTAAATGCTTAGGCATGATTCAATGTGGATCTCTAAATTTTGAAAGAAGGTTAAGTAGGGCGATGGATGAGGCAGCTCGTTTTGCAGCCCTGTAAACGTTGACAGTGAAAATTATGCTTCTTTTTTCTTGCTATATCCCCAACTTGACATTATTATTGTGAAATATCTCAAACCGGAACCTTATCCTGGCTAAAAAAATTCTTTCATTATTCCAAGGGTCGTGCGTAAGGATCAAGGGAAATATATATGTATATTCAATGTGGATCTAAATTTTGAAAGAAGGTTAAGTAGGGCGATGGATGAGGTAGCTCGTTTTGTATCCCTGTAAACGTTGACAGTGAAAATTAGTTCTGTCAATGTTGATATCAAATTTAAGATTAGATGACAAAGTATTTTCAATGAAAATACTCAACGAAAATATTTCAGGGAAAATTAATTAAACAATATTACGGTGTAACAACTTAATAAATAGTACTAAATGAATAATAAATTATATTCAATATTATAAAAATAACAAAAATGTAAGTAATAATAAATAATACGTTCAAGCCTAAAATTGACTTTTCAAACAAAAATATCTTTCAGATACTTCAGAAAAGAGAAACAAAATTCAAAAGCTATAAATAGTAGCTCCTTTTAAGTTGTGCATGAAGATTATTTTGAAAAATGATCATTTAAGTCCATAGTTTTGATCAGAAGAAAATGCAAAAAATGTTTAGTTGAAATAGGAAGAAATCAGGGAAATGTTATTTTATTCTTTGTCATTGTTACAAGAAAAAAATATGTCAATTGGTTTTTCATTTCATTCAGGATCTATGTTACTGTGGTTGATGTTTTTTTTTTTTCTGTTACAATTTTAATTTTTGCAATTCTTTTGCTTCTCATTTTTATGTTCGGCTATTTCCTGATTGGCTTGGGTCAGGAAAGGGCGTTTTTAATTGTTTGAGTTTAAATATATTGTTTCACTCTGAAAGTTACCTGAAAACATCTAAATATTTGGTATCAACCCTTAACACGAATGCCGCCAGGATATTTCCCAAAGGAATGCTGAAGAGACAAGTGACACTAGGAACTTTGGTTAACTAGGAATATTTCTCATTTTCCCATTTTTATACATTTTTAAGGTCTTTTTGTTCCCCATGGAGAGCTATTGCCCCACCTCACCTCCCCGCCGGTTTCCATTACCCTTACAGCTAATAACTAGATGTCTCCTGGTATGCGCTTGTTTTTAATTAATTACTTACGTATATCTGTATTATACTCGAGGGATGTTTTGGGGCAACTGATTCCGCTAGCTCATGTATAAGGGCTCGATTTGGCTCTCTGCTCTGGTTCGAGATAATTTCCCCATCAGAAAGCTGGTGGAGTTCTCTGTTGTTTCATGGCCTGCCTAAAGGGCAAAGCCCATGCAATGGTCATTCAAGGGCTATTTTCGAGAGATGGTTCGGCTCAATGCGCTTGACGAGGCTAAAGTTGTCTTTGCTGAACATATTATCAGTACATTGCAGCCTTCTGTGTGATTCTTCATTTGTGATCTTGTCAGTGTACTTGATTGTAGCATGCACCTCATCTTCAAGGCCAAGAGTTTCCTCGTATTTCCTGACGAGGGTCTATCTTTCATCATGAAAGATAGACCCTCTACTCCAATCTTGGGTAGATGTACACCTCAACTCCATATAAATATAGTGGAGTAAAGTAGTAATGGGTATCTACGTTAATTGCTGCCCCTCTAAGGGCATCAATACTACAACAGTCCTATCCTTTTATTTAACCAATGTTTTTTGCGTCACTGATTAATTCATTTTTTTTCACAGAATCGCTATTTCGCTTAATTTGGGTCTACATGGTTCGAATCAAGCAGCCGGAAAGCAACCAATGCACCACAACGCGTCTTCATAGTATTATCAATTCTCTATTTCCGAAGGGATCCAAAACTATAGTACCTCGTGATGCCCCACCATACATCTTTGTTCGAGTGATTCAATATATTGCTACAGAAAAATTGGAGTTCGCAATGAGAGAAATTATATTCGATCTATTGCAAGTTGGAAGAACGCCAAAAATTATTTTAACCCCTGAAAGAATGAATATAGGTCTCAGGGCTTTCTTAGTTATTGCTGATAGCTTACAGAAAAAAGAAGGTACGTACTGATTTTGTTTTGATGCATGATGATCAAGTGGTGCTCTCTTTTAGTCTTAACTATAGGGATCAGGTTTAGAATAATTTCTTCTCAAAGAAAGTTACCGCCTGGTATTCAAAAGATCCACATGCAAATATGTTTAACTAAAAAACATTGATATAATCAAAGTTTACTCTTGCACTGAGATGATTAAGTGCAATAATTGAGATAGTATATATATATATATATATATATTTATATATATATATATATATATATATATATATATATATATATATATATATATATATATATATATATATATATATATATATATATATATTTAATAAAAGTATTTAGAGGTCACTTGAGTCTAGTTTTTAGTACGTACGACAGGGTGGATTGATATTTCTGTGTGAAAGATTTTTCTTACTCACAATTGTGATTTTGAGAAAAGATGAGCTGGAACACTGGGACATATAACCTATAAACATAAACTTGGGGTGGCCACTAGGTGGAGTTACTTCTCGTAAAGCTGGGTAGTAATGAGGTCTCTAAGTATCAGTTATAAGTGAATTTGCTTTCCTCATTGAAGTTAAACACTTAATCACAGACATTGAGCCACAGACATAATCACAGACATTGAGTCACATACATAATCACAGACATTGAGTGGGTTATCATCCTAAATTATCGTGGTGCTTACGCATTTTAAGGAGATTGTCTGCGAACTCTTACCTGGAAGTTGTCTTTCCATCTCAAATACATTGCCCTTGTCTGTGACTTGAGACGCCATCTGTTTCAGAGATTTGGGGGAAAATCTAGTGTTGCCGGAATTTAAAACTCGTTTCTGGAAAAAATGCAGTCTAATTTTACAACTCTCGATAAAGGCACACCTGTCAACATTGCACCACACTTATTTTGCACCTCAATAGATTACGTTTCCCCTTACATTTTAATCTTATTTCAGGGCAAAATAGCTTGAGATATTGATTTAGTTTTTGCTCCTAGCCGAATTTGCAAATTTAGATGTAAACAAAGCCTGATCGAGAGCCAAATCTTGGGGGAGGGGGCAATGTGACAGGGGCACCAATAATTTTGACCAAATTTACAAGTTTTTAAAAGAGTAAAAAAGCAAAAAAAAAAAAAAAACAAACAAAAAAACACAATGAGGGTGCCAGAAAAATCTTGGGGGGGGGGGGGCCTGAATCCGCCGCTGAATGTAAAAGCCGACATCTCTGCAAGATAGTCTCAGAAGGCTCAAGTGATCTTGTGGGACTTGCATGACAAAGTTACGCGATGTTTTGTAAGCTACCAGAGTTGTCATTTCTTTGTAGATTTTTAATAATGAACTAGCAGTTTTAAGCAAGACTAATGTTTTTAAGTAGTGAAAAAGCTTGTGACGTGCTTGCAATAGGAATACAAGCCTGCTGCGAAATTTGTGAGTGTACATGACTTTGTTATTTTTATATAGCAACTAGTAAATAGTGATTTTGTTTTTTGTTTTCAAGCCCAGGTATCTCTGTAACGGAAGCTGATGCTAGGATAATTGATTTATTGTGTGTTCGGAAGTTTTTATAAAAACATTAAAAAAACATACTACTATAATTTTGTAATTTAACTTCGTTAAAAGAAAGGCTTTACCAAAGAAGAAAACTACTTAGAAATAATTATTTTGATGTATCGAGTATAAAATTCAAAAAATATTAAAAATCAAGGTAGGGTCTATCAAAACCATTATAAAAATTTAAAACATTTAAAAATCCAGGTATCGCCCAAAAATCATTTATTGCATTAATGCTAATCTTTCTTTGTGGCGATCGTAACAGCTATCTCTATAGATGATTGGATCTTTTTCTTTGAATCAAACGCCACTAATGCCACAGACAATGCTATGTTACCTAGTTGAAATAACAAGGTGAAAAAAGGTTATACCGTTAGTGCCATAAGCACTGGATTTGAATCCAGTGTAGGATTTTCTTTTCTCAAGAAACTTGCTTGAATTGTCAGCCTTATCAGTTTCTAATAGCATTTGTATTATTTTTTATTTGATCCCATAGTTTTTAGTATAGTAATACTCCGACTATTGCTAACAGCTCACTGCAATACTAAGCCGCAGTACTAAGATAGTAATTAGTAATCAGTAATAATATGAAATCAGTTATTCAAAAAAAACAAAAAAAACAACAACAACAAAGCATCCTAAAACTATGGCAAAGAAAAATTCTCCCACAGGTTTGGACATAGACAAACATTTCCCAAGGGACGAGGGGAGGGGAGGAGGGCAATGGTCATGTCCAAGGAAGTTACCGGGTTTTGACTGCAGTAGGGTGATAACTGCTATACGATTTAGTATTTTTGTTTTAGGATATTCGTAGTAAACCCTGAACCAAATAAGGTAGGCACTTGACCTGTTTTTCTTTTTCTTTTTCAGGTTTCTCACAGTTTTTCCTATGTATATTTTCCCCATTTATTAGTATATCTTAAAACCTTGTTCTTGCGTTGAGGATGCCTTACTGGGGTCTTTATCAAAACATCCTTGTCTTTACATCATTTTAAATTTAGACTCTTATAGACTAATCATTAGAGAGCGAAACTCTTTTTTTTTCTTTTTTTTCTTTTTTTTTTTATCAAAAGTCTAATTAGAGTGGCTAAACCTTTCCATTATCATTCTTAATTTTTATGTTTGGCCCATTGGTGTCAATTTAAGGGGGAGAGGAGGGGGGCTATTTCCCTTTAGATTTATTTGCTCACTTGAATTTAAATTAAAAAAATACTGTTTTTTAGTATTTACACAAAAAGATACCCTTTTTTGATATTTTCATTTAAAAGATCGAAAAAACAACTAAATTATCCCCATATATTTTTAAAAAATCCACGCGGAATCCACCCCTGAACCAAATAAGGTAGGCACTTGACCTGTCTCAATACGCATCTGATATAAAATGTGAAATGTTCATTCAATAGAGAACTAGCATTTTGGAAATTATGCGCCGTTATGTCATTGCTATATGCTACGCTTGCGCAACAGTGGGTCTAGCCTAGCTTGTAACCTAGCATCGCTTAAACTTTCTGCATTTAAATCTGAAATCGTTCGTCATCAGAGTAGTGAAGGAACCACTGATCTGCAAGAATGCCAAAACCTCGGATTGCTACAACTGCTCCGCGCGTTTCTATTTTTTCCACATAGGGTTTGAATTCCTGAGGGCTCTTTAACACATTGACACACTCAGTACATTTGACACACTCATTGACGTCATTGACACCCTCAGTATACTTTTTCTTAATCTTTCTAAAAGCCTGTAACACAAGTGCGGCTCTTGGTCTGTCACAGTCGCGCCAAATACGACACCACAGCTTGGACATTTTTTTGGCTGTGCCTGTACAGGGATCATGACATTAACCAAACCTGAGAGTACCACGTTTGACTTGATAGATAGAAAACTTTTGGAATATTTATCTATTAGTATAAGTTAAGTATTCTTTTGGCTAGTAGTCTAAGGTTCTATGAGTTTGCGAGATTGTTTTTATTTTTTGTAAGAAATTCATTTTATTATTCAAACCGTGTTCAATAGAATACAATAATTACCCTTATTCAGTAAGCTATTGCCATTAATTGCAATAAGCTCTGCTCAACGGGGGTGAATATACTACTTGATGGCTTAGCTAAGCAAACGGTCATTATATAGTGTTCATCTCCCAGAAATTCATAATAATTTTCCAGAACACGCCATCTTTTTTCTGAGAATTCAAACGAGTGCGCTCTTGAAACGATGAAAGAAAACGCCAAGTCTGTCTAGCCCTTAAATTCCGTTTTGCACAATTGTTTGGTACGTTATTCTTTCTTTGTTCTAGTTCAATGAATTAGCAACAACAATTCAAGAGGCATTATGTTACGCTTTACATGAAAACGGAAAAAGTAAAAAAAGGTATTTAGGGTTTTTCGGCTGTTATTATCGACTAAACGATTATACATGGAAGGTTTGTTCTGGGTATTCGCGGAATAGTAATTAAATTTGATAGCAAGCGATTTATTTTCGAACGTGACTACTACTACTAATAATAACTCACCGCAGCACCAAGCGGCATGAGGTCAACACAGCTACGGGCGCTCCTCCTCCATCCTAATCTATCCAAAGCCTCCCTCTTTATACCCTCCCAAGAAGTTCCCATTTCCCTTAATTCTTTCTTTACGACATCCTCCCACCCCAACCACGGACGACCTATTTTCTGTTTAGTCCTAGACTGTTAGCCGAAAAGGATAATCTGTCATCCTCCATCCAATCAAAATAAATGTTGGCAAAGAATGGGATCGCAAAACGTGTCTTGGCCATCTCAACCTTTCTCTCCTTATAGCCCAAGAAAGCGGGATTGGACCACACTTTCCGTACAGCCTACTTTTTAAAAACATATTAAATCGGAAAAACATATTTTATAAGACATACTGGGTGTAAGTATTTTGAATTAAAATAATCAACTTGGTGAAAATAAAATAAGTGTTGAGTGATGGTCTATCATCCATGGCTATCCGGAATATGGCCTTTATTTTTTTTTTTAACTTCTTTACGGAAAGTTTTTTGATTAATTATCCATCAAAATCTAATAGCCGGAGGAAATTTACCTGGTTTTCTAAAAAAAGGAGAAACATAAAAAAAACCAAGGGATGTTCGCAAAAATCGCACCATCGAATTCAGGATATTTGAGAATCCGACTGTAGAGGTTTCGAACTCCTATCTACATGGGCGCGGAATTTTTGTGTTTTTTTCCAGAAGTAAGATCACGCATGCGTGTTAGTTTTTTTATTACTTTTTTTCCCACGGGGAATCGTAATTGAACTAATAGTCCTAGAATACCAGGAGAGAGCTCAGTCGAACGGAAATAAAAAGTTACAATGTTCTTCTTACGTGACCAAAGAAGCTATTTTTAATAAATGTATTGGTGAATATGGGTAACCAAAACTGAACTTTCTTTCAAAAGTTAAGTTGCATCGAGAAATAGCAACGAGAAACTTTGAGACCGTTTTGAAAGGACGTTATCGCTGTTTTCCTTAAGAAAAAGAAAACAATTTTTATTGAAACAAAAGATTTAAAAGATTGATGACTACAGGATTTATTTGGTAGCAAAAATTCAAAAGTAAAGTGTTACTCCAACCACAAATTCGTCGGCGAACCTGTCCCTTTCTTTTTAATATAAGACAAGTAAATAATAATCAACCTTTAATCCCGCATGATAACGTTACTACATCTCGCTTAATTAAGAAAATTAATTTAAAAAGTTTTTCCACAAAAACAGTTTTTCAAAGAAAAGTAAAGAACTACATAAACCAAGATGAGCAGCTATAAATTTCAATATTTTTTCAACCTGTTACATTGTAATCGTAATTGAACTAATAGTCCTAGAATACCAGGAGAGAGCTCAGCCGAACGGAAATAAAAAGTTACAATGTTCTTCTTACGTGACCAAAGAAGCTATTTTTAATAAATGTATTTGGTGAATATGGGTAACCAAACTGAACTTTCTTTCAAAAGTTAAGTTGCATCGAGAAATAGCAACGAGAAACTTTGAGACCGTTCTGAAAGGACGTTATCGCTGTTTTCCTTAAGAAAAAGAAAACATTTTTATTGAAACAAAAGATTTAAAAGATTGATGACTACAGGATTTATTTGGTAGCAAAAATTCAAAAGTAAAGTGTTACTCCAACAACAAATTCGTCGGCGAACCTGTCCCTTTCTTCTTAATATAAGACAAGTAAATAATAATCAACCTTTAATCCCGCATGATAACGTTACTACATCTCGCTTAATTAAGAAAATTAATTTAAAAAGTTTTTCCACAAAAACAGTTTTTCAAAGAAAAGTAAAGAACTACATTAAACCAAGATGAGCAGCTATAAATTTCAATATTTTTTCAACCTGTTACATTGTAAATAAAAAAATACGCATTAAAATCTGCAATAAAACATTCCCCAGCCAGGTTACAGGTTTGGAAGGAGGGATAACTTCTAACAGTATTATATTCAGTAATAAGGAGACCGATGAAAGAGAGGGAGGCGTGGTCTTTTGCCATGGTCTAATAAAGGAAAGAAAACAAGGCGAAACCCTTTGTTCACAATTTGTACATAATCTTCCTATGATATAGGATCTTTACGACCCTTAATAGGCTTTATCAATTAAGAAAGGACGCGTAACAGATTTGGGGTGCTACTGACAAATTTCTCAAAATGGGTGCTGGTAAATTTAACAAAAATATTTTGACTATTTGGCGCAACAACATTCTGGCCTTGTAGCATTGTTTTTCCTTATAAGGGCATAACTTTGCATTATTTAAAAACTAATTTAGTTGATAATGTTAACAATAGATTCTCAGAAATTGACGAAGATTAGAATATCTTTTGGGGGTTTACATTTCTGCATGTAGTATCTGTTTGAAATATAAATATCTCCTTAAGTAATGCTTTAATTTGAATAATGAGCTAAAAAAAGGGATTCATGTAGTGAATTTATCAAAATTGAAAGATAGAGATTGGTTTCCGGGGTTTTAACCACAGCTAGAAACCAATTAATCAGTAAAATTCGGCAGGACGTGAGACTTATTAGTTAATATTTTTACATTCAGAAATCTTTGGATACCAATTATAGTTTGTCAATGAACAATTCCCAAAAGGTTTCTCCTCAACCGAGATGCAGGGTGATTTTTTTTTTCTCTGTGTGTGTTAATTAATTAGTTAATTATGATTGGTTAATTGTGAGATTTTGGCCTTCTAGTAGTGGCTATGTTTATTTCATTGTTTATTATTTTTGTGAATCGTTGAAAATACAGGAATCAATTAATCAAATATCCCCATTATTTTCCAATATTTTCAGCTACTTCTGCGAAAACTGTAGATCTTCTCATTATATTAAAGTAAACTTAATCTAAATGTGCGTTTTTTTTTTTTGTCTTTTTATTATAAAAATTTCAGAAAGATATAAAAATTTTGCAACTCATTCCTCTCAAATTGGATAATTAAAGAGAGCAGCATAGGAGCATTCAGGGTTCTGCCAATTTCTTCCAGTGTAGGAGTATTCACAGCAGGAACTATTTTGTTTGACCAGCAGGCTCACCCTGCTTATTTTTTATAAGAACTAAGTCACGGTTGGGTACAGTCACGGCTCTCTACGGTACTCTACGTCAGGTGGGGTACAAGTCACTGCTTCTTCCTGTAATAATTCTCTGTAATAGTTCTGCCATAGTTCTCTGTCAGGTGGCTGCTCCCTGTAATAATAATAGTCGTTTAGTTTTAACCCCACTGTACAATATGTATAAATAGCAGAGTAGCTCAAGAAAACGGACAAAGAAAAAGAAAAGAAAAATACATGCACATAAATATACAATGAAGACATACATACACATATATGTCACTAAACTCATACAGAAATTGTTTTTAACGCAAACACATACATACGAAGAAACTTTCCTTAGACAAGTCAAAACAAAACGCACGACTGGATGAAAAGGACCTAATCGTTGACAAGCCTCTTCATTTGACTTGAATTCTAACTTATTATATGACGTGGACATGGCCAAAGCCAGAGGGGGGAGGGCTATTACTCTTGGCGGCAGAGGATCAGGGGGGGGGGTACAAAATAAACTATAAAAAAAGCACAGATTTCTTTATATGTTTTTTTTGTTAAGTTTCTACAACTCAGACAAAACTTCAGGGGGGGGGGGGTTTAGACCTCCTAACTTGATCCCCTTTAAATATGACTTTGATCGTCAATATATCATGTGCATTCATAATTTGAATAACACGGTTCGCATACCAACGAGACAGATATAAAAGGTATTTACAGTAACGGAAATTCAATGCTCTAATATCCCGCATTTCATAAGTATTAAAAAAATGGGCGCAAACCTGATAGTCAACGAATGGAATGGTCGCAGTATGTTGAAGGTCTTATGAGAATAGCGGCCACGATTTGGGAAATTTTAACATAACCTACTTCAAGTTGATTCTTGATGTTTTTTTTTAAGACCAGAAAATGTGCCAATGTTCAGAAAAAAAAATATTGATCCGTTTTTGACATCAAAGTTACTTATCAACTATGTACTAACAGGCAAAACCTTCACAACGAAACTAAGCAATTTAGGTGAATGAATGAACACCAAACTGCCAGCAGAGAAAGAAAGCATATTATACCACAAATCATCCATGGTTCAATCCGGCATATAAAGAGCGAAGAACAAAAAGTGAGAAGAAAAAGATTAATTTTAATTTTTTTAAAAAGAAAACTTTAATTTTGCAGAGAGACAAAATTTTATTCGGGGAATCCCCAAAAAATGAGGAACATAGAACTACACTGACTGCACATCCAAGCTATGAATTTCTGTAATTAAACTGTATCCCATGAGATACGGTTTTCTTGTTAAGCTTGAAAAATCTTGAAACCTTGGAAAAATCAAGCTATCTCCAAGTAAACTTGAATGACTGACCTTTCCGACGAAAAATTTATCAAAATGAATAGTTGAATGCGCTAGCAGTTAGGGCTAAGAAGTCTTGGATAAAATATTGTTTCTTAAAGAAGAATTTAAGCCCACCTGGGGGCGCCTTTTCCTCTCTTGAAAAAAAAAAGAGTCCAGTTTTTTATATTTAAACTACCAGTATAATTTTAAACGTTACAGTTAGTGCTATTAATACGGTACAGGTTGTATATTTAATTCTAGTCTCCTTAGTTTTCGTATCTAACTACTGAACAAACTCCAAATTTACAAAATATTCTAATAAAGACGGAAAAAACAAATTTTTCAACAAGACGTTTTTGAAAAAAAAAAAATACTCTAGGCAGCTTTTCCTTTTTTGTTATTTCAATCAAGATACAAAAAAAGAAAAACAAAAAATTGCACGGATGCCGATAAGAAACAGAAAAAAGAAAAAAAGCGGGGACATATTAGGCATATAAGAAAAACAATTTCAGAAAATTTTATGTTGATCCAAGTCTCCTTAGTTAAATTGGCTAATGCGTTTGGTTATAAAGGGGTGACAGTCTTGTTTATATTGCTAAGTTATTCAAGTCCACCTGGGGATACTTTCCTAAAGTTAGTTTTTAGAAAAGTGCTACTTTTTCAGAATTCTACAAATTTAGGGCTATACTACGCGTCACTTTATTTGCCCCAATTTTACAAATATATTTTGCATAAGATGTGCTGTAATAATATATGTTTGTTTAAATTTTATCTTCACTAAAAAAAATAGATTCCGTCTAAAAAAACCTATTTTTTAAATTAGTTAAAAAAAATAAAGCTTATAGCCTACAGCAATTGGTCTCTTATTTTAGAGACGAAATATAATTTCTTAAATGATAGTATTTACGCCTACTTAGACTGTTGATTGCATTTTTTGATCTACATATTACTATATGTCGAAAACAAATTTCTTTTTTGTATATTCACTGAAAAAAAAGATAAAGCCTCCAAGTGTTTCAAAAGCCTTCTTGTGGATTTTTATTTTTGTATATGAATCAAATATCAGGTATTCCAGTATTTTGAAAAGCTTAGGCTTATGATTTGAACGTTAAAACCTTAAACGAACAACAATTTCTCACTTTTTTTTCTACTAACAAAACAAAAAACAACTAAAAAAATGACCCCAGAGAGGCGCGAAAGACTAATAATTTTAGAACTGAACGCGCTAGCCAATTTCACCAAAGGTCCTTGCACTGAATGTTCTATTCTTAAATTTTAATTTGTGCGCTCAGTTAAACTGCGGTTTTATTTATCGATATATTTATCTGCACCAGCGGTAAATTTTCAAGAGAGTTAGGGAGAGGATGGAGGTGTTTGTTCTAAAACTGGGAATATAAGATAAATTATATAGGCCTGTAAACCACTACGGAAATATATGATTAAGCACATGGTAATAAACAATTAATAAAAAGGCAGGGCCACAAAACCCTTTTGTCTAAGTCCTAGACAAGGAAATTACTAAAAAAAAAACCTGGTAGAAGCTTATATTACCTATAAGAAAGATAGAAGCCATCTTCGTATTTGCTCAAATGCCAGCCTCCAAATTCTTGAATCCTCCAACGTTGTGCCTTCGCCATCCACAAATAGCAAACATCAATAAGGTCAAAGGGAAAATTGACTGCAAATTGAAAATCTTCTGGAAATTCAGGCACTATTTCTCTTGGCTGGGGTACCCTTCTTCTTCTTTCCAGCGCTGCCAAATGTGTCGCTGTAGAGCCCTTTCAGATGTAACAGCCCCTTCGCTACTGCAATGGTTGTACCTCTTCTCTCTTTTGCCAATAAACTTCATTTTTGTTTCTGCCTGCCTTGTATACCTTGTCTCGGGATGAATTGAAGTTTTTTCTTCAATATCTTTGCCTTTGATGTGAGGCTTTTCTTCCTGGGGACATATATTCTTTCCTTTCCAATATTTGCTGGTATTCCTCCTTTTTTCGCTCATAAGCTACTTTATTCCTGTCTGTGTATATGCTTCTTTGACTCATTTTTGAATAGCCTCTTGCTCCATTTCGGAATAAAAACTCTTTTTTCTTCAACACAGGCTGGAAACCGTTCATTTCTCTCTTGCCAACTGCTTTTAACTTTTCTGCAGTTAACTTCAAGTGCTTTTGAGTACTTGATCCTTCAGTTTTCATAATACCGTTGTGTAAAAATTACGATCAATGTTTTTCAGTCTAACTCTGAAATATATATGATAAATTGAAGCGTCCCACTCGTCTTATGCATTACATGACGTCATCAAATAGTTAAGATTTTCTTTATGCTTTCCATGACGTCATCTCATTTCTTTGTTCTTGAAGCATGACGTCATATTTTCTTGTCAATATATGGATCCAGGCTCCGCTTACTTTAGAAATTATATTTTCATGCCAATATCGAGGTTTTGTATTATAATTGAGTACCAAAAACGGTGTCTTTTTCATTGCCTTATCCTTATAAAATTAAATAGAACCTAATATGAGTGAACTACTAGGACTTTGATTTCTCTAGAAATTAATATATAAACATCATCAAATTTTTGATCGACTTTCTTATTTTAATAGTAAAATAGGACCTTACTCTTTGCTAAGGCCTTTGCATCAATGGAGCATGTGAGAATATGAGTAGCACGTGCAGCTCGGCACGCTCCTCCTCCACCCCAATCTATTTAAACTTCTCTGTTTACCTGCTCCCCACTAGGTTTTTAATTTCCCTTAAATCCTTTCTTATGATCCCTTTCCGTCCCATTTGGGAAGATCTGCTTTTAGGTTGACCCCAAATGGATGGTAAAAAAACAGAATGTCTTGGCCAAAAAGCAGAAGTTTATTTTAAGAGGCGACATCTTGGGGTTCCTAAGAGCAACGACATCCAGGGCACCCTGGGAGGGCTTCTTATTTGCAAGGCTTGTTTCCCAAATGTTGATTAGTAATGTTGCACTCTTAGACATCGATTGACTAATCCCCTCGAATAGGTGAGATCTCGAGATCGCGAAGGTTCAACATGGCACCGCAAATCTCTCGGACTTGAGTCTGAGACGGATTCTAGTAAATACGAGGTCCGGTCAGCAGTCACAAGTGTAATTTCCGCGGAAGGAACGCCTGTTGATAACTGAAGAATACCGACCACAGCAGATAGTAATATAATTCTTTTTCTTTTTTTACGCCATCCCTGCTATACAAAGTCAAGTGGTTCATTCTCAGTATCTGGAAGAATGAATTAGTTATTTCAAGCTGGGAACTTGTTAGATATGTGCCGTAAAATTGCAGTAGGTTTATTAGTAGTAGTTGACAGTGTCATACTGAGTTCTAAATTACAGGTCTATGAAGCAGTTGGTCTTTTCCATCTGTGTTAATAAACACGTATATCCGTTTAATTTCAGGAGATCCACCCAGCCTCAACATGTGGGAAGTATGCCATCCGGAAATACGCTCAGAATAAAAAAGACGTACTTAAATAAAGTACTTACTGACGACACTGCCAGATTGATTGGTATTAATTCATTTTATCCACACGTTAAAAAAGTCTTAAGTGGCATCCTCAGAGCATTAGATTCCCAGTTTGGAAAGCCTCTTCTTCAAACGAATCCTGCTACAGCTAATAGGTAAGTTGAGTTTACTTGGGTTGTATCTTTTGGGGTTGAAAGTAGTGACACGGGGTTGAAAGTAGTGTTACCGTCTTAGTTTATGTTAAGTACAAGGCCTTCTAGAAAATAACCCCTCTTGTATGTGGCTTGGTATCACTGGCAGATCCAGGGGGACGTCAGACCCCCGCCCCCCAAGATTTTTTCTGCCTCCCTCATTCCTTTTTTTCTGTTTTCCAGTTTCTTAAATAAATTTGTCAATTTGGTCAATTATTGGCGCCCTTGTCACACCCTCCCCCCCCAAGATTTTTCTTATTGGCACCCTTTCACATTGCTCCCCCCCCCAGACTTTTCTCTATATCCGCATCTGCTTGGTATTCACCTAGTTTTAGAGGGAAGTTCACATTAGAATTGCTTTAGATTAATGTTTTTTTCTTCCACTTTTTCTGTGGCATAATCAGTTCCACAACAGAAAACTACTATAGTCACTATCGTGCTATTTGAACGGTTTTTCTAAGATCTTGGAAAGGATTGCGTGATGGTTGGTTATTAGAAAACATATATTTCCAAAAGCCAAGGTTCTCCTTAGTGTACATTTTGGGTCAGACCACCAATGATTCAATCACATATAATGTGTTTATGAGTGTTTAATCTCTTAGAGTACGCTGACTATAATTGCTATGCCTCTTATCTCAAGATGTCGATGAGTGAAAAAGGGAGGGGCTTTAAAAGCAACTGGTTTTACTACTAAATGATTCTAATAATGAAAGTAAATATTTTCTGTTATGTACAAAGAATAGTTTATGTATTCAAGTGCATGAATCCTAGCTGACAGGAACTAATCTTAGCTGACAGGAACTAATGACAGGAATGCTGACAGAAAAGCTGACAGGAACTAATCTTCGAGGTCTTTACAGGAAACAGATGAATTGATTCAACGGGAACATAAACCCAAAATTCACCTATTTCGGGCTTATTTAGCAGCAGCTCCACCAATGGTTAAGTCACAATTTGTTTGTGTCTGCTTAATCTGACCCATTTTTCCTAGGTTGCCGAGGAGTCCTTTTTCTTAGAACGTCGTGAGTGTGAAAAAAGGGAGGGATTTAAAAGCAACTGATTTTTTTCTTATACAAATATGATTCAAAATATTAAGGTTTTCGCTTACGTGCGAAATAATGGTTAGCATTTGAGTACAAGAATCTTTCAAACAGTTCGTGGTAACGAACTTTAAGTAAGGAGTGACCCGGCTAAATAGTAACCGAAACTTTAAAAAACGGAATTTTGATACAATAGATGCATCAAACGAGTTGTATTTTTTATGCTGATTTCAAATATGTAAATTTCATCAAGTTTAGCCTTACCAATCAAAAGTTATGAGCCTGAGAAAATTTGCCTTATTTTTGAAAAAAAAAAAGGGAAGCACCCCCTAAAAGTCATAGAATCTGAATGAAAATCACACCACCAGATTCAGTGTGTTAGAGAACCCTACCCTACTGTAGAGGTTTCAAGCTTGCATTTTTTACCAGAAGAAAGATCACGGATACGGGTTTATTTGTTTTTGTTTTGTTTTTTCCCTAGGGGTGATCATGTCGACCCAGTGGTCCTAGAATATCGCGAGAGGGCTCATTCGAACAGAAATTAAAAGTTCTGGTGCCCTTTTTAAGTGACCAAACAGATTGGAGGGCAACTAGGCCCCCTCCACGCTCATTTTTCCCCAAAGTCACCGCATCAAAATTTTGAGATAGCTATTTTGTTCAGCATAGTCGAAAAAATCTAGTAACTATGTCTTTGAGGATGAATTAATCCCCTACAGTCCCCGGGGAAGAGCTGCAAGTTATGAACTCTGCCCATTGTTTACATATAGTATTGGTTATTGGGAAGTATACATACGTTTTTCAGGGGGATTTTTTTTCTGGTGGGGGGGGGGGGGGTCGGGGGAGTTGGAACAAAATTTGAACTTAGCGCAAAGAGCGAGGCATCAAACAGTTCGTGGTAACGAACTGTAAAGTAAGGAGCGACCCGGCTCCATAGTAACCGAAATGAAAAAAACGGAATTTTGGTATAAATAGATATTTCGAAGAATTGGCTTATTATGCTGATTCCAAATTTATAAGTTTCATTAAGTTTAGTCTTACCCATCATTAAATAAAAAAAAAGTTTTTTTTTAACTGAAAGTAAGGAACGACGTTAAAACTTAAAAACGAACAGAAAATTATTCCGTATATGAAGGGGCTGTCCCCTCCTCAACGCCTCGCTCTTTATGCTAAAGTTTTTATTTGTTTAAAAAAATAAGAGTTGTGAGAAAGTCAAACTTTAGCGTAAAGAGCGAGGCGTGGAGGAGGGGACAGCCCCTTTCATATACGGAATAATTTCTGTTCGTTTTTCCTTACTTTCAACGTCGTTCCTTACTTTCAGTTAAAAAAACTTGTTTTTTTTATTTAATTTTTGAACGTTTTTTTGAATTGATGCAGGTTTTGATTCTGGCTCACCGTACATGAATAATTAAAATAAATTTGCATATTAACTTTACTTTTATTTGGTTAAATGGCTTTCTCGAAACTTGTTTAATTTTATTTACGAACGTTTTTATTAGTAATAAATATACGTAACTTACGAATTAACTTACGTAACGAACTTCTATATTCATATATTTTTAATACGTATAATAGGGGGCTCGCCTACTTGTCAATACCTCGCTCTTTAAGCTAAAGTTCGAATTTTGTTCCAATTCTTTTAAAAATGACCCCTTAATCACAAAGGCCGTTATCTAGAATAAATAGCTCTTATGAAAGTACTAAAAAATCTTTGGCTTAAAGAGCGAGGTACTGACTAGGGGGTGAACCCAATCATACACGTGATATTTTCTGTTCGTTTTAAGTTTTGATGTTACTCCTTATTTTCAGTTGAAAACTTGTTTTTATATTTAATTTCTGATCTTTTTTTTAAATAATGCTGGGAAATCCGGCGCCCCCTTCATAGCAATGTCCCTTCCCCATTAAAACTTCCTTCATGGAAAGATCCTCCCACATAACCCCCAACACCCACCCTTATACCAGAAACCCCCCTTATACCAGAAAAATCCCCCCTGAAAACGTCTGTATACTTCCTAATAACCAATACTATATGTTAACATTGGGCTAAGTTCATAACTTTCAGCCCTCCCCCCCCAGGGACTTCGGGGGATTAAGTCATCCTAAAGGACATATTTATCATATCGTCAACCATGTTGAACAAAATGGCTATCTCAAAATTTTTTGATCAGGTGACTTTGGGGAAAAATGAGTGTGGGAGGGGCCTAGTTGCCTCCATTTTTTTGGTCACTTAAAAAGGGCACTAGAACTTTTAATTTCCATTCCAGTGAGTCCTCCCGCGATATTCTAGGACAACTGGGTCGATACGATCACCCCTGGAAAAAAAAAAAAAAAAAAAAAAAAACATATAAACACGCATCCGTGATCTTTCTTCTGGCAAAACATGCAAAATTCCACATTTTTGTAGATAGGAGCTTGAAACCTCTACAGTAGGGTTCTCTGATACGCTGAATATGATGGTGCGATTTTCATCAAGGTTCTATAACTTTTAAGGGGTCTTTCCCTCTTTTTTCGAAATCAGCCAAATTTTCTCAGGCGCGTAACTTCTGATGGTTAGGACTAAACTTGGTGAAAGTCATATATTTGAAATCAGCATTGAAATCTGATTCTTTTGATGTATCTACTGGTATCAAAAAACCCGTTTTCTAGGGCTTCGGTTACCATTGAGCCGAGTCGCTCCTTACTTACAGTTCGTTACCACGATCTGTTTGGAAAGCTACAAGCCTGAGAAAATTTGTTGGATTTTCGAAAAAAGGGGAAAGATCCCCTAGAAGTCATAGAATTCTAATGAAAATCTCACCATCAGATTCAGCGTATCAAAGGACCCTACTTTAAAGGTTTCAAGCTGCTATATGCAAAAATGGGGAATTTTGTAGTTTTTGCCAGAAGAAAGATCAGGAATGCGTGTTTGTTAGTTTTTTGTTTGTTATTTTTGTGTTTTCCCCAGGGGTGATTGTATCGACCTAGTGGGTCTTGAAAGGCCCAATAACTATGCCTTTGGAGATATATGATCGAGCCCCCACAGCCCCCGGGAAATGTCTTTAAATTAAACAATTTGCCCGTTGTTTACATATAGCATTTGTTATTGGGAAGTATGCATACATATTTAGGGTGGGGAGGGGAGGACGAATTTTCTGCTGGGGGGTTTTGCAAGGGGAGAATTTTCCATGGAGAGGGAAGTTTCTAGGGGGTGAATTTTTCAGGGGAAATTTTACATTGCGGAAATTTGCCAGAATTCCTATACGAAATTTCTTTATATGCCTTGCTTTCTCTTTACCGATTCTATTTGACGTGTTGAGATGTTAAGGGTAATTGTCCGGGGTAAATTTTCGTCAGGATTGAAATTGTCCAAAGGATATTTCCGTGGGACGGGGGTTTTTCCGTGGAAGTGGAGACAAATATCCTAGCGTTGTTATTACGTATATGAGAAGGTTTGCACCCTCCTTAACACCTCGCTCTTTACGGTGAAGTTTAAATTTTGTCCCAATTCTTTAAAAACGACTCCTGAAACACAAGGGTCGTTTGATCATAAAAATCAGTAACTTTTTAAAGTGCCCAAAAACTTTAGCGTGAAAAGTGAGGTGTTAAGGAGGGTCCAATCCCCCTCATATACGTATTAATTTATGTTCGTTTGGAGTTTTAAAGTTGCTCCTTACTTTCAGTTGAAAAACTTGTTTTTTTGTTTAATGAGCTGACAGAGACTAATTTTCAAGTTCTTTACAGGAGGCAGATGAGTTGATTCCACGAGAGCATAAACCCAAAATCGACCTATTTCGGGCTTGTTTAGCAGCAGTTCCAAGGCTTATACCCGATGGAATGTCAAAGTCGGAATTAGTTGACCTCCTGTCACGTCTTACTCTCCACGTTGACGAAGAGCTGAAAACTCTGGCATTGCAAAGTCTTCAGAATATTATTACTGAGTTTGCAGAGTGGCGTGAAGATACGATTTACGGTTTGTTCTACCTTTTTTCAAATATGGTGTCATATGAAATAAAAATTAATGACATCTTCCATTGACATTTTACGTTTTACAATTACATTGACATTAACGACAACGATATTTAATGTCAATTTTATGACATCCATATTTATGACATGTTCCTGATGTTTTGAACATGTCTCTATTTTTAGAAATTATAACTCTGATAGTTACTCCTATCAGCCCGTATGTCGTAGTCACGGCTAGAGTTAGTTAACTCACAAACTAGGTGAAAATTACCAGAGATGGTATTTCTACACAAGACATGGAGTTTATGACTCCATATAGTCTTCAGTCTTCAGAACAGTTTTAAGAATATTATTACTGAGTTCGCAGAGTGGCAAAACAGGTCCTACATCTCAATTTTTGTTTGTTTGTAGACCGTACCATCTCGAAATATTTAGTACTTAGCGGTGACTGGTCTGAATAAAGACAATCGGAAATTCGGTTCGAATGTCCGATAATGTATGTATATAATGATTATATTGTTTGATAATCAAATTGGTCTGATAAAGATAATAACAAGAGGAAAAAGCGCAAATCAAGCTTGAAAGGACAGCAGTCATCCAGCATTCATAAAATAAGATAATATTTATTTTCAAAAGGCTATCACAAGCTATAATAGAGCCGAATTCACTTCATATGTCCAAAAGAGAAAGTTAAACAAAGAAACAAATAATACAGCAAGACAAAAGTAATAGAAATATCGAACAAGAATAAAAATGATCAATAAATTGAATGCAAAAAAAAGAAAAAAAAATCTATGTCCAAGAACTAAAATGAACTTTATGCTATTAATGGCAAAAAACAGAAACAGAAAGGATAGGGAATAAAACGATAATACTTTATCAAAAACAACTATCACAGGCTAAAAGAAAAAATAGCCGAATTCGTATTCCAAGTCAAATACTGTAAAAATTAAAACAATCGAAATCAAAATGTCAATTAACCAAGGCAGTACCCAGGATTTTTTGTTTGGAGAGAGTTTTACTCAATTTTTTTTCGGGGGGGGGGGGGTGCACAAAAAACGCATACAAAATTTGTTTATGTCCATTTTTGTTACGTTTTTTTACGAGTCAGACAAACATTTCGGGGGGGGGGGGTCAAACCCCCTAACCCCCCTGGATATGGCCTTGCAATTAACTGTCAGATTGAAATATTTACAAATAAAGAAAAGATTGTGCAAACGACTAGATAAAAGAAGAAATAGAGCTCAAATAAGTATCACAAACGAGCAAAATAAAAAGTGGCCATAGATAAAAAAAAAAACGGGTATAATTATTGTGAATATACACCTTCAACGTAAAAAGGTAAGGAAGAGTTAATTTTGATTCAGCAAACATACCAAGAATTATTAAGGTGCTCCAGAACAAAGGGGATAAAAACTTTCCGTAACCACTCTCTAACGGCATGGATCGGAGAATAAGTTGGATTGCTAAGGAGGCTAAGCGGGGAATTGGAGTCTAATGGTGTTGTGAAAATCGAAGACAATGTCCAGGGATTAGAAATGTCCAGGGATCTGGAAGAAAAGTGCGGGAATTAGAAGTGGTGGATATAGTGAAACGCAAATAAATTTGTCCCCTCCTTTCTTTTAACATGATAATGCGTACGGCTTTAAGAAGAAAGGAGTTTGGGATTTTCCTCTCTTTGTAAACGATCCTGGGCAAGCGATTTTGAACCGACTCATTTTTGTCGCTAACTTCACTTCAAGGTTGCGTATGCCAGACCGGGCATACATATTCCAATAAAATAAACTGATGATTAAGTATATCCAGGAGAGAAACTAAAAGAAGCGAAGAGTTTTACCTTAAAAGACCTTAATCCTAGTCGATACACAGATAAGTTATTAGAAACTTCAAACCTCTGGCTTCGAATCCATGAATACAATAAAGTACCTCAACGAAGTAATCCCAACGAGCAAACTCCATAAGATAGCATGAAACGAATCAATCTTACGTTCGGGTAATAACTATGCACAAGCATAGCGAGAATAAAAAATTATAAGAGGCGAAAGATGAGCAAAGCAATGAGACATATAACAAATGTAAATATAATCTAAAAATAATTCTTAGCATCATGTTGCCATTCTATTATACACTTTTTTTTTATTTCCTTTTAGAAAGGTATACAGCTCTCAAAAGTTTTATTTTACTTAGGTTTATTTTGGTCTCGGCGTCCTCACCTTTGCATTCTATATTCCTGTTTGTACATCTAATTTTAGCTATGATTTCTTTCTTCTATTATAATAATCGATAAGACTGATGCATAATGCAAAAAATAAGGTAAACTTTGAGTTGAAAAATGCCCTATGTTTGTAATTTGGGGTCCAGTGCAGTTGATGCCCTCGCTCCATAAGCTGCTTGTAAAAACACTGTGGAAAAGCTGAACTGTGAGCTGGACTGAACTGTGACGGTAACTTTACGCACCACCCGCCGGCTTTTGAATGAACTACCTTGTAAATTAGTGACGTTTACTCACATTAGCATGTGCACAAGCTGCTAGTTGCTGCTTGTTGCTAGCTGCTAGTTGCTAGTTGCTGTGCACAAGCTGCTAGTAGTATTTTATTTAGGGACATTAGCATAAAAAGCAGAGAACAGCGCGTGGTTTCCACGCAACAGCTTGTTGGCTGTTGAGCAAGTGAGAAATTGTGTGTGTACTCGACTACTAGCGTACTCGCAGACTCTCTGACCTTTTACAAGCCGGTTTGTTAGCTTGTAAACTCTCCCTTGAACTTGAGGCGTTAACTAAGGAGTCAATACAAAGTTCTGTAGCAAGGGTACTAAAATCTCTAAAAATTAAGTTGATTTGGTCATCTGCAACCCCAGAAGGATTTTGGTAGCAACACCATGGTAAAAAAGATAAAGGTAAAGAATACGGCATTGGACTTTACAGCCCCTACCGGCAGTGCTGATCTCTGTTTCATAGTCTTCTTCTGCCAGGAAGTACAATGGGGGGTTGCTACCCAGCCAGAATGTGCTTTCGCACACCCTTCCTGTTTACCTTCCCCAGATTTCTCCAGGTATCCAATTTAGAGCTTGGTCGACTCTAGCTGAGCTTACAGAATCACGCCACTGACCCCCATTTCAAACCAAATAACCAGTGACACCAGGACTCGAACCCGTGTCCTTACGGACAAAAGATTTCAAGCCATAACACCATGGAAAATAATTAGAAAGGATAAGGGATCTAATATAGTTTCCTGGACAGACCCACAAGAAATCCTGGCACCACTCGACCTATCCTCATTCGGAAGGACACAATGCTCCTGGTCAGACAGACAACTCCCTATCTCTCTCATAATGAACTTCTGGGCATTGAGTTGTATGGTTTTATCAAGGACAGTTGAGTAATCCAGATTTTCAAAGGCTTCTGAAATATCAGTAAAAAATAGCTGCGTTGAAAGATCGTTTAGTCTCTAAACGCTTTGAGATACCGCTAACCTCAATACAAGATAATGGGTCGCTCTATGTTCAGGTCTGAAGCCGACCTAATTTGGTCAATGTTATATTTTATATCCTTGCATAGAAAATCGTACAAAAAACTTTCACAACGCTTGGAGAGACTTTGCATGTTAGATATGGGTGTAAGATCACCAAAATTATGACCTTGCTCATGACTGTAATGTGCGTACATGTTTATAGTCGTGCCTAGGGGAGGGATAAAGAATTGGCGAAGGAAATGCTCCTTCCCTAAAATTCCCTCTTAAATGGGTCACAAACAAAAATTTATAGCACTAAACTAATAGCGGTTAAAAAGAAGAAAAAAAATCTTTGAATCCTAATCTGCTCGGAGAGCCGACTTTAGATTAAATATTGTTTTAACTGAGACAGCTTTGTGTTAAAAGTACGTAGACTACATATTGCCATCCTATTATCACAGCTGAACAATACTCTTTAGATGATAAGCTGTAACTAGTTTACTTTCAACATTACCTCAGCATGAAAACCACTCCTACGTTAGAGCTCGTTCGTATTGGCGTATACAAAGTAAGTACATACGCCTATTCGGTGTCTGCGAAGCAGAGAGGATATAAATATCTGACATCAAGAAATTCTCGCAATTGATACTTATTCAGTTTTACTTTATTGATTGCGGAAAATCTTATGGTATCAGAAAAAATGAAATTGGTGCAGAGGACTTTAAAAACCACGTTAATTTTGCTTCCTCCGGTATCGGGGGGGGGGGGGGGAGAAGAGGTACTTCACTCTAGGTGCTCGGTGTAACTTGAACCCAACGAAAGCAATAATCCTTCTATCAGGTTTTTCCGCCAAAGATTGATGTAGAAATGTTTACCTAGTTGGGACAGTGCCAAATTTAATGATTGAAATGCCCAGAGTTCCGGGGAATAAATGTACAAAGATTTAAGCGTTCCAGACATAGATGGCATTTCGGTCCAAATGATTGGGACGAAGTGTATTATGTTTTGCATTATATTTTATTATTTATTGTAAAATACAATACAGACATATATATATATATATATATATATATATATATATATATATATATATATATATATATTATTTATATATTTAGTATTTTAATGGAGCTATGTACTGTACTCACTTAAGACAAATTTTACTTTGGTGAAGTTTTTGTCCATTTCTTCCTGAGGTGCGGCTTTGCATTTAGAACCAAAGATGACTTATGGCCAAAAAACTGGTTCATCAGAAAATAACATCAAACGCAATTTATTGCCTTTCAGTTTTTTATAATCCTATGCTTTTAAATCGATTTTTCATTGCTATGATGCCTATTACACTTGCAGCACGGAATTTCAATAAATGTAATGTTGAATCGTCAAAAATAACGCGAATATCTTTAAAAGATAAAAAAAGCAATTAGTTCCCTATGTTCTCTGTTTAGGTTAAGCTTAATGAGCCCCTATCCTTTACAAAGATTGAAAGGAACTCCGAAAATGCGGAGACAAAATTTATATCGCTAAAAACCTGGAAAAATATGCTTTAGATTACTGTTATTTGTACAATCAGCTTTACCGAGATATTTTTCTTTGAATTTAAGACAAGACGACGCACTTGTTTCGGATTTGTATGTTTTTACTTGTATTATCTGGTTGGCTTGCTAACTACCAACAGAAAGTTAAGTTTTTCTTAGCGAAACGCTTAGCTTTCACCTGGATTCGGGGGGGGGGGTACCGATAGTTGGTTTACTGTTGCCTACCAAGGCGGCTGACTGGGGCTCCTGAAAACTAGGTAATAATAATATTTACATATAATTTGCAACTTTTAAAAATCTCCAGTGTGTCATTTTACAATGGTATGTACGTTGCAAATTGATTGGACTTCAGAAGAAAAGAATTTACTGTGTATTTATTGGAAAAAGGGTTTTTCATTTATTACTGCTAATTTAATAAAAAATGTTGTTGCCATATCGATGTATTTACAATGAGGTAACATATTTCTCTTGATACAGGTTTTGTCCAGTTCTTTATTCGAGAAATTCCTGATACATCTTCTAGTCTTTACGATAGTGGCTTACGTGGGCTTCTACAATTAGTTATAACATGGCGAACAGTGGTGGGTTCAACTACAACTCAAAACAATACGAATAACTCCCTAAGGTCCGTTAGAGAAACAATTGAAGAAAAAGCAGAGCTCGCTCCTAGACTTGATTCTGCCACTGTTCTACATATGACTGAAGCTTTTTGCTGGTGTGGCCTTTTGTCACTGTAGATTCGCCCCCAGAAGAATCTCTGTATTAATACTGAAAGAAGTGAAGCAGATTCTAAAGACACTGAATTTGATACAAAGTATGATGAGCCCGTTTTAGATGTTATGGATAAGTGCTGTCCAGAAGTATTAGAAAAGTGCTCATCTATGCTTCCGTCGAGTGAGAAGGCGGCGCTAAATAGTGTGATTCCGGATATGCAGTGGTTAGCTGAACGAAATTCAGCCATATGGACCGCAGGTAATAATTTACAGAATTTAAGAAAAAGAAAAAAGTATAAAAGAAACAGAAAAAAAAATCCAACAAACTTTAAATAATAAAAATCCGAATATTTTGACTCCGCGTCCGAGTGCCTTTATCAATAGGAAAGATTTTAAAATATTTTTTTTTTTTTTTTTATTTTTATTTTTTTTTTTCTGTTTGATAAAAGGCTCCCGGACGTGGACTTGGAATATTCAGATTCTTATTATTTAAAGTTTTTTTTTTTTTTTTTTGTTCCACTGTTTTCTTTGAATTGTACCCCTTTTTTATCTCTATTAAATTCTGTAGATGGAAAGCAGTGTTGTCTAAGAAATTGTTTAGGTAATAATTTATTTAGGATTAAAACTAATGACGAAGACCACACTGCTCCTCTGTCATACAAGAGCAAGAAGTTATGTTAAAAATGCGCACTTTCTGCCAAGACAGTGACCAGAATAAAATATAAGCGAATTCATCAACCGTCTTCAGGGACCATAAAAACTTGAAAAAAAAATTAATCAGAAAATGAATTAAATAAAAAACATTTTCGGCAACATCACTCTGAGAACGTCATCCAGGTTTTTTGTATGTTTTTCATTTTTTTTTTTTTTTTTTTTTTTTTTTTTTTTTTTTTTTTTTTTTTTTTTTTTTTTTTTTTTTTTTTTTGTGTGTGTGTGTGTGTTCTTGAAGTTTTTTTTTGTTTTTGAAGTTGTTCTTCGCCGAGAAGGTTGTTAAATATAAAGCCAAAATATTCGTTTATTTTTACTATTTTCATTGTCTTCGCAAGAAGTCCCATTTCTGCATAACTTCGTGTTTTTTGTATATTAAAGGCTTTTACTGACACAGAATCACTACTGAAAACACATTTAATCTTTCTGTTTTGTTGTGATATTATTTTGTCTTTTGTCGCTAGTTCTGACATGTGACAATAAGAAGTGAAATATGACAGTCTTTTCAGCAAGCCCAGATCATTTTCCAAAAAAAAATTAAATAACATCATAACTCTGACTGAGTGAATGGCTAGATTTGAAACTAATAAATCCAATAATGCAAATAGTTTTCTTTCTGTCGTAGCTACATCTGTAGGGTTGCTGAAAAATCACACGTTTCGCAGGGGATACAAACCCTTAGATAAATAAAAGTTTTCTGTTTCTATGCGTGTAAAGATATACTGTTCATTTTCTTTTTAAGATAGGCATTCAAAGGGAGTATCTTTTTCGCTGCATTGCTAGGATGACTCCACAGGTCTTTGATTTCAACTAAACATGTAAGATAAGATTTCCTTTCTAAAAACTATTACATGGTCTAATAAAGCAGAATTCGCTTCTTATGTCAGGTAAAAGAGAACAAAAAACGAAAACAGAATACACCAAAACTATAGATAAATGTTAAACTAATTAAAGAATGGTTATTCATTAACATGGTTACTTAAAAAGAAATTAAAAAATTTATCAAAATGTAACGTATAAAAATAATGTATCGAAAATTGGTAAAGCAAATATTACACAATTAATTGGAAAAAAAATGAAAAAAAATGAAAGAGGGAGTAGATGGATGGATGGATAGATAGTTCTGATGGATAGGCAATTATTATAAGCTAAATAATATGTCAGATATAATTCAATTAGTTTATGTCGCTTGTCTCTTTTCACTTGGACACTTGGACAAATTCTACCGTTTTTTTCAATACTTGGCGTAATCCCAGCAGAAGTGAATCGGATCTTTGTCTCCATAAAGATAGTTTTTCGGTCAGGCATTGTAAAGTCAGGGTTCCAAGATGGAATCTGACTTGTTATAAACTAGCTCGGTCAGATTATCTTAAAATTCTATGGGCGTATTCTAGATTGCAAACTGTAGTAACTTTACTCTAACTATTGAAGTTACTCGAAGTTGACATCCACTTGGAATGGTTGTAAAGCAATTATGGGCTTATTAGTTTTATAAGGGTATAATCTTCGTGAATTACATTTGTATTATTACTCTTTCATTATTATTTCTTCTAATAATACTTTCGATATGTTTGAAACTGATAGTAATAACAAGAGAATAATGATCAACAGTTCCTTTCCTACAGATGCCCATTAACTATCTTTAATATAAGTTACTAAAAAAGCAAATTTGATGTTACATTTCTGTCGTTCCAGCTACTACGACGATGTCGGTTGGAACGAAAAAGTTAGTTTTTCGTAACCTTTAGTTGCTTTTTATTGAATGTGGAATGCAGCTTATATATTTCTTTTGTAGGTACTCATGATGAAAGTGCAGTAAAAAACAGTTTCTTCTCAAAATTTAAGTGGAGCCGATCCATGGGCCACGTGTCTATTAAGTTTCCTGGAGTTAAATCGCCTTATGACCAGATCTGTTACAGCTGTGAATCATTCCTGGCCAATTGTCCATTCTAGACTGAGTGCACTCTACTCAGTGGTTGATCCCTCGTAAGTCAAAGACCATTGCTTAACAGAATGTTATCCATCAAAGTGCATATTTTCTTTATTTGGAATTAAATTGTAGGCAAAAGAGACTAAAACGTATGACGTATGGACGGATGATAGATAGACTTATCTATTAACAAATGAAGTGACATCATTTTTACACAATCCTAAAAAGGGTTCATGCCAGATTTACCTCTCACTCACTTGGACTATCTTTCTTGGCTTTTTCTATAATTAGCTATGGCTTGATGCCTGCAACTACTTGATTTTATTTCAAAATCAGAATCAATAACAGAATTTCTATTTTGTTGTATCTCAGGATCATTAGAAAAAGTCTTCCATTTGCTGCTGATTTTGACTGCTGTGTATTGATGCTATCTCTCTTCTAAAACCCAAAAATAGGCAAATTTTATGAAAAGGTATATATTTTCAGAAAGGCAATTAGGTTCAACTAGGTTCTAGTCAATAATAGTAAGACAGTAATGCAAAGCTAACAATTCTGCCAAGGCTGGTATCAGGATTTTGTTCAGTGGGGGGGGGGGGGGGGGGGGGGGGGGGGGGGGGGGGGGGTGGGGGGGGATGGTTACAAGAAAAAATTACAAAATATGTTGATATGCATTTTTACGACTTTACTGTGTTACAATTGAGCAGTGTTGAGGAAGTTTTTTGAGATATCACATTTGCCAATCTGATCGAGAAAAAAATATCTAGGGATTCTGGTGTTCTTTTTTCTTTATTTATTTATTTATTTATTAATAAATAAATTCTGTGCTGAAATTGAGCAGTATTTTTTTTTTTTTTTTTTTCCTTTTTTCTTTTTCTTTTTCTTTCCTTTTTTTCCCGTTGATAAAGGGATGTGGATTCGAAATATATTCGGAATTTTTTATTAGTTAATGTCTTGTTGTTGTTTTTATTTTTAGTTCGTTTGATTCACTGCTTTATTTAATTAAAAACTGTTTTTCTCTCTTAAACTCACTTAAATTCTCGTAAATGTAAAAGCAGTGCGATCTAAGAAATTACCTAGTCCTGCCATAAATATTGATGCGAGGTATTTGATTAAAAATAAATAGAACTACTGGTTTGATTTGAATTTTTTTTTCACATCTTGTTACTGATATAATTAACTACAAACTTACAAAAAAAAAAAAAAAAAAAAAAAAAAAAAAAAAAAAAAAAAAAAAAAAAAAAAAAAAAAAAAAAAAAAATCAAAATCAAAATGGCCGCCATTTGCCTGAATACACCGACAAAGTCTATTAGGTCATTCATCAATCGCTGTACGGACGAGCCTAAGAAAGTTGAAATGGGGGTTCTAGTGGCCTTTATAAGTGACAAAAAAGATTGGAGGGCAACTGACCGACCCCCTCCCTTTACGAGTCAGGCAGAAATTTAGGGGTGGATTGATGATAGGCTCTGCTTGGCAATAAAGGGGACCAGGGACTTCGATCCCCACATCGGCAAGGTAGGGTGACAAGGCTGGTGGTTGGCTCTATAAAAAGACCCAGCAACTGGAACATTGATTTTGACGCCCTGTGCACCAGCATTGGCTTTATCCTTTTTAAGGTTCCTAAATAAGTATTAGCATTGTAAGGGTTTAAAATGTTTAATATATACTCAAGTATCTCAGCTGTTCCCAAATGCAAAATCTCAGGAACTGCGCTCGGCCAAAAAGAGGGATATAATATTTCTTGAGAACGGAATGAGAGATAATTTAAACGCTTTTACTTGCAAGTAATCAAGATTTATGCATAATTGTTTATTATCTCTTATTTATTAAATACATATCAATTTTATTTAAATATAATCACTAAGATTTAGGAAGCAAACTATAAACCTACTTTTGTCGACCTTTTGCTTACACTTTGTTTCATGTTAGAATCAAGGAAGAATCTAACATAAATTCTCATAGCTAGAAATTGTATGAAATAAAGAGGAAAAAATAATAGAAAAATTCCTTACTTTCCATTTTGTCCCTAGATACCTCCCCGCTAGATGCAGGGTTTTCGGCCACTTGTCATTTTGTCAATTGTCAGTTGTCAATTTGGCCGCTTGTTTTTTTTTTTTTTTTTTTTTTATCTTGGATGCTGTCCCTAGGTGTAAAAGAAAAAAAAGTGAAAATTCTTCAATTTCAAGGTTTGTTTGATTTTTTTTTTTTTTTATAGCGCTTTGATATTTTTGTGTTTATTATTTCTTATGTTATTTTACTGAAAACTTCAGGTGTGAGAATAAAATTTATTGCTTTTCCTGAAAAACTGACCCACAAATTCAAGTGACTGCATCTTGTCATATATTTAAAAAAGGGAAGTGTTTCCCTTATTTTTAAATGAATATATAGCTATGTTCTGAAAAAGAAGCGTAAAAAGCACTGTTTGTGAATTTTGAAATCAAGAAAGGTAAGCGCCTCTGAGAATGACGATTCAGCTTGTTAAGTCAACATTTTATCTCAGCTCAGCAACATTAGCAACATCAATAAACATTTAAAAAGAAAGGTTCAAGTCATGCCCAAATACGCGAAAATATTAAGGCTCTTTAATATTTCAAAATACTTGAAAAACTACCTAACTTATAAAGAAGAACTTTTGACGAAAGTTTGGAACGTAGGAAGAAAATTCAGAAGAAGAGTAATTAAACAATTATTTTGACGCTCTCTTTGGCAGAATAAAGAAGATTATTCATCTCCATGACAATGTGGACCTCTTGAGGAGTTTTGATCATAGGCAGCGCGCTAGCGCTGCCTAAGTAAAGAACGATGTGGCCACAATGTGTTGTTTTTTTTTTCTCCATACCCGGGCACTTCGTATCGAGGAGTTGTCGTAGAAAGTTCGAAAAAGGGCTCATCGATTGCAAATTGGAGTGGCTAGTACCCTTTTTAATAGTCGAAAGTGATTGGAGGGCACTAGCCCCCCCACGCCCATCATTCCCCCAAAACACATCCAATCAAATTTTAAGATAGCCATTTTGTTCAGCGTAGTTGATTTCCAAATAGAAAATATCTTTTTGAGGAGGGACTCTCCCCCACAACCCTCGGGCAAGGGTTTTAAGTTATGCCCTGGGGGCATATAAGGTTTTTTATAGAAGGGGTTGTCGTAGAAACTTCAAAAAAGCTCATTCGATTGGAAATTCAAACGGTTAGTGCCCGGTTTAATAGTCGAAAGTGATTGGAGGGCAACTATCCCCTAACACCCATCATTCCCCCAAACACATCCAATCAAAATTTTGAGATAGCCATTTTGTTCAGTGTAGTTGATTTCCAGATAGAAAATAGTTTTTTTGAGGAGGACACTCCCCCACAACCCTCGGGGCAAGGGTTGTAAGCTATGCCCTGGGGCATATAAGATTTATAATAGAAGGCGTTGTCATAGAAACTTCAAAAAAGGCTCATTTGATTGGAAATTCAAAGGGCTAGTGCCCTTTTTAATAGTCGAAAGTGATTGGACGGTACCTAAACCCCCCTCTCACGCCCACCTTTTCCCAAACACATCCAATGAAAATTTTGAAATAGCCATTTTGTTCAACGTAGTTTAAAGTTCTGGAAATTAGGTCTTTGAGGATGACAAGCCCCTCACAACCCTCAGGACAAGTATTGTAAGTTATGCCCTAGGGGCATATATAGTTTTTATAGAAAGCTTTGTCGTAGAAACTTCAAAAAGGGCTCATTCGATTAGAAATTGAAATGGCTTGTGCCCTTTTTAATAGTCGAAAGTAATTGGAATGCAACTAACACCCTTCCACGCCCACCATTTCCCCAAACACAACCAATCAAAATTTGAAATAGCAATTTTGTGCCACGCAGTTAAAGTTCAGGACATTATACCTTTGAGCAGGACACTCCCCTCACAGTCTTCAGAGCAAGGGTTTATAAGTTTTTGCCCTGGGGCATATAAGTTTCTATTGAAATCTTGGAAACTTGAAAAAGGGCTCATTCTATTTGAAATTAAAGGTCTAGTGCCCTTTTTAATAGTCGAAAGTGATTTGAGGGCAACTAGCCCCCCCTCTCTCGCCCACCTTTTCCTCAAAACACATCCAATCAGAATTTTTAGATAGCCATTTTGTTCAGTGTTGTGGATTTCCAGATAGAAATTATGTTTTTGAGGAGGACACTCCCCCACAGCCCTCAGGGCAAGGGTTGTAAGTTATGCCCCTTCGGACATATAGGGTTTTTTCTGAACGCGTCGTCGTAGAAACTTCAAAAAGGGCTCATTCGATTGGAAATTGAAATGGCTAGTGCCCTTTTTAATAGTCGAAAGTTATTGGAAGGTACATAACACCCCTTCTTCGCCCACCATTTCCCCAAATACATCCAATCAAAATTTTGAAATAGCCATTTTGTTCCACGCAGTTAAAGTTCAGGAAGTTATACCTTAGAGCAGGACACTCCCCCCACAGTTTTCAGGGCAAGGGTTATAAGTTATGCCCTGGCGGTATATAAGGTTTTTATTGAAATGTTTGTCGTAGAAACTTGAAAAAGGGCTCATTCGATTGGAAATTCAAAGGCCTAGTGCCCTTTTTAATAGTCGAAAGTGATTTGAGGGCAACTAACCCCTTCTCTCACGCCCACCTTTTCCCCAAACACATCCAATCAAAGTTTTTAGATAGCCATTTTATTCACCGCAGTTGAAAGTTTTGGAAATTAGCCTTTAAGGATTACAACCTATCCCCCCCCCACAACCCTCAGGGCAAGAGTTTTAAGTTATGCCCTGGGAGCATGTAAGGTTTTTATTGAAGGCGATGCTGTAAAAACATCCAAAAGGGCTCATTCAATTGAAAATTGAAAGGGCTATTGTGACCCTTTTAATAGTCGAAAGTGATTGAAGGGCAACTAACCCCCCTCTCACGCCCACCATTTCCCCAAACACATCCAATCAAAATTTTGATATATCCATTTTGTTCAACGTATTCGAAAGTTCTGGAAATTAGGTCTTTTAGGATGATAACCCCATCAGAGCTTTCAGTGCAAGTGTTTTAATTTATGCCCAGGGGGCATATAAGGTTTATATAGAAAGCTGTTGTACAAAATTTTAAAAGGGGCTCAATTGATTGGAAATTGATATTGCCCTTTTTAATAGTCGAAAGTGAGGGGAGAGTAATTAACCCCCCTCTTACGCCCTCCCTTTCCCCAAACACATTCAATCAAAGTTTAGAGATAGCCATTTTGTTCAACGGAGTTGAAAGTTTCTGGAAATTATGTATTTAAGGATGACGAACAACCCCCCAGTGTCCCCAGGCGAAGGTTTTAAGTTATGCCCTGGGGGTATATAAGGTTTTTAATGATAGGTTGTCGTATAAACTTCAAAAGGGGCTCATTCAATTGGAAATTAGAGGGCTAGTGCCCTTTTTAATAGTTAAAAGTGATTGGACGGTAACTAACCCCTCTCTCACGTCCACCATTCCCCCAAACACATCCAATCAAAATTTTCAGATAGCCATTTTGTTCAACGCAGTAGAAAGTTCACGAAATTAGGTCTGTTAGGATGACAACCCCCCCCCCCCCAGCCCTCAGGGCGAGGGTTGTAAGTTATCCCCTGGGGCATATAAGGTTTTTTATCGAAAGCGTTGTCGTAGAAACTTCAAAAGGGCTCATTTGACTGGAAATTGAAAGGGCTAGTGCCTTTTTTAATAGTTGAAAATGATTGGAGAAAGACTAACGCCCCTCTCACGCCCACCATTGTTCCCAGACACATCCAATCAAAATTTTGAGATAGCCATTTTGTTTAACGTAGTTGAAATTTCTGGAAATTAGGTCTTAGAGGATGACAACCACCCTCACAGCCCTTAGGGTAAGAGTTGCAATTTATGCCCTGGGGGCATATAAGGTGTTTATAGGAAGTGTTGTCGTAGAAACTCAAAAAGGGCTCATTCGATTGGAAATAGAAAGGCTTATTGCCCTTTTTAATAGTCGAAAGTGATTGGAAGACTTGACATTTTTATAGTAAAGATCGATGTGGATATAATGTATTATTTTTTTTTGTTGTTGTTTGTTGTTTAGACCAGGGCACTTTGTATCGAAGGAGTTGTCGTAGGAACTTCGAAAAGGCTCATTCGATTGAAAATAGAAAGGGCTGATGCCCTTTTTAATAGTCGAGAGTGACTGGAGGAAAACTAATCCCTTCCCACGCCCACCCTCCCATTTGACTTTATGTTTAAAAACTAAATGTTGCCATAAGATTAAATCAAAATGCACTGTGTTAATGCTAATTCCCAATAAGGCATCTCAGCAGTATCCCAAGAACGACTGAGGGTTTTATGTTCAAACTTTTGGGGCTGCTTCTGCTCTTAAGATTTAACCAAATCAAAATAGCGTAAGTGTATCCAAGCTATCAAAGAAAGTAAACAGATTTTTTTTGCGAATGGTATCAAGTTTTCCATTTCAGGTCAACTAGACGAGGCATGAAACTAAATTAAACACTTCTATTTGTGTCCAGATTTTTAATAGGGTGTATGTTGTTAAAAATTGCTGAAATTTTTCTCTAGCATACAATAGCAGGCCAAACTATAAATCTTTAAAAAAACGAAAAGATTTAAAGTATTATTTTCTTTTTCTCTGAAAAGACTATGCCAATATAAAACGAACAGAAAATAATTAAAAAAAACTTTTTCCACAAAATAAGTTTTTCAAAGAAAAGTAAGGAACTCCATTAAACAAAAATGAGCAAAAATAAAATCAAATAATCTACCAAGCGTGAAATTACCACAAATCTGCATCAATAAATAAATGAAACCCAAAACGAACAGAAATTACAATAAATAACCGAGACTCGGCTATTTATTAACCGAGACTCGGTAGTTTTTGACTCGGTTACCGAGTCAAACTCAAAACGAGCAGAAATTAACATAAGTTGGGCTCAAAACCCATATGCCTTCCCAAGGCCAGATCATAATTTGCACTTTGCTGAAAAAAATACAAAATGAATGTGCATTGTCAGTTTAATATACATATACTGATATTTAGTAATCAAAATCTTAATATTATTTGATTTATTGAAGTTATAAAAGTAAGAACATTTATATTTTTATATTTATCGATGCTCATTTACGGTAGTTTCACGCTTGGTAGATTATTTGATTTTATTTTTGTTCATTTTTTTGTTTAATGGAGTTCTTTACTTTTCTTTTAAAAACTTATTTTGTGAAAAAAGTTTTTTTTAATTAATTTTAGAAGAAGAACTGGATTCTTTGTACCCTAAAGTGGATTTTTTGACTTCTTCTGTTAAAAGATCCACTGTCTTTTTATTTTTGCTACGGGTCACAGTGTTTACTTTGTCTTTTTCCAAGCCTTTTCAAAAGGGGGTACAAAGATAAGAATAAAAAAAAAAAGATCAAAATTTTGTTTGTATTCATTTTTTTATGTTTTTACTAGTCAGACAAAATTTCGGGAGGGGGGGAGGCAATGTTCTTAATATTTCAGAATATTTGAAAAACTACCTAACTGGAAAGAGGAACTTTTGATGAAAAGTTTGGAACGTAGGAAGAAAAACAGAAGAAGAATAATTAAACCTCTATTTTGACTATATACGACAAGGGTGTATCTAGAATTTTTTCCTAGGGGCTGTTTTTTCAGGGGGGGGGGGGTACAGAAATAAGATAAAACACCCATCAAAAATTTCTTTATATTCATTTTTGTTACCTTTTTACTAGTCAGACAAAATTTCGGCCGTATCCCTCTTGGATACTGCCTCGATATACGATAAGGCGTCCTCATCATTACAAAATGAAAATCAAATCACAAAATATAATAACACAAATTGCTTACTTTGTAGCATGTTGAAAATTATGATCAACAGATTTTCTGGGTTGCTTTTACTTTTATCCGTGATTTACCACCATTTTGTTGTTCTATTGGAAAATATGTGTTGTGCACTGTTAATTTTTTTCTTGTTTCCGTATTTCAAATGTCTACAGTATGAAACGTTATTTATCTCAATGTTCTTGAGGATCCTCAAATGCCTGTTTCAAATATTCTAGAATTTGAAAAGTTTCTTTTGTCATTTAGGCCACATAAACACGATCAGGGGAGGGGTCTATTACTTTTAATTAATGTTAGTTATTTGTGCAATAAATTTTTGGTGTTTTTTTAGATGTTTTGATTAATAGTATATGCAAAATATAATAATGATGCTGATGCTGAATCTATCAGACAAAACGTGAATTAAAGTGAACGAAAAGGAAATAATTTAAAATCTGAAAGAGAATAAAAATCAAACAGATAAACACAATAACTTTTCCATGTAATTACTCTGCCGCAGAATATCTTTTATCATTATTAACCTAGTAAAATATTAACCACGGCCCATAGTAACCACAAATTTAAAAAAAAATGCGCTTTAAAAAAATTGGCAAGTGAGAAAATATTGTCATTTCTAGCTGATTCAAGAATGGTAAAACTATTATCTAAATTATTAACTATTATCTAAAATAGTAAAATGTTATTTTGAAGAAAAATTTAATGGAATTTCGAAAATAGCCTGAATTTTATAAAAAAATGGCATCGGATCGAAGCAAAAGTGCGCCATTGGGATCCCCCTGGCCGAAAATCCTATTCAGGAAACTTGAACAGCAAGGAATATCCCTTTTTGGCATGGGCAGCACTGATCTGTCCTCTTTTTGTTCTCCCTCTCCACTGCAAGCGGGGCACCGGAACATCATAGAGAGCTGTTTAAGGGCTGGTATAGTTCTAGATCGGTATCTTTTAGGATAAGACTCTTATTTGACAAATATTAGTTTTAAGCGGTTCCCGGGAATTCTAAAGCTGTAACTAGTTACAATTTCAAAAATTTTGATAAGTTCTAAAATCCAAAGTTAATTTTCTTGCATTTCTGATATGATGTATACAACCCTTTATTGTTGTTTACATTAAATCAAGGGTCTCATTTTATAAAAGTTGAATTGTAATTAATTTTTTTTCTAATATTTTTGTATAATAGTAATAAGAATTTATTCCTGTCCTCAAAAATGCTAATAGACTACAGGGTAGAATAAAGACAAAACCAAAATCAAAATAAACAGGAGCACACAAACACAAATCAGACATTGCATTTAGAAATAAAACAACATTGCCAATTACATAAACTTGACACAAAAACTTTTTCTTGACCGAAGTAAGACGTGTTACGCAAAAAAATGTAACATAGAGACAAGACCGTATCCAGAGTGGGGGGGGGGGGCTACAGGGTTTGAACCCCCCTCAGAAATTTTGTTAGAAATATACTACCTCCTCCGAACAAAATATCCTGGACACGCCCTCGCTTGGAGATAAGAAAAATAAAAACACCACTGAGCAGAAGCAAAACTATCTAAATGCGAACGGACCTCAGAGGAAAATAATCTTTACAGCTGTAAGATTTAGAAAACTTGTTGATAGCTCACAGTTGTGTGCAATCATAAGTTGTAGCCACATCATTGTTCTAAAAATAGAAGGTTTTTTTTCGGGGGAAAGTGGTTTACTCAAAGATGTTTTTCGGGGGGGGGGGGGGTACACAAAAAACTTAAAAAACGCATAAAAAATTGTTTATATCCATTTTTTTTACGTTTTTTACACAAGTCAGACAAATATTTCGGGGGGGGGGGGTCAACCCCCCCCCCCCTCCCCAAAGACCGCCAACAATTCGACATAAAGGACAGTCATCGTGTATTAAGATGGTCAATATTTGGCTATAAAAACTCGAACTAGATGCTTTAAAACAGAAGAGACCACAGGGTAAGGTAAAGGCCCCTCTTTCTGGAAAATTATATTAACTTAGTATGTATATATCAAATATAATTATATTTATTAATTTTATATGTTTATGTTAATATTTTATAGTTCTAATGACTCGTATTTCTGATCATTTAACCAGCCCATCAACGAAAGCCAATAATAGTTCTCATTAACATGTTCCAGGCCAATAAGTGAGAATCGAGCATCCTTGCTTAGAAGTGCAACAACTGTCAAACGTCCACCCAACGAAAGAGACTACTTTGTTCATTTATGGAAGAACTACATTTCTTTTGCTTGTCGAGTTGTCCCGAGGATCCAATCACCTGTGTTAAGATGTATTTCGCCAGATATTAGTCTAAGGTGAGACTATGTGAATATTCTCCGTAAAAGTATATATATGGTATTGAAAAATATGTGAATAAAGTTTGTCTGTCTAAGCACTGCTTTCAGATACCAGCTCCAAAAACAATGTTTTGGAGTTTTGATATCAGCAAAAATATAGTAAAAAAACAGTTCCAGGGAAATGAATCTTGTTTTTTATTCTTGTTTTTTTTCAATAAGACGTTGTATGAAATTTAAATTATTTCTGTACATTACTCATAGCGAAATCCATATAATAAGTAAGCTATGAGAACATTAACCAAATAATTCTGATAATATTCATTGTTTTTTAGGTTTTTTTGTTTTTACACTGAGACATGTCCTTACTAAATTATAATAAAGAATACTAAAATACTCTTAATAAATTTATATTGTTGTCTAAAATTACAGTATTTTTATGGTTAAACAATATATGCATATGTTCTTAGTAAAGACATATAAAGAACTAAAAGTTGGCTATATCGTTACATGGAAAGAAAATAATGCTCGATTGTTTTATTGCCAGGGGAGAGTCTCCAGCATTTTTATTGGGGAGGGGGGCAAGAGGGGTGTATATCTGGATAGTCAAGGGGCATGGACTGTATAATGTTATTCGAAATTATTGGGGGGGGGGGGGCAACTGCCCTCCCCCAACGACGCCCCTGCGTATTGCAGGATTATGTTGTCCTTAAAACGATTTGTTGCTTCGATGTTTCCTTTTTAATCTCCCTTTTTGAGTAAACGGGAATCAATTATATTCAACTTCAGCACCGCCATACGGATTAATTCCTATTAATGGTTTATATCGTCACCATTCTCATGGGTTTGAAACTCTTATAACTAATGAGTGTCGCCAAAAATAAGTCTCATGGAATAAGTTTTCATGGTGTACCTTTCTTTAATTAAAGATGTACCTGTCCCTTACTTTTCGAGTTATATGGAATTCAATTAAAAAATCCGTGCATACAGGGGCGAATCGCAGCATTTTTTATAACTTTCGTTGATACCAATAGAGACATCAAAAGAATCAGATTTTTATGTCGATTTCAAATATATAAGTTTCATCAAGTTTAGTCTTACCCATCAAAAGTTACGTGCCTGAGAAAATCTGCCTTATTTTTGAAAAAGGGAAAACACCCCCTAAAAGTCATATAACCTTAATGAAAATCACATCATCAGATTCAGTGTATCAGAGAACCTCACTGTAGAGGTTTCAAGCTCCTATGTTCAAAAATGTGGTATTTTGTATTTTTTGCCAGAAGAATTTTATATTTTCTTAATTGCCAGAATTGCGGGATCACCCTCCAGGATAATCCCTTCACCGATTTTTGAGAACTTTGGGACCAGACCTGTACTAGTGAAGTGCTTACTCTACTAGTGAATGCTTTAAGCTATTAGTTTTGGATTAATCGAGAGCAACGTCTGTAGAATTCAAGTGATTTTGCGCCCTATAAGCAGGGGCGTAGCTACAAGGCCGTACCGAGGGGGAGGGGCTAGGGGTTGTGTTTGAACCCCCCCACCCCCGAAATGTTTGCCTGACTCGTAAAAAACGCAACAAAAATGGATATAAACAAAATTTTTTATGCGTTTTCTAAGTTTTTTTTTGTGTAACACCCCCCCCCCCCCCTGAAAAAAAAATCCTGGGTACGGCCTTGCGTTTGCTACAGTATTATTATTGGAGGGGGGAGCAAGAGGGGGTGCTATTGAAGTAGGTGCTATTTCAAGCGGTAGTGAAGAAAAGTAACTACTTAACAAACATACTACCTGGTGAATTTAAAAAAATATTACGCAATACATTAAAAAACAATAAACACACGTTAAACGATCATACATATAAGTGCTGGTGCTTGGCTTTTTACTAAAATTTTCAGCAATGAGCTGCTTCAGACGACAATACTGTAGCGTAATCAGGGTTTCGAATGGGTGAAGGTAAATGTCGTATACACTCGGCTTTTTTCAGCCAGATTCACCACTAATACTGCAGTACATATCCCCTCCTCCACTTCCCCCAACCCCCACGCCCTGCACATGATGCTCAATATCATAATTGAACCAAGCTCTATTCTAATAGCCCCGGTATCACGCTATTCATTTGCTTGTAATTTTGAATGGATTTCGACCTTAACATTTAATTTGTTGTACTAAACTTTTAATATACGTGATTTATTGAAATATTATTTATGATTTTATTAAATTGATCCGTTTGTGGGTTCGTCGATTTATATTAATAAATAGCATTGATATCAGCAGGCCACATAAAGCCGAAACAAAAATTATAGGCAGTGAAATAACGCTGTCTAAGTAAAGATACAGGATAAACCAAAGTGTTACCACCGATTTTGTAACATTATATTTTGACATATTCCCTAGATTTAAGTAGCGACTGTATTTCAAATTTGAAAGTATTCGAAAAATAAAGTTAGAGGCATCAACTTACCCGATGAGCATTGTTTGGTAAAGAATATCCAGAAAATCTGAAAAGTTCTAGGCATTATTGCGGCAGAAACCTTAAATAAATTCAAAATTACCAGGGATGCCAACTGGAAAGGAAATTGACTCCTAGGGTTTGAAAATTACCTTCCTCTTTGTATCTTTGTTAAAAAAAAAACGAATTCTACAAAAATTACACAAAATTTTTTTTCTTGTGTAAATCAGGGTTTGGGGGTATACCTTACCGGAATATCGGGTATACATTACATTGAATATCGTTTCTATATCTATAATTCCCTTCACAAGCAAATCAAGGTCTCCTAGTACTGCATAATAAACACCTGATAACAATAGAAAAAGAGAATGGCTTGATAGCGCTTACACGTGCACACAAAATTACTAAATTGTGAGAATAAATATGCAAGTTTCAATTAAATTCACTTTATCCTATCTGCAACAAACATTTCGTACAATATGATGATGCTGAGATAAATCCCACACACGTTGCGCTGGCGTTGTGGCAAATGCGACTAATTTCAATCATAATTCTTAACACATTTTGTCAATTCTTTTTTTGGAGCTTTTTTAAAAGAAATCTTTAGAAAAGCGAAAAAAATTGAGAAGTCAGCTTAGTATTGCACATAGAGGTAGTCCTACATTTGTGGGTTAGTAAGTTGAGTTGGATATTTTTATTTACAAACACATACATAAATAAATAATTCCTGGAGTGAATCCAAAACGTAACGAATAGGATGTTGTCAGTGCTTATTAGACATTTCAATGACAAATACGGGAATCGGGAGTCTCAATTAAACACGGGAAATAAAAGCTAAAATAATTAAATGATTCCTGGAGTGGATCTCCCTGTACCAAATTCCATGACCAAACTACAACCGATTTGACCTATCAAGTTATAGTACAAATATCATTGTAAGATGTACTAAGTCTTATTTTCTTTTTCAATTATTTTTTTCATTCAGGAAATTATATTCACTGTATATCCGCCTTCTTATTCTTCAAAGATTCCATCTCTGTCCTATTTGCAAATGTAGAAGGTGTATTCATTTCCACTTTTGAAATTTTCAAAACAAGAGAAAATAATCTTAAACTGATAGATTTTAGGAAATAAAAGCACCTTAAATATCAGGGGAAAAACTGACCTGAGCAAATGTGGCAAAACATGAAGCATAGGACATTTTTCAGTTTTGCCATAAAATAGGCTCACATTTTTCCTTGATAATAAGGTTTCAAAGGCAGTATATTTTGGAAAAATATTACTGTGGAAGATATTGTGAAGAGTAGTGGACCCCTATTTTTCTCGTTTTTCCCTATGTTAAAAAACGAGCATTGATTAATTAAAAAAAATTATCTGCCGAAAGTTAAGAGCAAATTTGACACTTAAAAAGAACAACAGTTTTTAAACAAATTTTTTTTTTGTGGAGCCGTTCTGTAAAAAAAGGTTAAGAATATGACACTGGATTTCACAGTCCCTACCGACGGTGCTGATCTCCGTATCATGGCCCTTCAGCCAGGAAGTGCAATGGGGGGCTGATGGCCAGCCATCCTGTGCTTTCAAACGCCCTTCATGTCTCCCCGAGTGGCCGCCGCTACTGCTGGCCTTGTTGGTACTGTGATGCTGTATATATTTAAATGAGACAGCAAATAATCTCGAAGAATTGTCCTTAGTCAGGCTGAATGATTAGTCCACGCCAGAGGTATGGAATTTCCTTCCAGATAGTATTAGGAAGGCTGAAAATGTAAGCCAGTTCAAGAGCAGATTGAAGGGTTACCTTTTGGGTGATAATTGAGAAAGATTAGAAAGTTGTATGCTATTTCTCTTTATTTTATTTTTTTTGTATTTATTTTTTTTTTTTAATTTATGCAGTAATTTTAAAGCTGTATAATAACGGATTTGCAGCCATCGTAAACAAATCATCAGGTTTTTTGTAGATGGCTGCTGTAAATTTGTTTGTATTTCTTATGATAAATACATTAATTTGATCTAAAAAATTTGATCTGATTTGATCTGCTAATACATTGATTCTCTTTTTCTTTGTGCAGTTCTTCTCCAGAAAGTCTGTCATATGAAAAACATGAACCAAAAACGATTGTTGGAAGTCCATCTCCATCTTTACTGCACAAACTACTCATTCCCTTAATAAGATGTGAAGCTAACGATATGAGGGAATCAGCTATTTCAGCCCTTGGGATGGTTAATCATGAAGCTTTAAGGTAACTATATCCTTTTTTTTCCAGGACTAGGGCTAAGGTTGTAATAAGAGAGGAAATTCATGCATGTAGTAGAAAAAAATTGCCACGTAGTGTCACACACACTAGAATCATAAAAGCTAATTAATATATACAAGCCTAATAGAATTACTAGTTATGTTAATTTTATTTTATCTTCTTTTTTCACTTTTTCGAGAATAATAAACCTACCTTTGCCAAAGGAAGTGACAGACAGTTGCATCTGTTATGTTTCTAGTTTGCTTTAATTTTCGGCTTTTTGCTTGCGCTTTTGGAATTTAATCAAAATTCAAGTTTCAAATTCTAGTTTTCAGTTTGACTATTCCGTATCAGTTCAGTTAAAAGAATTTCAAAATCAGTTGAACATTCTCTAGTTCTGCTGGGTAACACCGTGCTGTCAGTAATTTTAGTAGTTTTTTAATTTTTATTGCTCTCATATTAAAATGCCAAAGATTCATTCTTATTCAGTCATTTGTATTCATTTTTGTTTCTTCTATTTATTAATTTAATATATTTTAGTAATTTAAAAAATCACTATTATTAAATTAATATTATTATTTTTTTATCTGTATTGTAGTATTATAATATTATATACTGTTATTATTTTTAATTTATTTTATTATTTTCACTATAATTAACTTATAATTATATTTTATTATAGTTTTAATGATATTTTATTAATAATATTATTTATTATATTTATTTATTTATTTCTATTTAATTCCATTTATTTCTATTCATCTTTGGTTGAAGAATAGGAGTAAACAGTTACAAAATTACATATATCTAAAGGAGAAGGAGTAGGATTACGGAATAATCTTGTTACTTATTACTGCTACTTCTGCTCATGCTTCCCTGGTAAGTGAGCTATCTACTTGATCGATTTTTTCGTTTCCTAACATCATGCGTTTGTCTCATTTATTCCAATCTAAGTAACGTAGTCTTCTTAAAATAATTTTTCAACCTAATATTGTACACTGAGTGCTCAAAGCCTCCGGAAATTCGATCATTTTGTTAACATTTTATGTCTAGGATACTCATATCAACTGCATAATGTAATTCAAAGGGAATTTTAACTTCTTACTTGATACCATGTTTTCCCACAAGCTTTGTTGTGCTCATTAGGACAAAGTCCATCAAATAATATATATAAAAGGAGATATGGGATAGGACACCAGCCCGCTTAACTCCGGACCCCCACCGCACCAACTACACTAAGCTCAGTTTGTATCTTCACATCATCAATATGATTCTTGTAAATAATACTAATTGGTAAAATTCTAGTTTAGCTACTTTTTTCTATCTTGGAAAGGGGACAAAAATGAAACATTCAGCAATGGGGTCTACATACTAAAGTATGTCCCGGGAAGGTATTTTGAAGTACTTACCTCCACTCTTTTTTCCCTCTAGAATGCCCTGACCTTGATAGCCTTTAAAAATCTTTGCGTTATGAAAGTGAAACCTTGCAAAGTAGATCTTCTTCCTCACTACTTTGCTCATTCCCAATTTATGAAGGTTCAAAAATCTGCACATACATATCCTAAATTAGAAAAAGCCCATTGATATAGCTTAAAATTCTACTTAAATAAGAGGATTAACGTGGAAGCTTAGCAGTATCTTCCCAGAGCACGTTTTTTGTCCCTGGATTCATTGCTGAAAGTTTCATTTTCCTAACCTAACCCCTTTCAAGATAACAAAAAGTAGCTAAACTAGAATTTTATCTACTAACCAATTTTATTTACTTTTCTGGCATACCTTAGCAACCATAGGACCTTAATTAAAGTTTTTCTATCACCTAGATCAAACGCCTGTTCTTAATCTATCAAACTGAAGACTAAAACCGTCTGACCGTTTCAGACATTTTTCAGTTTTTAATCTATGAGAGAAAATTTGGTTGACGCACTCTCTTGCCTTCCTAAAACTATACTGTTCGATTCTGAAAGCCTTATCTATGACATATTTTAGTCTAACTCTTTAATAAATGCCCCAAAAACTGGGGACACTTATCATTCTGCTAAGTAATATGCTTTCAACAGAAGTCAAGCCAGTGCCTCTATAATTACTCCAATCAATTTAATCGCCCTTGTTATATTTGGGTTTAATTATAGTTCTCCTAAAATTATTGGATATTTAGAAGCCCTTTTTACAAAAAGTCAGTTTCTAACCTTCAGTTTTTCAGTTCATAACTTTCAGTTTCTGATGTAATTTTGCAGTCACCATATTTCATAAATTCATTTACCACGCTATCAGCACGGGAGGCTTCATTATTCTTCAATCCTTTTTGTGCTGACTCTATCTCCTCCTCATAAGATTATTCTTCCTCCACTTCCACATTGTCGGCAATTTTTCTATTCTTTAAAACTTTTTCACGGTTCAACACGTTCTCAAAATGTTCTGCTCATCTCTCCTTAACACTTTCCGTAATAACAATTGAAGCTTCATTCCTATTTCTAACCGGACAAATCCAGACAGACTGCTTCCTCTTAAATTCTTAAAATCTCAAAACAATATACTACTATTGTGCCGCCTGGCTGTATCTTCGAGATCTTCGACAATTTTGTCCATGACCTCAATATCACATTTCCTTAATTCACACTTTATTGTCTCCTCTATATCCCTTACATTCACTCAGGAACCTTAGATCTAGCTAGATCTATCATTCAGGATGTTTTAAAATCCAGTTTTATCTCCTAACAAGCTTAAAGCGTTTTTCGCTAGTATTCGTATACTACTACTACTATTACTAAAAACTCGCTGCAGCACCAAGCCGCCTGAGGCCAACACAGCTACACACGTTCCTCCTCCATCCTAATCTATTCAAAGCCTATTTCTTTACACCCTCCCAGGAATTTTACATTTCCTTAATTCTTTCTTTACGACACCTTCCCATCCCAACCGCGGACGACGTGCTTTCCATTAACCCTAGACAGTTGGCTGAAAAGGACAATCTTAGGCAATCTATCATACTTCGTCTGCAGAACGTGCCCTAGCCATCTCAACCTTTCTGCCATTATAGCCCTAGAAAGCAGGATTGAACCGCACTTTTCGTAGAGCATACTGTCTGAAATACGGTCAGTCAGCCGGGTACCCAAAACAATCCGTGGGCAAATTTCTCTGGGAAAATATCTGCAGCTTCCATTTTCTAATCTTGGTTTGCAGAATTTTCTTCCTATTCTTCCAAGCTTTTTTCAACTGTGAAAAAAAACACCTGAGCCTTGGCTATTCTACTTTTAACATCTTCTCTGCTCTCACCGTCTTGACTAATAATACTACCAAGGTACGTAAAGCTGTCCACTTGATCAATCTTTTCGTTGCCCAACTTCACCGTTTCATCTTTACTTAATCCTAGCCTTTGTGACTTGGTATTTTTAACATTAATTTACAAACCTATTCTACCACCCTGAACTCGCATACAAAACCCCAAAAAGTGCATTCATTTTGCTCACACTTTCATTTAGGATGCTTAAATCACCAACATAAACTAAGTCCAGTATTCGTAGCTGTTTCATTTTTACTTTCCTCCCTAAGATATCTTCTGGTATTTCGAAAACAGTTTTTTTTTCTAGAATTATTTCATCCATCTTCTACATTGTCAAGTTCTAATCTCCCACATTCATATCCAACAGCTTTTGGAATTTTTTCTCAAATTATCATCCTGGAGCCTATCAATGTCGTAACTACCAGGAGGGTAGTTACTCTACCTAAATTTCTGCTTTGAATTAACAATAGGCGTTACTAGATGGTCACCTTTGTCTGAAAATTTTGTATTGCGTGGCGTTGCTTTCCGTTTATTTATGTATTAAGCTGGCACATTTAAATTATGTTCTTCGTTAGCACGAGGTTGAATTTTGTTGTAACTCCGTACTATCACAATGGACTGATGCTCTGGTTGGCAATACTGAGCCCGAAGTAGCATCCTCGCTGCTGCAAGGTTGAGGAACAGGCTTGCTACTAGTCGTTGTAAAAAACTATACAGAAATTGAAACTTCGATTCAGTGCCCTATGCACTATCAGTGTTTGTGGAAGATCCGTATACTTTAGTATCCAAAGACAATCCTTCCTGTCCGATTTGCAATAACGTAATAAATAAGATTAACCCTTTTACCATCATGTGAAAATTATGTTAACTTATGGGCCATTCCATCACCAATTACTGTTTTCGTTGTAATTAGATTATTGTGTGTACAAAATGTTAGTAGTCTATTACCATTGCTACTTTCTCTTCCTGTACCATATTTACCTAAGCTAGGTTATTTGTACCAATCTCGGCATTAAAGTTCCCTCGTGGAAGTATATATTTCTGCCTGAGATCTTGTCTATCTGTTTTGTAATCGCACGTTAAGTTATCCGTGGATATAATAAAGAAACATATGGCTTTAGAAAGTTGAGGAAGGGCTTAATCGATCATAAATTCTGAGTTGTAGTGCCAATGTCAAGAGTCAGAACCGATCAGAAGGCATCCAATAAATTTTCAACACCCAGTGACCACATAGATCATATGGCACTAGATCAAGATTCTAATATAGCCGTGATGGGACCGTTGCAAAGGTCCAAAAAAATACATCATCTACGACGATGAAAAAAAAAAAACATTTTCATCTACGACGATGACATTATAATTGCATTCCTAGTGCCAAAGAGTGCTAAATAATGCAAGTAGACCATATAATTCCGAGTCTTCCTAGCAACGTTTTTAATAGAAAGCTGGTTATGTTGCACCCTGTTGAAGTAACTCGTACTAAGATTTTCATGATGCATGATGTGTGTGAGAGAGTGAGGGGGGAGGTTAAAAGAAAGGGAAAATCTAAGCACAACTTTGAGCTTGTCTCATATACTTTTTTTTAAATTTCTTTTAAAAGAATTATATCCTATTATATTCAGTTAGAGTATACTGAACATTTTGGAATTATGAAAATGTAGCTTTCCCATTTTTCTTTTTGTTTAGAATTTTATATTCCTTTTAATTTGAGTTTCGTTAGTTTTTTTATAGTCAATTTGAATAATTGAAGTATTCCTATTGCAGGGACGTAATGGATGAGCTGCTTATTTATGTTCGTGAAGCCGTTGACAGGAAGTCGGCTAACATGCGTCGTCAAAAACGTCGAGATGTTTTACGACTGCAACTTGTTAAGATTTTTGACCTTATCGCTGATAAAGGCACTTTGCTCTTAGGTAACCTATTTTTTTGTTAACGATCTTATTATGTTTCAATAACTGTTGTAATCTCGGTAATTATTTCCGCCAAAATTCGCTTTTTCTTTTTTAAGAGAGGGATTCATTTTTTCTTGTAAAAAGAGGGGACCGAGATCTTTCTTCTGGTAAAAGACATACATCCGTGATCTTTCTTCTGGCAAAAAGTGTAAAATTCCTTATTTTTGTATATAGGAGCTCGAAACCTCTCCAGTATGATTTTCTGATATGTTAACTCTGATGGTGTGACTTTCATTAAGATCGCTTGACTTTTCGGGGGTGTTTTCCCCCTTTTTCAAATTTTCTCAGGCTCGTAACTTTTGATGGGTAACATGAACATAAATGAACTTTACATATTTGGAATCAGCATAAAAAAATTCAATTATTTTGATTCATCTATTGTTATCAAAACTCTGTTTTTAGTGTTTTGGTTTCTATTGAGCCGTTTCGCTCCTTACTCGCAGTTTGTTCCATGAACTGTTTGATAAAGGCAGCCTAAATTATGAGCAAGGATTAGGCGCAAATAATCGGAGCACTCGGTAAACCTAAAGCTGGTTCTTCAGAACCCTGGTATAACTTCTTTCGATATATTGTTGGGGCCGCAGGAAATTAAGATATCCAAAAATTAGGATGCTGATTGCTACTTTTAGTGCTCAAGAACATTAATAAAGTAATGTAGAAGAGATGACAGTGCCTCCATGTATACATGGTATCACTGAGATCATACTAAAATCGTTACGCTAAAAAAAAAACAGAAGTCAATAGTGTATATAGAAGAAAGTATGGGACACATCTTCATTGATGTATTACTTCTGCAACCCCCCTCCCCTTGAACTAAAAATGTAAAACTCACAAGAAATTTTAATAAAACATTTCTTTTATTAGAACTTATCGATGGGTGTTCTAACTTAGCATGACATCTGATTTATTTTATGGTATTAAAGGGGACTGAAATTACCAAGCTGCTATCTCGGCACCAGAAGCCTTTGGGTTCTAAATTAGCAAGCTTCCACCCCGAGTTTTGATCCAATGGGATTCCCAACCCGGGTGTTGAAAGGCCGACTTTAGCGGGAACCTCGGGGTGCTTGCTGGAAAAGACAACAACTGACAAAAAAAATAGTCCCTAGATACAGAGCCATTCAAAGGGAAGGAGGGGGGGGGGGGGGGGCAACCGGGGCATCTGCCCCAGGCGTCGTGACTGGAGAGGCCACCGCTGGAGGGTTGCCCACTTTGATCAAATTTTTCCCTTTTTCTCGTTTTTTTTTTGCTTAAATTTGAGTCGGGAGGAGGGTGCTGCAATTAATTTTTCCCCGGAATCACCAGCCCTAGGAACGGATCTGTCTAGACACCACAATGACTTACCCCTTTGTATCCTATGTTGACAAACAATTAGGTCTTCTGCTCCATTTTTATCTAAAACTTGCTGCGAAAGTCCAAATACCACGAGCTCAGTTTTAAATATGTTCGTAACCAATTAATTTCAAGCAAACCATATACTAAAAGATTCCATTGGTGTCATTATGACAGATTGCCAAAATATAGTCCTTATTGGCCAACCGCCCAGCAAGGCCGTATCCGGGGGGGGGGGGGTTGACCCTCCCCCCCCCTCCGAATGTTTGTCTGACTCGTAAAAACGTAACAAAAATGGACATAAACAAATTTTTGTATGCTTTTTTTTTAGTTTTTTTTTTCTGTAAACCCCCCCCCCCCCCCCCCCCCCCCCCCCACCCCCCCCCCCCACCCCCCCCCCCCCCCCCCCCCCCCCCCACCCCCCCCCCCCCCCCCCCCCCCCCCCCCAACCCCCCCCCCACCCCCCCCCCCCCCCCCCCCCCTAAATTTTTTTTTTTGAGTAAAACCCCCTCCGAAAAAAAAAAAATCCTGCGTACGGCCTTGCCGTGTAGGACCAAACGAAAAACAGGCTGTACTCGAAAATGGGAACTTCTTGGGAGGGTGTAAAGTTGGAGACTATAAATAGATTGAGATGGAGGAGGAGCATGCGTAGCTTTGTTGGCGTCAGGTGGCTTGGTGCTGCAGTGAGTTGTTAGCAGTAGTAGTACTAATATGAAAAAAAAATAATTATGAATCGATTGTAAACTTTCAGACACTAAAATTTATGTCAAGTTTGAATTGCTATTTAATTCAAATAACTGTACTTATTAGAAAGTGACTTTCATTATATGATACGAACATACACAAACTGTAATTACATAATTTGTGTGATTTAGTTTTGGTAAACTAGGTTGGTTTGTTGACCTGTGCTTTAATTAGCACTGTACATGCATTTCCGTATCATAGGCAGCGCATGCGCTGCCTAAGTAATGAACGATGTTGGCACAATGTATTGTTATTATTATTTATTTTTTCCATACCAGGGCACTTCGTATCGAAGGAGTTGTCGTAGAAACTTGGAAAAGGGCTCATTCGACTCGAAATTGGGAATGGCTGGTGCCCTTTTTAATAGTCGAAAGTGATTGGAAGGCAACTAACACCCCTTCCACGCCCACCGTTTCCCCAAACACGTCCAATCATAATCTTGAGATAGCCATTTTGTTCAGTGTAGTCGATTTCCAGATAGAAATTATATTTTTGAGCAAGACACTCCCCTAGAGCCCTCAGGGCAAGGGTTTTAAGTTATGCCCTGGGGGCATATAAGAACGATGTTGGCACAATGTATTATTTATTATTTTTTTCCTTTAGGCCAGGACACTTTGTATCGAAGAATTTGTCGTAGAAGCTTCGAAAAGGGCTCATTCAATTGGAAATTGGAGTGGCTTATGCCCTTTTTAATAGTCGAAAGTGACCGGAAGGCAACTAACACCCCTTACACGCTTACCATTCCCGAAATACATCCAATAAAAATTTTGAGATAGCCGTTTTGTCCAGCGTAGATAATTTCCAGATAGAAATTATGTTTTTGAGGAGGTGACTCCCCCACAGCCCTCAGGGCAAGGGCTTTAAGTTATGCCCGGGAGCATATAAGGTTTTTATAGAAAGTGTTGTCGTGAAAGCGGCTCATTCGATTGGAAATTCAAAGGGCTAGTGCCCTTTTTAGTAGTCGAAAGTGATTGGAGGGCAACTAAACCCCCCTCTCACGTCCAACCTTTCCCCAAACACATCCAATCAAAATTTTAAGATAGCCGTTTTGTTCAACGTAGTTAAAAGTTCTGGAAGTTAGGTCTTTGAGGATGACAATACCCCCCCCCCCCCACATTCCTTAGGCCAAAGGTTGTAAGTTATTGCCCTGGGGGCATGTAAGATTTTTATAGAAAGCGTTGTCGTAGAAATTTCAAAAAGGGATCATTCGATTGGGAATTGAAATGGCTAGTGTGCCGTTTTTAATAGTTGAAAGTGATTGGAAGGCATCGAACACCCCTTCCACGCCCACCATTTCACCCAAACACATCCAATCAAAATTTTGAGATAGCCATTTTGTTCAACGTAGTTGAAAATTCTGGAAATTATACCCTTGAGCAGGACACTCCCCCCACAGTCTTCATGGCAAGGGTGATAAGTTATGTCCTGGGGGAATATAAGGTTTTCATTGAAAGCTTTGTCGTAAAACTTGAAAAAGGCTCATTCGATTGGAAATTCCAAGGGCTAGTGCCATTTTAATAGTTGAAAGTGATTAGAGGGCAACTGGGCAACCCCCCTCTCACCCCCACCATTTATCCAAACACATCCAATCAAAGTTTAGATGGCCATTTTGTTCAACATAGTTTTTTTTTAGATAGCCCTGAGGCATATGAGGTTTTTATAGAAAGAGTTGTCGTAGAAACTTCAAAAAACGGTTTCATTTCATTTGAAATTAAAACGAGTAAAGCCCCTTTGAATAGTCGAAAGTGATTGAAGAGCAACTAACCTCCCTCTCACGCCCACCATTTTCCCAAACACATCCAATCGAAATTTTTAGGTATTCATTTTGTTCAACGTAGTTGAAAGTTCTGGAAATTAGGTCTTTGAGAATGACAACCCCCCCTCCCCCACAACCCTCAGGGCATAGGTTTAAGTTAAGACCCTGGCCATATAAGGCTATTATAGAAAGTTTTGTCGTAGAAACTTCAAAAGAGCTCATTTGATTGGAAATTGAAAGGGCTAGTGCCCTTTTTAATAGTCAAAAGTGGATTGAAAGGCAACTAACCACCCTCTCACACCTACCATTTCCCCAAACATCCAATCAAAATTTTGAGATAGCCGTTTTGTTTAACGTAGTTGAAAGTTCTGGAAATTAGGTCTTTGAGGATGACAGCCCTCAGGGTAAGGGTTGTAAGTTATGCCTTGGGGGCATATAAGGTGTTTATAGAAAATGTTGAAAGGCTAGTGCCCTTTTTAATTGCCGAAAGTGATTGGAAGGCTTGACATTTTTATAGTAAAGATCGATCTGGGTAGAATGTATTATTATTACTGTTTTTTTTTTTTTTCGTTTAGACCAGGGCACTTCGTATCGAAGGAGTTGTCTTAGGAACTTCGAAAAGGGCTAAATCGATTGAAAATTGAAAGGACTAATGTCCTTTTTAATATCCGAAAGTGATTGGAGGGCAACTAGTCTCCCTCCCATGCCCACCCTCCATTTGCTCATTATGTTTAAAAACTAAATGTTGCCTTAAGATTAATAGAAATGCACTGTGTTAATACTAATTCCCAATAAGGCATCTCAGCAGTATCCCAAGAACGACTGAGGGTATTACGCTCAAAATTTCGGGGCTACTTCTGCTCTTAAATTTAACCAAATCAAAATAGCGTAAGTGTATCCAAGCTATCAAAGAAAGTAAACAGATTTTTTTTGCGAAAGGACAACTATAGGAGGTATGAAACTAAATTAAACACTACTATTTGTGTTCAGAATTTTAAAAATGGTGTATGTTGTTAAAAATTGCTGAAAATTTTTCTCCAGCATACAAATATCAGGAAACTATAAAGTCTTAAAAAAAGAAAAGATTTAAAGCATTATTTTCTTTTTCCCTGAAAAGACTATGTCAATATAAAACGAACAGAAATTAATAAAAAAAACTTTTTCCACAAAATAAGTTTTTCAAAGAAAAGTAAAGAACTTCATTAAACCAAAAATGAGCAAAAAAAAAAAAATCAAATAATATACAAGCGTGAAACTACCACAAACCAGCATCGATAAATAAAATGAAACCCAAAACAAACAGAAATTACAATAAATAACCGAGTCAAACTCAAACGAGCAGAAATTAACATGGGTAAGGCTCAAAACCCTTATGCCTTCCCAAGGCCAGAATATAATTTGCACTTTACTGAAAAAATACAAATGAATGTGAATTGTCAGTTTAATATACATATACTGATATTTAGTAATCAAAATGTTAATATTATTTTATTTATTAAAGTTATATGTAAGTAAAAACATTTATATTTTTTTAGTAAAGTGCAACTTATGTTGTGGCATTGGGAAGGCATAGGGGTTTTGAGCCCTACTCATGTTAATTTCTGCTCGTTTTGAGTTTGACTCGGTTATTTATTGTAATTTCTGTTCGTTTTGGGTTTCATTTATTTATCGATGCTGATTTGTGGTAGTTTCACGCTTGGTAGATTATTTGATTTTATGTTTTGCTCATTTTTGGTTTAATGGAGTTCTTTACTTTGCTTTGAAAAACTTATTTTGTGGAAAGTTTTTAAATTAATCAAGGAAAGACAGGCACCAACCGACAAAATACCCATCACATAACCAATGATAGGAAGGTTCTGATTAATGAGTTTAGACATTAAGCAAAAAAAAAAAGACAAAAGACTTCACACCCATATAAAAAGTATTTCACTACACAAAAAAAGTTAGTCAATCTGGTGAATAAAATACCGACGTAGTGTCATGTGCCTAGTCTCAAGTGGTTACATCGCTTTTAAAGAAGTGAGGATGCCTCTGCTGAGGATTGAACTCAGGACCCCTGGTTTACGAGACCAGTGCTCTACCAGTGAGCTACAAAGGCTTGATTAGACACGATGTTGAAGAATAATTTTATTATTTTGTTGGGGCAAAAACAAAAAAAATGACATAATTTATTTAAGTTTCATTCTCATTTTCTGACAAACCAGTGGCGGATCGGGGTAAGGGGGGGGGGGGGGGGGTAAGGGCCCACCCCCACACCCCGACCGGGGGCGCACCCCCCCCCCCCCCCTAATGTAGTCTAAAGTAGTGTAAATTTACTTAATAAACGCAAGTTTTCCTTAATTAAACTTGCTCCTAACGCAAGTTTATCGGATCAACCTAGTTTGCGCCTTCCCCCCCCCCCCAAAAAAAAAAATCCCGGATCCGCCCCTATGACAAACACAGTGAAAGATCCAGTTAGCGCCCCTCATTAGATTTGTAATGGTTGACTACTTCCATTGGCATGCTCATTTTGTAAATCTTTTCAAATAATATTTTTATCCAACAATTATTGAATTTTCTTGCCGTAATATGCTTCACCGGGTCAAGAATGCGAGAAAATCGGTTTAGAAAGAAGAAAAGAAATTTCCCGCACTTTCTTTTGATAATAGTACCATGCCAAAAGTCATAATATCTAATATGGGAAGGGAGGGGTAGGAGCAGGACTTCAAAAAAGACCCTTGGGTACTTGTTAAGAATCCAGTAAACACGCGATGTGTGAAGTTCGTTAATCCTAATGAAAAAAAATAGGATGAAAATATAATAGTTCAGAAACAAATTTTGCTCAATATATTTGCACATTGGGGGGGGGGGCTGGTAAATCATTGCATATTTTAAATACGTAACCTAACCTAGGAGGTACCTTTTTTGCCCCTTCAATCCCAAAAAAACTAAAGTTTAAATCTTTGTCACGGAGTGAGCAATATCTTACTATGCAGCGAAAACCTGTTTTTCATATAGCATCTTTGACATTTCGATGCGGTCTTTCGCGCGTGTTAACTGGATTCTTAACAAGTACTCGGCCCTTGTATAATTCATATCGAAGAAATACTTTTGTTTTTAATACTTCCTATCTGTTTAAGGGTAAGCTTGCACCACTCCCCTGATGAAAGTTGAGACTTGGAACGTTACAAAGTTAAAAAAAACAATTATCGTATTGACATTTTGACTGACAAATTTAGATGTTTTGTACTAGACTTTTTAAGAGTTTCAGAAAGGTATATCTCAGCCTCAGGGGATAGAAACATGAAATTCGGTGATATAGAATTTATTTCTTCAGATAAGTAAGATGGAGTGTATAAATAGGGAGTAGGGCTCATGATGAATAAGGGAGCTTCTAAGCTTTGCTCATATTGGGAAGGCGATAGAATTCTGATTGCTTATTTTACGAATTAATTAAAAAAACTTTTTCCTCAAAATGAGTTTTCAAAGAAAAGTAAAAAATTCTATTCATCAAAAAATGAGCAAAAAATAAAAATCAAATAATCTACCAAGCGTGAAAACTACCACAAATCAGCATCGATAAATAAATGAAAACCCGAAACGAACAGAAATTACAATAAATAACCGAGTCGAACTCAAAACCAGCAGAAATTAACATAAGTTGGGCTCAAAACCCTATGCCTTCCCAAGGCCAGAAAAAAATTTCCACTTTGCTCAAAGACCTTTGGTGTCATTCTCAAAGACCTAATTTCCAGAACTTTCTACTACGTTGAACAAAATGGCTGTCTGAAAATTTTGATTGGATGTGTTTGGACGAATGGTGGGCGAGAGAGGGGGGTTAGTTACCCTCCAATCACTTTCGACTATTAAAAAGGGCACTAGCCCTCTCAATTTCCAATTGAATGAGCCCTTTTGAAGTTTTACGACAACTGTATCTATAAAAACCTTATATGCCCCAAGGGCATAACTTACAACCTTTGCACTTGGGACTCTGGGGGCTTTGTCATTCTTAAATACCTAATTTCCAGAACTTTCAACTACGTTGAACAAAATGGCTATCTCTAAACTTTGATTGAATTTTTTTGGGGAAATGGTGGGCGTGAGATTTGGGGGGGGGGGGTAATTAGTCTCCACTTACTTTCGACTATTAATAAGGGTAATTTCAATTTCCAATCAAATGAGCCTTTTATGAAATTTCTACAACAACTTTCTATGTAAACTTTATATGCCCCCAGGACATAACTTACAACCCTTGCACTGAGGGCTCTGAGGGGGCTATGATCCTAAAAGACCTAATTTCAAGAAATTTCAACTACGTTGAACAAGATGGATATCTCAAAATTTTGATTGGATGTGTTTAGGAAAATGTGGGCGTGAGAGGGACGTTAGTCGTTCTCCAATCACTTTCAACTATTAAAAAAAAAGGCACTAGCCCTTTCAATTTCCAATTGAATGAGCCCTTTTGAAGTTTCTACGACAACGCTTTCAATTAAAACCTTATATGCCCCCAGGGCATAACTTACAACCCTTGCCCTGAGGGCTGTGGGGGGGGGGAGGGGTTGTCATCCTTAAAGACCTAATTTCCAAAATTTTCCACTACGTTGAATAAAATGGCTATCTCAAAATTTTGATTGGATGTGTGTTTAGGAAAATGGTGGGCGTGAGAGGGACTTTAGTCGTTCTCCAATCACTCTCAACTATTAAAAAAGGCACTAGCCCTTTCAATTTCCAATTGAATGAGCCCTTTTGAAGTTTCTACGACAACGCTTTCAATTAAAACCTTATATGCCCCCAGGGCATAACTTACAACCCTTGCCCTGAGGGCTGTTGGGGGGGGGGGGGGGAGGGAGGGGTTGTCATCCTTAAAGACCTAATTTCCGAAATTTTCAACTACATTGAATAAAATGGCCATCTAAAAATGTTGATTGCATGTGTTTAGGGAAAAGGTGGGCGTGAGAGGGGGGTTAGTTGCCCTCAAATCACTTTCGACTATTAAAAAGGGCACTAGCCCTTTGAATTTCCAATCGAATGAGCCCTTTTTCAAGTTTTTACGACAAAGATTTCAATAAAAACCTTATATGCCCCCAGGGCAAAACTTATAACCCTTGCCCTGAAGACTGTGCTGCTGCCTATGATAAAAAGGGCTAAGTATCAGTCATAGTAGAGTATGTCCCTATAGAACCCACTGATGGATATAGTGTTGACTCAGATGAATTTTAGGTACTGGTGCGTTATATGGTCGTTTACAAGGAAACCAGTCACGAAAAACCAGCCAGACGGGTTAATTACAAGAGACCGCTATAGAGAAATGCAATGCAAAGCGTGGTTTTCATTACGTTTACGATATTTAAACTGTTGTTTTTGGGGTTTAGGGGGGGGATAGGTACCTAAGTTAGGTTAGGTTACGTATTTAATATATGCTATGCTTTACCCCCCCCCCCCCCCCCCCCCCCCCCCCCCCCCCCCCCCTAATGTGCAAATATATTGCCCAAATTTGTTTCTAAACTATTATACATTCATCCTATTTTATTTCATTAGCATTAACCAAACTTGACTTATTGGAAGTGACCATATAATGCACCAGTACTGAATTTTACTTATAGTCACAGGAACAAATAGACAGGATCCCAGTTAGCCTACGAATAGGGCATTCTATTAGGTGATTTTAATACCCAGGTCCGTTGGAAATAGGATAGATGGCTCCCTAACCGAGGTAATTTTGGTAATGGGAAGGAAAATAGCAACAGCTGTAGACTGTTGCAATTTTGTAGGTTTAACAATCTAGTTGTAATCAATGCAGTACTTGGTCATAAAATATGGCCCATCTGTTAAAATGGTAATCACATGGTGGTAAATGGTAATGGTAATCACATTGTGGTTATAACCAATGCAGTACTTGGTCATAAAATATGACCCATCTGTTAAAATGGTAATCACATGGTGATAAGTGGTAATGGTAATGACATGGTGTTTATAACCCATGCAGTACTTGGTCATAAAATATGGCCCATCTGTTAAATGGTAACCACATGGTGGTTATAACCAATGCAGTAATTGGTCATAAAATATGGCTCATCTGTTAAAATGGTAATCACATGGTAATCACATGGTCTGTTAAAATTGTAATTACATGACGGCCAACCTTATTGATTACGTTATTGTAAAACGTAGACTATCTGGATTAATACAAGATGCTTCAAACTTTGCAAAACAAACTAGTAAGACCACTAGCAAATTATTTTCATAGGCCTTCAAACTTTGCAAAATAAACTAGTAAGACCACTACAAAATTATTTTAATAGGCCTTCAAACTTTGCAAAATAAACTAGTAAGACCACTAGAAAATTATTTTCACAGGCCTTCAAACTTTGCAAAATAAACTAGGAAGACCACTAGAAAATTGTTTTCATAGGCCTTCAAACTTTGCAAAATAAACTTGTAAGACCACTAGAAAATTATTTTCATAGGCCTTCAAACTTTGTAAAATAAACTAGTAAGACCACTAGAAAATTATTTTAATAGGCCTTAAAGCTTTGCAAAATAAACTAGTAAGACCACTAGAAAATTATTTTCATAGGCCTTCAAACTTTGCAAAATAAACTAGTAAGACCACTAGAAAATTATTTCATAGGCCTTCAAACTTTGCAAAATAAACTAGTAAGACCACTAGAAAATTATTTTAATAGGCCTTCAAACTCTGCAAAATAAACTAGTAAGAGCACTAGAAAATTATTTCTATAGGCCTCGCAATCGTCAGAGAGCGAATCATCATTTAACTGTTTAAACCTCTTAAACCTGAGGCAGAAAAGGGGATGTGTTACCATACATTCCCTGAGACAAAGGCTATAAACAATGAAAATTGGTAGCTGTTTCAGCATGTTTTGTTGTGTGTGGAGGGGGGGGGATAGGAGACCGGTGAATAGGCCAGAAAGCTTTTTATCTCTGTTCAGTTTTGAAGCTTATATCATCAAGGCCATGGGCAAAAAAGTGCTTAATGTGCTACAAAAATTCCAGGGCACAGCTGCCCCTCCTAAGAAATTGAGCCAGAGAAAGTGGCCAAAATATTTTTTCGTCTGCTCGGCTCGAAACTTGTATCCTTAAGTCATCAGAATAAAGGGAACCCAATGTAGAAGGAAAAATGAAAGAGAAAATACTTGGTCTCCTCCCCCAAATAGAAACTTAGGAGGGGGCTCATTTGATTGAAAATTGAATGTTCTACCGCCCCTTTTAAGGGTCGAAATGAAATTTGAGGGTGCCAGTTTCCCTCCCGCGGCTTTTTTTTGCTGCTCAAACCGCGGCAAGTCTAATTGGATCAAAATATGGAGATAGCAGTTTGTTCAGAAGTAACCTCTGACAAAATTTTGTTCTCATAAAGGGCCACGCCTGCATTTCTTGCAGCATAAATATGCCCCTGCATAATAATAATAATGATAATTTATTATAAGCCCCCCCAAAAAAAACAGGCCATACAGAACAGTATTCTTAATTACACTCAACAAGAAAAATAACATAAATATCAAGTTTCACTCATTGATGTCAACGCTTCATTTAGATATTTACATAACTGCCTGATTGTCCTTTTTACAGTCGTTTTCAGGATCCCCGGGAACTCCAAATTACCACCCTCAAAATACTTTTCCCTTAATTGAGAAAGTTGCTGACAATCGGCGAGAATATGGGCCACATCCTCAATACCTAGGCTACATCTGGGGAAAGAGTAATCCGCATCTGCATCTGGGGGCCACCCTTTTTCTTTCAAATACTCTTTTTCTATTGTTTAGTGGTAGGCAATTCGCTCGAATCCGAACCAAGTCCTCAATGTCTTCCCCGGTAATCCTAATTTAAAATAATATTCAAATCCATGTGGATAAAGATTATGAGTCTCTAGCTTTCTATCTTATTTCCAAAAGTCGTAAGGTATGCCCTTTTGTTTTTTGGGACGATGCTATCACAAATTACAGGAACATAGAGGACGATATGGTTAAACTCACGAAATGAAGCTGCTGAAATAAAGTTTTATTTTTATTCTTCTCTAAATGAAGTGTATTTTATTATACGATTAATTGTATTTCTTTAATTCCAGTGACTTGCATCTTCCTGGAGGAAGTGATGGTGGACATCTGCCCTCTCCCTGTGTGGAATTTATTGACGGCTTGCGACTGTGCCTTGAATTAGATCCTGATAAAGATTCGCCACCCGGAAAAGAAGTTCGGATAGCCTACACTAACTTTACTCAAAAGCTTATCACTAGCTTTCCTCGTAAGTCAAAACAATTTAGTAAATAAATTGTTTCAGACGATGCTGAGTTGAGATTGAGCCGTCCTACCCGAGTGGTTGGCACGCTAGACTTGAAATCCTGTGTCCCTAAGGGCACGGGTTTGACTCCTGGTGTCGCTGATTATTTGGTTTGGAACGGGGTTCAGTCATGTGACTATGTAAGTTCAGCCAGAGTTAGCTCAGCTCCAAATAAGTATCTGGAAAAATCTGGGGGAAAAAAAACACGGAAGCATCGGATGATTTGCCACCAACCATGCACTACACTCTCGGGCGAAAGCAGAGAATCAGGAGATTGGTACCTGAGCTACGTAGATCATTGGTCAGCAGGGGCGTATCCATTATTTTTTGTTCAGTGGTTTAATTTTTTTTTTTTTCCGGGGGAGAGGGTTACGACAAAGTTGTAAAAAAACGCATCAGATATTTGTTTATATGTATTTTTGTTAGGTTTTTATGAGTTGGGCCGAAATCTCAGGGGGGGGGGGTCAAACCCTGAACCCCACACCTCCCCCCTCTCTGCATATAGTCTTTTTTTTCAGCATGTGGAAATGTTTCTTTAAGTTGAGATTAAAGAAAATTCTGAAACTTGTAAATCATAGTTTAAAAATTTAATTGTTTGAAACAAAGATACTGAAGAAGAAGAAAAAAAGTTAGATGCTATTAATGATTTCTCGTCAATTACTGCATTCTAGTTATGCATAAAATGTATAAAATGGTGTAATAGTGTATGGTCACATGGTATAATGGTGTCGTGCTAGTAGAGTACACTAAGATGCAAATCAGACAAAATTCAGGGTTTAGTCACAAGGAGCTTCTACGCTAAGTACGGCTGTATTGAGGCCGTGAGCCTTATTACTGCCCATACAAAATTCAAAAAAGAAAATTTGAAAAAAAGACTAAAAAATAAAGCATGCTTTTAAAAATCGTAAATATCTCGAGGCTTAGGGAAAGAAGGAGTCACGGTCCCATGCGTTCCGTTCTCACATGTACCTGGTTGAGCTACGCGAGCTTAAACGATCACTATTAACTACACTATTCGGTTAGTAATTATCGGAATTTGTATTTACTTTGCCAAAGTTTCAATTACTTTTATTTACTTGATTCTAGAAAACTACCAGTAAAAACTCATTATAGCACCGAGATACCTAAGACCAACACAGGCAAGCACGCTCGTTTCCCACCTCCTCATATGAACTCTGTTGAGAGATTCACTCCTAACCTCCTCATATGAACTCTGTTGAGAGCTTCACTCCTAACCTCCTCATATGAACTCTGTTGAGAGCTTCACTCGTAACCTCCTCATATGAAGTTCCTACTTCCTCTAAATAAATTTTCAAGACATCTAGCTACCTTGTTTCAGGACTTCCTACTTTTTGTCTGGCTCCAGCAAAGTTGCCAAAAAGTACAGGCACGTACGAAGCTTTTCTTTGTGGGGGGGGGGGAATACAAAAAATTGTAACTTCAATAATAAGCGCCCAGAAAAATTAGGGAAATTATGGATATTGGTGGAGGAAAGAGCGAGCCCCATGCAATCCCCACTGCGCATGTCACTGAAAAAGTACCATTTTTGGCAATCATCCTTCATCTGTAAAATTTGACCTGACCATCTAAATTTTCCGTTCATCACAGACCTAGAAAGTTTGAACTAAAAAAGGATTGAACCACTCTTTTCGCACAGCCTATTGTTTATTTATAAGTGTTTGGTGCTCCAAAAATGTTGGTAGAAGTTCTTAAAAAGTATGTTCATAATAGTATTACGCCCTAAAAATATAATTTGTATAGGATCATGCATAAAATAATGCAAAATACTTATATATGTTTAATATATTAGATATAATATATATTTCATATATTTAATTTAATTTAATATATTACATTAAATTAAGTAAAGAATATATGCTTAGCATTTAAATATGATAATCCGTCTTCGGCTTTAGTATGAATATCATTAGGAAACTTTTTATTATTATATTCCAATGTTATTGATATATTTTGTTACTAAGTGCTATTGATGATCTCGTAATCGAGCCCTATGAGTCGTGTACGAGTCATACAAGAATGACATCAATGTTGGAAATTATTTTACTTGGTATTTCAACAGTGCAGATATGTTACGCATGATTTTTTTTTTTGTTTTTGGCGGGTGTGGAGAGGGAATTTAAAAAATATAAAAGGGAAACGACATCGAACGGAATTGTGCCCCAACTTTAAAATCGTTACTTTTTTTTTGGGGGGGGGGGTGTTAAAGCCTCCGCTGCATATGGGTCCGTAAAAGGGTATCAGGAAACTGTAGATTTGTAAGATACGACTTATTTCTAAAACAGAAATATAACATTACACAGATCAGTAATAACGAGCTAACATGTCATGAAAAAAAAAAAAAAAGAAATTCAATAAAGTCTCAACCATAAAATTCCGTGGCTAGAAAATAACAGGTCCCAGGACCCTGAAAATTAGTTTTTCCCGCAACTTTAGTGAGCCCCATCAATAGCACAATTTAAGAGGGACTGAACACGTATTATTAGAACCCTTTGCTTTAGGCTTTATGATTGTAAGCTCTTAACTGTCTTTTTAATCGTCTATCGCACATTGAATGACTTATACCTGTTTAACAGTAAATTTGATAATTAATTGAATTGGGTTGCTAAGGGCATATACCCAAGATTTTTTTAGTGACTGTTTTTTCGGGGGATTGGAGTTGAATTCGTTAAAATTGAAAAAAAAAGCTAAGCTATAACAAAAAGATTGACAAAATGGAAACAATTTTAGCCAGTAACAGGTCCATGGGCATGGGCCAGGAGTCATCACCCTTGCTTACATGTCCAGGCCGTTGCTCTTTGGCCGCGCGACATCTGGGTCATCCAAAGAAAATAAGGTCGTAGAATAAGAGTGGTTAAAAAGAAGAATTGGGAAAGTTGAAAAAAAATATATATAGACTGAAATAGAGAATAATGTTTTTTATATTGTCTTAACGAAATGATGATAATTTACTTGGTTTTGTGTCGTTGTTGTTAAAATGTCTCCGAGTTGAGCTATGTGGATTTTGCCTAAAAGGAATTACTAGCTGAATTTCTGAATTAATAGAATTAATTTAGTCTGAAGTCTCAGTGCTCATTACCGAGTGATCACATGCCTAATTAGGGCTTTGTAATAAAGGAAAGTTCAAGTTACATTATTGGCATGGCTATGTTTAATAAGGGAGGGGGTGGTAAAATAGTTATTCATTTTTTCTAGTTACGTTTTTGATTATTTATTTGTCACCTCTATAGAGGTCACTTCATGTAGAGGTTTCACGTGCGGTCACTTTTGTCTGTTCTAATTGAAAAGCATTAAAAATCCATGGCAAACCTATTGCTTACTTTTGCCAACCCATCAATACCTTTCAGGCAGATTCTTACGGCAAGTCCAGACAAAAGTGGTGTCAGCTTGTAACAACGGTCGTGGAAAAAACAGTGGAAGAAGAAATTTAACAGAATTAAACTCAAGTCAAATTGAAATTACAACGGAACAGATTCAGAACTGATATTAAAATCAGGATAATAGAATCCCTAGAATTAGGATTTACGCGAATAAAAAATAAAAAAAGCAAGGAGAAAAAGTCAGCTATCTTTATTTTATCTTGGAAAATAAGGTCAACAGAAACGGTTTTGTCTGCCCAATATCTGTATCTTTGGGTATTTATTGCCATTGCACCTATTTCCCTTTTTATTTGAACTTGAAAATAATATTAATTCCTCTCTGTTTTTTTTTCTCATTATTATATATTATTATAATGTTTCTCATTGTCATTTATTTTCAATTTAGTTGATGTTTGTTGAAGAAGGATCTATTGAAGCAACATTTTAGTCTTTTGTCGTTGTAGACTTCTTCTCATCTTTTTTCTCATTATTATCATTGCTTTAACGCCTTTTATTTTCATTTTCTATTTTAGTTCTTACTCGAGGGAATATGTTGAAAAAGGATCTATTGAAGTAGCTTTTTAGTCTTTTCTTTTTCAAGACTTCTTCTCATCTTTTTTCTCATTGTTATCATTGCTTTTAACGCCTTTTATTTTCCTTTTCTATTTTAGTTGTTACTCGAGGGAATATGCTGAAAAAGGATCTATTGAAGTAGCTTATTAGTCTTTTCTTTTTCACGACTTCTTCTCATCTTTTTTCTCATTATTATCATTGCTTTAACGCCTTTTATTATGTTTTTCTATTTTAGTTGTTACTCGAGGGAATATGTTGAAAAAGGATCTATTGAAGTAGCTTTTTAGTCTTTTCTTTTTCAAGACTTCTTCTCGTCTTTTTTCTCATTATTATCATTGCTTTAACGCCTTTTATTTTCATTTTCTATTTTAGTTGTTACTCGAGGGAATATGTTGAAAAAAGATCTATTGAAGTAGCTTTTTAGTCTTTTCTTTTTCAAGACTTCTCTCATCTTTTTTCTCATTATTATCATTGCTTTAACGCCTTTTTTTTCTATTTTATTTGTTACTCGAGGGAATATGTTGAAAAGGATCTATTGAAGTAGCTTTTTAGTCTTTTCTTTTTCAAGACTTCTTCTCATCTTTTTTTTTGATTATTATCATTACTTTATGCTTTTTATTTGCATTTATTTTCTATTTTAGTTAATGCGTATGGGAATCTGTTAAAGAAGGATCTATTGAAGCAACTACCTAATCTTTTCTCTCTCTGATTTTCTTCTCATTATTCTCATTATTTTAAATGATATTTTCTTATTTTCATTTGTTTTCTATTTTAGTTGATGTTCATTTGTTGAAGAAGGATCTATTGAAGCATTTTTTAGTCTTTTTTTCTTTTTAGACTTCTTCACATCTCCCCCCTTATTGTAATCATTACTTTAATGTTTTTGTTTTCATTCATTTCCGAACTTAGTTGATAGGAAAACTGTTGAAGAAGGATCTATTGAAGCAGCTTTTAAGTTTTTAGCTTTTTAGACTTCTTCTCATCTTTCTTCTCATTATTATCATTGCTTTTATGCTTTTTATTTGCACTGATTTTCTATTTTAGTTAATTTGTATGGGAATCTGTTAAAGAAGGATCTATTGAAGCAGCTACCTAATTTTTTCTCTCTCTGGTTATCTTCTCATTATTATCATCACTTTAATGCTTTTTATTTTCATTTATTTCCTAATTTAGTTGATAGGAAAACTGTTGAGAGAGGGATCTGTTGAAGCAGCTTTTTAGTCTTTTCGATTTTTAGACTTCGTCTCATCTTTCTTCTCCTGATTATCCTTACTTTATTGCTTTTTATTTTCATTTATTATATTTTAGTTGATACGTATGGGAATCTGTTAAAGAAGAAATCTATTGAAGTAGCTTCTTAATGTTTTCTCTCTGATTTTATTAACATTATTATCATCGTTTTAACTTTTCTTATCTTCATTTATTTTCTATTTTTGTTGATACTCGTGGGATCTGCTGAAGAAGGATCTATTGGAGCAGCTTTTCAATCTTTTCTTTCTCTGATGTCATTTTCTGGTCATTTAGGTCACTGAATCATTATTTTAATATTTATTATTTCTGTTTGTCTTCTATTTCAGTCGATACTCGTGGGAATTTGTTGAAGAAGGATCTATTGAAGCAGCTTTTTAATCTTTTCTCACAATGGAGTCCAAATTTCAGTCGTGGCCTGGTTCCAAAAGTCTCAGTTGCTCTTTTAGATATGCCACGGTATTTAGATGAATTGGAAGTTTCAGCTTTGAAGGCGATGTCAGCTGTCGTTGCTTGTGGACCGAGTTTTGATCAGCAGATTTTATCTGAAGACGCTCCACTTTACTCTTGCTTGATTTGTTATTAATATCACGAGATCAAAGGGTAAGAGTCAGTGGTTATGCTAGTAATTTGTGTGACTTGCATTGCAGCCAAAAATTAAGAGGAGAATGAATGATGTTAAAATACTGTTTTTTAAAAAGAAATAAGAATAATCAGTGTTTGCTAAATTAGAAAGTGATTGTTGAGGTTTAGCAAGACAATTCAGAAAATCCTTTTATCTGGTCAGACTGATGGGTCGGTTATTGTCACAAACTGCTATGGAGTCTTTTTTATGGAGAGGAACTATTGTGGCTTCACACCATGGTGTGGGGAAGTGACCTACTTCTCAGATAGCTGTTGTGATATTGTGATAAAAATCAGGGGGGAGGGGTTCGCAATTGGCTTTCAGAAGTTCCGGCCGTATTCCTTCAGGGCCAGCAGCTCTGGTGGTTTTTAGATCTCTGATGACTGCTTCTATTTCCAGCGAAGGGAGGGGGGCTTGAGTCTGTAGCAGTTACGGGGGCACTAAATAGTACAGTTGGGTAATAGAGGATGGTCGAATTTAGTCTATTCTCAAAGTGTTCGATCCATCTAGATCGGATTCCATCTAGAGATTGTATCTGGTGTTCCTGTTTGTCAAGGAGAGAGTAAGCTCTGAGGTCCTTCTCTTGGGCCAATTCCCTCTTTCTTATTTTGATGAAGTGTGAGCCACATTTCTTGAAACCTATTTCGCACTGCTCACATATTTTCTTAACAAAGGCATTATGAGCACGGTGTATGCTTTCTCTAAAGCCCGTTTGAGTTGCTTGTAGCGGTCTCTGCTTTCTCTCTTTTGCTTGCTGGTGACGTTGCGCGTTTCATCGGAGAGCTTATTGGCCTCGTATGTTATCCAGGATTTCTGGTGAGCCTTCTGGACACTTAGTGTGGAGAGAGTAAAATTCGTGGGCAATCCGCATGCTGCAAGTCAACAGGTTATATATGCTATTATTTATTCAGAGTTAGTGGGGAGTTTGAAGTTAGCTCCAAAATCTTGTCAGATAGGGTGGCTATGTAGCCTATTCGGGTCTCTTGATCACTCAGGAGATCTACTTGAAATTCGGGAGTTACATAGACAGTTTTGAAGCTATTTTAAGTCTCATTCTGAAACTAGACGTAACAAGGGATCGGTCGCTGTCAAAGTCACCACCGATTAACATGACCGTGTTAGTAACAGACAACTTCTGACGTCTAGACACGAGGATATACTCTATGAGATTTTGAAATCTTCCATGGGGGGAAGGGGTTCTAGCCAGTTTTACATCTGGATCTTTGCTTGAAGAGTGTGTTCGTGATGACTAAATCGCTGTCTTGGCAGAATTTTATCAGACCTTCCCCTCTTTTGTTTAGATGCCCATGGCCAAATTTGCCAATTATGTCTTCATAGTCTGCGTGGTCCCTTGCCAAAAATGGCATTAAAGTCACCAATTATAATGGTTTTATCATCCTTTTTTTCGGGCGCAGTCGACTTGAATTTGAGGCTAGAGATAGAAATTCTCAAACTCTTCGTCGTCTCTACTGGAGTCCGGAGCATAAAACTTGGATTGCTGTATTATTGACAGTTGAGCTTTTCAGTCACACCATAATAAGCTGTTCAGAGATCGGAGTTGCAGTAATCAGAGATTTTCTAGGCTTCCTGGACAGCAGAAAGCCGACTCCTTGTCGATATTTCCCGTCATTACGTCAAGAGAGGATAAGGGCGGGGTCGCCAAGTTTCTCTTCACAGTGAATTCAGAACGTTTTCAGAACATCCTAGTTGTAGTGGTTTATCTTTCTCAGAAGTAGGTCTATTTTCCCTTGTTTGGCAAGGATGGGTTGGAGTTGCCATAATCGCTTGATTCACGGTCATCACATCGTGGGTTAATCTGGACGCAGTAGCTCTTAACATATGGCCTTCTTCGTTTGCCCCGGACGTGGTGGTTTTCGTGTTTCATCTGTTTTTCATATTCATCAATATAGGTTAAGAAGGGGTTTCTTAGCTGGCTTCACGACAGATTCTTAACAATTGGTAAAAGATCTGTCGTTTATTATGTTCTTAACAATTGGTAAAATATTACATTTTTTGGTTTTTAAAATAGCTTCTCGTTGTCTTTGAACCCTCAAACCGTTAACATATTTAAGACACCCTGTTAATTTTTAACAAGATGTTAATCAAATTTATTCTTGTTATGACTAATGTTTCTTATTTATTTTTACAAGCTGCCCAGTCAACAAACTTCAAAATATGTTTACAAAACATAAATATAGACTCTGCAGAACCGATCTCCTACTGATAAGCTCTTCTCCAGAAGATTTGGAAAGCTTTATGAAGCTTTAGCAGTTTGACATAATAGCTTTCATATTATAGTTTGACCACACTCAGGCTATATGAAACACGGCCTGATAGAACTTAACTCGACCAAAAAAATGCAGATATATATATATATATATATATATATATATATATATATATATATATATATAATATATAATATATATATAATATATATATATATATATATATATATATATTACATATATTATATATATTATTTATATATATATATATATATATATATATATATATATATATATATATATATATATATATATATATATATATATATATATATATATATATATATATATATATATATATATATATATATATATATATATATATATATATATATATATATATATATATATATATATATATATATATCAAGGATTTTGCAAAAAAGTATTTTGCAAAATCTAGTGGGGGGGGGGGGATTGCGCACCCCATCAATTAGTGTCGCTTTTACCAATTAGGACTGATCAGAGAGACACCCCTAGCCTATATTGACATCGGGTTGTTTGAATCTTTATCTTAGGCTTGGCGGCAGGCCTGCCATTATAGACTAAATATCCTTCTTTGTCAACAACCTTTACTGAAGCCCTTTTTATTTAAATATTTCTTGGAGGAACACGTGTTTATAATTTTTTCCATGCTCTATCGTAATCACTTTTACTTTTTTTTTTTTTCTGTAGGTGAGCAAATTAGGAAGAGATACGGTTGTTTTGCTTCTGGAATGTAATCAAGACTCTTCCGCCCTTTTAGAATGGGTTATAAATCGATGCTATACCGGTGTACCATCTATCAGTGATGGATGTTTCCTCGGCCTTGCAACAATATTCAGCTCAAGGTATTGTCTTTTTTCTTTTATTTTCATACAGATATGCTCAGCTTTATTACTTTTGCAATTTCACTACAAAGTGATGATAAAAGGGTTTTTGAACATTTTATATTTGTCGTCAACTAAGCAAAAAAGAAAAAGAAAATATCTATTAATAATTTCATGTCATGAAAAAGTTGCTTAGTATGTTGTATTATGAGTGAAATAGTACCTTATGAGTGAAATACTTCTATTAAATAGCCTAGGAAGGCCAGGTGACCCAAATTTAGGCGGGATAAAGCTACAAAAATGAATTTAAATCTCGGTAGGTGCCCAAGGCTAAAGCTTTGAACTGTGTGAGATCGAAAAAAGTGTGTTTATCTATGATAACTTAACGCTGTAATGGGTTTAAAAAAACTAATAGTTGTCAACAAAATTCATTTGTTTAATTAACTAGCCTAAAAGCTCTGTTATCTTCTTCTTGGCTTTCCAAAAATTTCGCTTTCTGTGCTTTTTGTCACCTACTTCAGTTCGTATGACTCGTGCCTCGATGCGGTGCTGCTGGTCGGGTCTTTAGCTTTGTCATTAGAATTTCGTTTCGTTCGGAGCTTGGCTCTTGCTGAATTTTTTAACTCTCCAATGGGGTCGTTGCTCGGGCCTTGAAGGCATTTGGAACGGTAACATTTCAAACTATGATATACGGATATGGCCATATCCAGGGAGGGGAAGGGCTGGTTTGAATTCCTCTTCTCCCTGAAATTTTTGTCCAACTCATACAAAAGTAACAAAATTACATGTAAACAAATTTTGAATACAGAAACCTTGATAATAGCTATTTTATTGTAGAACCTCCCTCCACCCCCGAACACGGGGTTTATTTCTTTTCGGTCGTTTGGTGAGATTTTCAGGCCTTTTTATTCGTTTTCGGTGAAATATTTTAGTTTTTTTTTGCCAATTAGGATTTAAGTTTGCTTATAAAGTCAAAAATTGTCCCTTTTTCCAACAATTTTCAACTAATACCTAAAGTATTTTTAAAATCCAGAAAACCGTGTACACCAAATTTCAAAAATCTAATTCGGTAGATATATGGAGCTGGATTTCAGCTATGGCACAATAGTAAAAATGTTGTCTATTGTTGATACAGTAAATTCATAGGGGAGCAGAAAAACAAAATACCCAAAATTTCACTATGAACATAAACCTTAATCTGGAAGTTTGTCAGGAATTTAATATAATTTTGAGTTATAATTACTTTTTTTTATCATGACTGTTTCTTTTTTTTTACGGTAGGCCTGACTATGACGCTGGTAATCATATAGCGATCCTAAACGTCACTCTTTTAATGACTGGAAATCCCCGTAACGAGGTTGAGGATATTGCTCTCCAGCTGCTCCCAATACTCGATCGTCAATTTTTTGGTGTATCTCCAGTAATTACTGATGACGAAGGTAACTATTAAACACTCTCTCTTTTGGAAAATATACTTCCGTGAGTTTTGTAACTGAAATTACCAGAATGGTAATTTTATGTATACAGATTTATGTTGGAAATACAGTTAATGGCATTTATTAGTAGACTACTCCCAATGCTTGATTGTACATCTTTAGTCGGATCTCCAGTAGTTACGGCGACGAAGGTAACTATTGGACTTCCTCTTTTTTGGAAATATGCTTCCATCCGCTCTGTAAAAAAGTACAAAAATGGTATTCCACTTATAGATATTTATTCAGCACACACAGTTAAATTGTTTAGAAATGTTTTCTATATACCGCCCCACTAATGCAATGAAGGGATGAACACAAACATTCAAATTTGACAAAAGAAATAAACAATATTTTTTCGACCCTTTTTTTTCTTTTTCAAGGCCATCATGAACCGTAATGAAGTCGGGACAGTTTGATACATTTTTCTAGGAGAATATAAAGCATTAGTGTTGACCCTGAGAACACCGATTTTATTCTTTACCAGAGGGTTGTTGCATTAAAACAAAGAAAAAAAAAAAAAAAAAAAAAAAAAAATCATATTTGTTAAAAAGAAAAGGTTCTTGGTATGCTAACATTGTTTCAAAAATATCCTTTTATTTGGAATTTGTCCCTTTTATAAGTTTGGGTAAACTTATGCTCCCAAATTTAGCAATGTATGACAAACCTACCTTTCATCAAAAATTTATTTATGAATCCTTCTGTATAAAATGAGTAAATATTAACAACTTTTATTCCTTGTCCACAGGGCTTCACAGGTCACACTGTTCAATATTGCTTTAAATTTCTACGTCTCCGACTAAACTGCTTATATTAAAAGTTTTAAAGTGAGGCTGTATTGCCTGCAAGGGGCCTGGTGCACAAAAATTGGTTTAGGAGGGGCCTAGTCACCCTCCGATCACTTTAAACAGAGGAACTAAAACACATGATCTTTACTCAAATGAGCAAAGAGATCTTTGCTCAAATGAGCTCAAATTACGGAACCTGGCTTGATACGATCACCCCAGGTCAAAAATAAGAAAAGTAAAGAGACACGCATTCATGAAACGAAAAATGTGAAACTCTGTTCTCGTACTTTTGGGCTGATAACCCTTCTAGGGGGCTTTAGGGCATTCCAGATTTGATTGCACACCTTCTATTAGGATTGGATCACTGTTTGAGAGATTGTCCCTTTCTGAAATGATGTTAATTTAGCTGGTAATTTTTGATGAGTAATGTTAAACCCAGTATATTTAAATGCTTGGCGTCAGCATGAAATGGAGATTTTTAATGTATATATTGTTATCAAACATACGTTTTTTAGAGTTTGTGTGTTACTTTTGGCACGGGCCGTCCTTGGCTTGCAGTTCTTTACAATGAACTACGGTATTATTCACACTTTAATAAATAGAGACCCTAAAATTATTTAACTCAAAAAGTAGTTTCAAATCATAATTTCACATTAGTTATTCAAAAGTAAATAATAAAAAAAAGTAATGTCACATTAAAATAACATAAAAAGTGTTTCTGATTGAAAAAAAATATGCATTAAAAAAATCCATACTATTAATAACTATCATAATTATATAATAACAGCTATGAATCTAAACAGAGCAAAATTAGTGGTTACAGCAATGGACCTACTTCTATTTATAGCCAATATATGGTCGAATTAGGGTATAAATTGGAATTTTGGGTGTAGTTCAAAAACCAATTATCGTGAATTATAGTTAATTATTTGTTATTATCTGCGAAAGTTGTTAACGTTTTAGTATATTCTGCATCACGAAGAATAGGCCAAGTTTTTTATTACATGGTGTTCTGGAACCCAAATAATAATGAATAATTAATAATCATTAATGATAGTTAGCGCACCCTTTTTTTCATATAAATAAAACTCTGAGTGTACATATGCTGTTTTCTATGTTTTAGTATTTTATGCTTTTAACAATATTAATATATTCTTATTTCTATCATAGGTAGCGCAATCGCGCTGCATAAGTAAAGAACGTTGTTGTAAAGGACAGTAAATAACATAAGTAAAGAACAATGTCGCTATAATGTTTTTTTTTTTTTTTTTGTTTTTTTTTTTTTTTTTTTTTTTTTTTTTTTTTTTTTTTTTTTTTTTTTTTCATACCAGGGCACTTCGTATCGAAGGAGTTGTCGGTAGAAAATTCGAAAAGGACTCATTCGATTGGAAATTGGAGTGGCTAGTACCCTTTTTAATAGTCGAAAGTGATTAAAGGGCAACTAGAACCCCGCCCCCCCCGCCCCCCCCCCGCCCACGCCCATCATTCCCCCAAACATATCCAATCAAAATTTTGAGATAGTCATTTTGTTCAACGTAGTTGATTTCCAGATAGAAAATATATTTTTGAGGAGGACACTCCCCCACAACCCTCAGGGCAAGGGTTTTAAGTTATGCCCTGGGGGCATATAAGAACGGTGTTGGCACAATTTATTATTTATTATTTTTTTTCCTTTAGAGCAAAGCACTTCTTATCAAAAAATTTGTCGGAGAAACTTCGAAAAGGGCTCAATTGGAAATTGGAGTGGCTTGTGCCCTTTTTAATAGTCGAAAGTGATTGGAAGGCGACTAACACTCCTTCCACGCCAAACAGTTTCCCGAAACACATCCAATCAAAATTTTGAGATAGCCATTTTGTTCAGCGTAGTTGATTTCCAGATAGAAATTATGTTTTTGAGGAGGACACTCCCCCACAGCCCTCAGGGCAAGTGTTGTAAGTTATGCCCTGGGGGCATATAAGGTTATTATAGAAGGTGTTGTCGTAGAAACTTCAAAAGGCTCATTCGATTGGAAATTCAAAGGGCTAGTGCCCTTTTTAATAGTCGAAAGTGATTGGACTGCAACTAACCCTCCTCTCACGCCCATCTTTTCCCCAAACACATCCAATCGAAATTTTGAGCCATTTTATTCAACGTAGTTTAAGTTCTGTAAATTAGGTCTTTGAGGATGACAAACCCCCCCCCCCCCCCACACACACAGCCCTCAGGGCAAGGGTTATAAGTCATGCCCTAGGGGCATATAAGGTTTTTATAGAACGTGTTGTCGTAGAAACTTCAAAAAGGGCTCATTCGATTGGAAATTGAAATGGCTAGTCCCCTTTTTATAGTCGAAAGTGATTGGAAGGCAACTAACACCCTTTCATTGCCCACCATTTCCCCAAACACATCCAATAAAAATTTTGAGATAGCCATTTTGTCCCACGCAGTTGAAAGTTAAGAAATTATACCTTTGAGCAGGACACTCCCCCCACAGTCTTCAGGGCAAGGGTTATGAGTTATGCCCTGGGGGTATATAAGGATTTATTGAAATATTTGTCATAGAAACTTAAAAAAGGGCTCATTCAATTTGAAATTCAAAGGGCTAGTGCCCTTTTTTAATAGTCGAAAGTTATTTGAGGGCAACTAACCCCCCTCTCACGCCCACCTTTTCCCCAAACACATCCAATCAAAATTTTTAGATAGCCATTTTCTTCAGCGTAGTTGATTTCCAGATAGAAATTATGTTTTTGAGGAGGACACTTCCCCACAGCCCTCAGGGCAAGGGTTGTAAGTTATGTCCTGGGGGCATGTAAGGTTTTTATAGAACGCGTTGTCGTAGAAACTTCAAAAGGGCTCATTCTACTGGAAATTGAAATGCCTAGTGCCCTTTATAATAGTCGAAAGTGATTAGAAGGCAACTAACACCCCTTCGACACCCACCATTTCCCCAAACACACCCAATCAAATTTTGAGATAGCCATTTTGTTCCACGCAGTTTAAAGTTCAGGAAATTATACCTTTGAGTAGAATACTACCCCCCGCAGTCTTCAGGGCAAGGGTTATAAGTTATGCCCTAGGGGCATATAAGGTCTTTATTGAAATCTTTGTCGTAGAAACTTGAAAGAGGGCTCATTCGATTGGAAATTCAAAGGGCTACTGCCCTTTTTAATAGTCGAAAGTGAATTGAAGGCAACAAACCCCACTCTCACGCCCACCTTTTCCCCAAACACATCCAATCAAAATTTTAGATAGCCATTTTGTTTCACTCAGTTTAAAGTTCAGGAAATTATACCTTAGAGCAGGACACTCCCACCACAGTCTTCAGGGCAAGGGTTATAAGTTATGCCCCTGGGGCGTATACGGTTTTTATTGAAACATTTGTCGTAGAAACTTGAAAAAGAGCTCTTTCGATTGTAAATTCAAGGGCTAGTGCCCTTTTTAATAGTCGAATGTGATTTGAGGGCAACTAACCCCCCTCACGCCCACCTTTTCCCCAAAGACATCCAATCAAAACTTTTAGATAGCCATTTTATTCAACGTAGTTGAAAGTTTTGGAACTTAGGTCTTTAAGGATGACAACTCTTCCCTCCCACAACCCTCAGGGCAAGGGTTGTAAGTTATGCCCTTGGGGCATGTAAGGTTTTTATAGAAAGCGATATTGTAAAACATCAAAAAGGGCTCATTCAATTTGAAATTGAAAGGGCTAGTGCCCTTTTAACAGTCGAAACTGATTTAAGGGCAACTAACCCCCCTCTCACGCCCACCCATTTCCCCAAACACATCCAATCAAAATTTTGAGATATCCATTTTGTTCAACGTAGTCGAAAGTTCTGAAAATTAGGTCTTTTATCATGATAACCCCCTCAGAGCCCTCAATGCAAGGGTTGTAAGTTATGCCCTGGGGGCATATAAGGTTTATATAGAAAGTTATTGTAGAAATTTCAAAAGGGCTCATTTGTTGAAAGTGATGGGAGAGCGAAAAACACCCCTCTCACGCCCACCTTTTTCACAAACACATCCAATCAAAGTTTTGAGATAGCTTTTCGTTTAACGTAGTTGAAACTTCAAATTATGTCTTAGAGGATGACAACCACCCTCACAGCCCTTAGGGTAAGGGTTGTAATTTATGCCCTGGGGGCATATAAGGTATTTATAGAAAGCTATGTCGTAGAAACTCAAAAAGGGCTCATTCAATTATAAATCGAAAGACCTAGTGCCTTTTTTTAATAGTCGAAAGTGATTGGAAGGCTTGAAATTTGTATTGTAAAGATCGATGTGGGTATAATGTATTATTTTTTTGTTGTTGTTGTTGTTTAGACCAGGGCACTTCGTATCGAAGGAGTTGTCATAGGAACTTCGAAAAGGGCTCATTCGATTGAAAATAGAAAGGGCTGATGCCCTTTTTAATAGTGGAAATTGATTGGAGGGCAACTAATCCCCCTTCGTCGCCCACCTTCCCATTTGCCTTTATGTTAAAAACTAAATGTTGCCTTAAGATTAAATCAAAATGCATTGTGTTAATGCTAAATCCCATTAAGGCATCTCAGCGGTATCCCAAGAACGACTGAGGGTATTATGTTCAAACTTTCGGGGCTACTTCTGCTCTTATAACTTAACCAAGTCAAAATAGCGTAAGTGTATCCAAGCTTTCAAAGAAATTAAGCAGATTTTTTTTTGCGAATGGTATCATGTTTTCCATTTCAGGTCAACTAGAGGAGGTATGAAACAAAATTAAACACTGCTATTTGTGTCCAGATTTTTAAAATGGTGTATGTTGTTAAAAATTGCTGAAAATGTTTCTCCAGCATACAAATAACAGGCCAAACTATAAAGTCTTAAAAAACCGAAAAGATTTAAAATATTATTTTCTTTTTCCTTGAAAGACTATGTCAATATAAAACGAACAGAAATTAATTAAAAAAAAAAAACTTTTTCGGCAAAATAAGTTTTTCAAAGAAAAGTAAAGAACTCCATTAAACAAAAAATGAGCAAAAATAAAATCAAATAATCTACCAAGCGTGAAACTACCGCAAATCAGCATCGATAAATAAATGAAACCCAAAAACGAACAGAAATTACAATAAATAACCGAGTCAAACTCAAAACGAGCAGAAATTAACATAAGTTGGGCTCAAAATCCCTATGCCTTCCCAAGGCCAGAACATAATTTTCACTTTTACTGAAAAAATACAAATGAATGTGCATTGTCAGTTTAATATACATATACTGATATTTAGTAATAAAAATGTTAATATTATTTGATTTATTGAAGTTATAAAAATAACAACATTTATATTTTATATTTATCGATGCTGATTTACGGTAGTTTCACGCTTGGTAGATTATTTGATTTTATTTTTGCTCATTTTTTGTTAAATGGAGTTCATTACTTTTCTTTGAAAACTTATTTTGTGGAAAAAAGTTTCTTTTAAATTAATTTTAAACAATAAAGAATTCATTATCATTATTGATAATTGTATATTGGAACGCTCCCTCCGTTTTATCAATAAAGTGAAAGTACACATCTTATTCTCTGCGGGAAAGTTCCATATACAGTTTGACAATATTTTTAATGTCTTAATATGTAAGTGCTTTGTTCCAGATTTTAGAAGTCTCCATGTTCAGGCGCAAACACAGGATTTTGTTTGGGGAGAGAAATGGGTAATTTTGTTAAAACTGCAAATAAATCTACATTCTCAACTATACTGGAAAAAAAAAATCATTTCGCCAAATAAAAGTAATTATAAATTGCAAAATGCATACGTTAAGTGTTAAAATTAGATCTTCATGGGGGCTGAAATGGTCATTTGTATAATATACTTAAGCCAAAATCGAAATTCGGCTCACTATTGACCTGTTTTGTCTCATTTATGTTAGATATGCCGATATGAAAATTGTTGCTAAACTTTCGTTAAACATAGAAAACGATTATTTTTTTTTTTACAATGAAAATTTTATGTATGAAAATTATTGCGCTGTGCTAATTTTTTCCGGTTCCGTTGTCCGGATCTTCGCATTTTAGGTCCATAAATAGCTGTTTTTCAGATCTAGGAAACTCTCAAGATTCAAGGTACACATGGCTTAATTTGGGGAGGAAAGCGAATGGTGGGGTCAACAATTCTCCAAAAAAATTTAAGTTTTCAAGGATCCTATAATAAAAGGATTTTGCCAAAAAAGTGATTATGAGTTAGAAACAGAACACATCAAATTTTTAAAGTTGTTGAGGTTGAAATGGTTATTTATATCATCATAATTAAGACTGAAGCTAATTTCTGTTCATTTCTGACCCATTTTGTCTCTTCTGTTTTATAGATTCGCAGCATGAAAATTATTGCGCTCTGGATACTTTGTTAGTTGCCTCGTATTCCCGTTCCCAGAAAGTGCTATCAAGTCTCCTAGCTGAACTTAGGCCTGAACTGACGATGCGACTCTTCTCGGGTGAGTTATAATAATTTTCCCAGGGAGTCAACAAGGATCAGCCTCAAGAAACGCGATAGTGGATTTCATGTTTTTTTAATTTTGTTTTATGTTGCTTGTTCTTGTCTAAGGTGTTTCATCCATCGATTTTTGCTAGTTGAGGAATTACTTAGCTCTAACTGTAGGGAGGGTGTGGTGGTGATTGTTTATTTTAAACGTAAGTGCAAAAAATCATATGAGGTGCGTTTCTTATTCAATCAGAAACAGATATTAAACAGGCTTTCCTTCTAAAGAATACAAAAAAAAGAAAAAAAATCTCATAGAATGCTCTACATAATCTTGTACGCACTGACAGGGAATCACAACGAGAAATATAAGGGAATCAAAACAAGAAAGGGAATTAAAACAAGAAATATAAGGGAATCAAAACAAGAAATATAAGTGAATCAAAACAAGAAAGGGAATCAAAACAAGAAATATAAGGGAATCAAAACAAGAAAGGGAATCAAAACAAGAAAGGCAATCAAAACAAGAAATATAATTGAATCAAAACACAGAGAAGGGAATTAAAACAAGAAATATAAGGGAATCAAAACAAGAAAGGGAATCAAAACAAGAAATATAAGTGAATCAAAACAAGAAAGGGAATCAAAACAAGAAATATAAGGGAATCAAAACTAGAAAGGGAATCAAAACAAGAAATACTAGGGAATCAAAACAAGAAATATGAGGGAATCAAAACAAGAAAGGGAATCAAAATAAGAAAGGGAATCAAAACAAGAAATATAAGGGAATCAAAAACAAGAAATATCAGGGAATCACAACCAGAAACGGAATCAAAACAAGAAATATAAGGGAATCAAAGCAAGAAATGGAATCAAAACAAAAAATATAAGAAAATCAAAACAAGAAAAGGAATCAAAACAAGAAATATGGGAATCAAAACAAGAAATATAAGGGAATCAAAAACCTGACAAGACCTGACAAAAAACCAAGATAAAAAGCAAATATTGAAAAACATTTTTTTTTTTTTTTTAATGAAACAGTGGGGAAAAGGTACCAATAAATAATAAAAACCTGAATATTACAAGTATATAGGTAAGTTACTATAATATCCTCCAGGGACTGAACAAAAATATGCCTTGTCAACGGGATAGAAGACTTATGTAATTTGTATAGTTTTATCCATTGATTTCTGCTAATTTTCGAATTATTTAGCTTGAAGTGTGTTTTGTGGCTAACTTTTTATGAGTCTATGAATAATTCCAGCCTTTTGAACAAATGGTTAGTATTAGAGTAGTAATTATTGTGCGAATTAATTTGATTAGTTGAGCTTTTGTAAGAAAATACTACTTTCTCATGTAAAGAAAAAGCAGGGATCAGATCTTCAAGAATCAGCCTTGTCAACATGATAGGAAAGTTTTGCGTAATTTGTGCAATTTTATCCTATTTTTTATTTTGCTGATTCAGGAGTTATTTAGTTTTGAGTGTGTTTTGGACATAACTCTGGATGGACTCAGAAATACAGCATACAGTTTGAAATATAGAGAATCTTAGGAACTGCTTCGCTGAAAATATAATTAATCGTGTAATTTTTAGTAGGATTTCTTCACGACATCATCACATGGTGATCCTAGGACCATATACGTAGTCCTACTTTGGCATCTTGTTTTCTTAGACTATAAAAAACTAAAAAATTTGAAAGAAGCAAAAAAAGAAATGTAATGTGAACAATTCGCCAATGTTTGCTGATAGGATATTTTTCTGAAGTTTTTTTTAAATATTTCTATTCAATTTATTCTATGGTCAAACATTACGTTGAATAGTGTTCGTTTTTATCAAGGTGGGAGATCCTAAATGGCAATATCTTAGAGTGTATAATACAAGTTTTCTAATATAGCTTTACTTAAATCACTAGTATTGACTTAGTGGTTGCGGGAAACTACAGTCTAGTAATATGATTGCGAACCACGCAAAAATATTTCCTGGCCTGAGCGGGGAGAGGGTATTAGAGTGATGTTTTCAGAGAAGAGCGAAGGTTATTCAAAAACATAAAATTTATTTGAGGTTCGATTCATGGGGCTGAATCTTAATATTGCTGACATTTTCTCAACAAATTCGTATAAAATGTGCGACAAAGCCAAGGGTGACCCCCCCCTTAATCTGGCAATGGGCTCGGTGAAGTAACATTTTTATGGGAATGTTTTATGAGTATTCGAGCGCTTTTGGTACTAACCACTCCTTGCAGCTCAAAGCCGCTTGAGGAGCAGCGTAAAGGGTTTTGTCATTTAGTGAATTTTCTGTTCTATGTCGATTCTTTTTATTCCTTCTCCGTGGTCACTTAAATGTAACCTTTTTTTTTAATTTCTCTCCTCCTCCAACCAGATATGAGACAGTATGGGTAAGGTTGTGGATCAAATGAGTAATAGGTAAAGTGGCATAACGCTAAACGACACAAAACTGTTTTTGATAAAAAACAAAGCGATATTCAATTGATACACTTTAAACCCTCTTTGTTGACTGTCAGCCGTTTTTATAGCAAGGTTAGCTTATATTGATACTATGAAGCTATGCTGTTAACTATTGTCAACAAACTGTGAACTGTATACTTTCAACTCTTAGCAAACTATACCCTCAACTATTGTCAGCAAACTATCAACTGTATGTCGACTCTATATTGTCAACTGTCAACACACTATACTTTCAAGCTATGCTGATAATTAAGCATGTCTCTCTTGTTTCAGAAATATCGTACAGACTTCAAACCGCAAGATACAGCGCTCGTCAGCAACTCCTTGAATACCTATTGCCTTGGCTCTCTAACATCGAGCTGGTTGACCTCCACATACCAGCAAGCTCTGTGACGGATTCATTCCAGGCTGAGCAAGTTCCTAAAGGCTGTCGGATCGTGAAGGCTGGGGATCTTGTAGAGGCTACAGAAATGGTGCTTACCAATCTTTTGTATATTACTGCAAAGTTTGGAGACGAACATCCTCAAGAAATTGAGAAGTTATGGGCGGCAATCTGTTCTTCTTTCCCTGTCAATCTCAAAGTTATTTTGAAGTATATTTACACTATGGCAAGCCTTTCGCCTCAAGAACTTTTACCTTATGTAAGTCCTTATTTAACTGTTAAAAAAGTATATTTTTTCTGTTTGCTTATTTTGTCATTTTGCTTGGCAACATATAGTAAAGTTGTGTCAGCTATTTTTAAAACTTAAAATATAATAGCAAATATTTGGACACCTGGTTGCAAGGTAAGTCGCTTTTTAGGCTTAAAAAAATTGAAACAACCAAAAAGGAATAAGGATGACGCAGAAATCCATGACTTAAAACAAAAAGACAACCTCTAAGAGTTTTTTTTAACATTTCCGTTGTATTCCTGGACTCAAAATACCCCTAATCGCATCTTTCCTACATAACCTTCGCCGGTTATCGTTGCAGTTCTTGGTTTAATTCAACCCAGCATTGGACAGCTCTTAAAATTGTTCTTGGTGAGATTTTGTGGTTTCCCAAGATTTCTTGACGATTCACGATTTTCGAGTTTTTGCTCTAAGAGCCTCCTTTGACTTTGGATAATGCCAGAATTCGACGGGATGAAATCCGGGAAAGTATAGTAGAGGGAGGGGGGGGGGGGGATTCAAAAGCTTCAGTCTTTTTCTGGATGGTCTTAACTGTGGCACGGGTGGTATGCTCGAGACGATGTCATGATGTAAGACCAGTTTGCAGAGCGGTGATTTGGGAAGATAGTTGGGTCAAACAACTGTACACTCCCAAAAAAACGCTTGTTGACGTGCCAGCTTAAAGGC